>LQNK01001533.1:56166-66398 GCA_001586405.1 Phoebis sennae
AGTTTCATTATAATCAGTTCTGTAGTTTTTGCGTGATAGAGTAACAAACATACATACTCACAAACTTTCGCATTTATAATATTAGAAGGATTACAAGACATCTTGTGAAGATCTTGTTCAATTAATGATAGACAAGGTTTAGTGGTAATATTTTTCGGGTTATGTTTTGTAGATTAAGGTTAAGGTTAGAAGCTTAATTATAAAGTTATAGATAATTTGTTAGTAATGTTACAAATATGTAGTTTATCTGCTCAATAATCTATGCTTATTTTAAGGAAAGATTTTATTTTGCATATATTCCCATACCATTCCTCTCCCATCCTGCTTTACTCCTCTACCAATTTCCATCAATAATCCTATCCCCACCCCTTCCTTCAAGCTGGCAAGGAATCTGCGACACTTTGCTGTTGTAGATGTTCATGGGCTGCGGTTAGTCACTTAACCTGATATTACCTTCTTTCTTATAACTGTTTTGTAATTTCTCTTCTGCAGGGTTGCTTGGAAGAAATCGCTAACGAGCGACAAAGCCGCCTTTTACATTGTGTATGTCTTAATATATGTCAGTTTTGTATTTATTAATGAGTGCGTGTAATAAAGAGTATTTGTATTGTATTGTATTGTATTGTATTAACCGCATGCTCCGCTTGACCGCTGTTACATTAAAACATCTTTAAGTATTGAATTAAAGACTTTTTTACACTATTTCCACTATTTATTAGAAAACTTTATTTAATGACAACCGAAATTTTAATGCAATACTTAAAATGCATTTCCATCAAGAAGTCACAATACAATCTATCAATTATAAAAAAATCTTTGCTTTATATGTTGTGTCGTGATTTTTCGCCCCATATAACTATGTACATAAGTCTTAAGTTTTTTTATATATATCAAGTCAACACAAGTGCGTATATATAATTATATAGTATATACCTATTTAAAAAAAATCAAGTTATAATTTGTACTGTCTGGTCATTTATGTTTTTTAATCTATGATCTGTAGGAACAAAATAGAACAATATATCGAAATTTTTGTATTTTAATTTGTTGTTTTTTATATCGCGAAAAAACGATTTTTATTGCTATATGCGTAAGGATTTTTCTTATATGTGTGTTACATCAGTATAAGCGCACCTGTACAGTAACTATTCGCGGAGAGATTGGAACAATAACAGGGGACGAACGCGCAATCCCCCGGGATGGGCTCGCCGTGTATTGATTCAATTTGCGACGCTGCCGAGAGCTGCAAGTGACGGCGATTTGAAATAAATACATAGAAATATGTCAAATTATTATTTATACTTTCTAGCCTGCTATTCACAAATGCGAGTTTGTGTCAGCAAAGTGTCGAAAATCGGAATAAGATTCATACAAATTTCGACGGAAATGTCTTCTTTCCGACCCGAATGATCTGTGAATCAGTACCCTGGTTATTTATGATTTTTTAATCTGAGGTCTGTAGAAAAAAGACAACAATGTATGGGAATTTGAAATTGAGTTTTAATTTGTTTAATTTATTTTTTTTTCGCTTATTCACTGTGCTCTCTCTCTCTTTTATGTGTGCTACATCAATATGAATGCATCTCTACTAAGCTACAGTCGCGGAGAGTTTGGAACAATAACAGGGGATAAAATGGTAAATCCCCCGGGATGGGCTCGCCGTGTATTGATTCAATTTGCGGCGCGCTGAGTAGAGGTGACAGCTAGTTAAAATAAAAAAAATAATGTGTGACTATTTTTTATGATCACTTCCGTAGTATTAATAATCTGGAGAAAATATTGTTGAACCTATGAATGTACATAAGTGCAATTTATCTAATTATTTAATGTAATAATTAAAGAAAACGTTTATAACATGTAGCTTCGTTTTCTTAATTTATACTCATACACCCGCAAGAAGACGGGGTTTATATATTTAGAATATTAAATTGTATCAAAAAAGGGCAATTGTCTGTAACATAAAGAAAAAAAGAAAAGGAAAATTTAGCGTAACCGACGGGAGGGCAAAAATGTTCACTATTTAAAATTTATGTGTATAATAAATTTTAACAGGTAGAAATAAAAAATTAATACATTCTTAAACGATTGCGAATTTTAATTTATTATTAGAATTTAATTTATTTAATTATTATAATTTCAGAATTACGCCTCAGCTCCCGCTTCCGCCTCTAACTTAAATTCAATTCCCTGTATTGGATGCGAATTGATGGTTATTTGGTTATCAACTTCTTGCAAACTCGCTCCAACAAGCGACTCGATTTGCAATTTATTCAATATTATTGTAATGTCATAGTTCCTGAGGTTTTGTGTTTTTGTCCAGAGTATATAAAATTCGGCGGTTTTATTTTTACGAAACATTTATTTCAGCAAAAAGAATATCAAATTTTTCGGAAAAAAATCAAATAATGTTATTGTTGGAGGAATAATATATCATTGGAATATGTATATGACATTTTTTTAAACCATAGATAAATATTAAAAAAATAAACAAAACATTTAAAACTAGCAGGTTTCAAGTGATCTTAAACAATTAATATTTTTTTTTAATTTCTAGCAAAACAGCTAGTACGTCAAAGTAAAACCCTATCGTTTAAAAATAGAACTAACTGTCAATGTCAAATTAAAATAAAAGCCGCTCCGCACGAGCGTGATTTATCATTTCAAGAATATACCAATTAATTACGATCAGGTTTTTTAGAAAAAGGTCAGCTATTATTCGGAAGCAGTTCTCAAGAATGTTAACTTATTGTAAAAAAGAGGAATTGAATAACGTAATAAATATTTCATTTTAACATTATAATAAATAACGACTGTTAAAATATTATAGAACAGATTTAACTGTTGGAACAAAAGCCTGTTTTGTGTGTCCACTGAAAATCAGTGCAGGAATTCTAGCAAAATATATTATTAGAATTCTTCTAATATTTGTTTGTGATTTGTGTCTCTATGTAAAATTGTGTGACCCAATAAATGTATTTTCTTTCTTTCTTTTACCCTATACGTTTTTAAGAGGTAATATTTTATGAATTATATTTTTTTATAATTAAGCTAAATTTTACTTTTATATTAATGTCATAGACATATATAAAACATGTATCCACATTACTGGCAGAAGCCTCTGGCAGAAACACAGTGTTTACTAGTTCGGAAGTCAGTACAATATAACTCGTAAACAATTGTTTTATGTTCAAATAAACTTTTTTACATTACTTTTGCTTTACGTTATTATCACAGTTCTAGCAGACAGCCTTTAAACCTCTACATTGAACAAATTATCCAGTCACTTTAACATAAAAATAGGTTAACCTCGGAATGAGACGTAATAAGCTAGATATTTTATATACCTTTATTAACCCTTATATATAAAAAGGTATATACAAATATTTAGCTTATTACCTCACATTCTGAGGTTAATCGCTAACGGCCGTTTTCAATATTCTATCCCTTATTTTGCTTACTAAAGTCAGGCAAATCTATCTATTTGCACTTACTTTGATTTCAATACGCTATCGACGGATAGCCTTTGTTATGACAATTAAATGTCATTTAATCTGAGATCACAATCTGTCCATAATCTTTGATACATTACTGAAACGGTGAAATGACTAGACTACAACCTCTATTGTCGTTCAGAAATAGAACTGGCTGTCAAAAAAGTAAGGAGCGTGATTTATCATTTCAAGAATACACCAATTAAATAGCATCAGGTTTGTATCGGTACAAAAAGGCCGGGTATTATTCGGAAGCAGCTACCATTACGTCGGCGCCTGCATCGCGCTATCATAATTTTTTTATAACTACTTAAAATACCGAACATTTTTCGTGTGAGAAATGTGGAACTGTGATTGGGCTTTTTTGGGGCTAGTTTGTAAGGACTTTGAAGTTTATAATAAAAAGTCAATTTTTGAAATTAGTAGACCGGCGTTTAGGAACGATTGTCTCTTAAATGAATGTTTTTTATGTATACCTACTTTGATCTCATCTTTGATGTAATGTGTTCGCGCGAACAGTAATGTTATTTGTTATAATATGCAATAATTAAGCATTGAATTAAAGATTTTTTTACACTATTTATTAGAAAACTTTATTTAATTACAACCGATTTCGAAAATTCATTTCCATGCATTTCCATCAATAAGTCACAATACAATCTGTCAAGTATAGAATTGAGTAACATTTAATTTAATTTATCATCAAATACACAAATAATTGAAATGACCACGCTGCGAAGTGTTCGAAACGTTAGGTTAATAACAATGTAAAATAACGTGTAATAAACCGCGTTTAAAGTTCTTTAAAAAGTATTTTATTTATAACGTCTTATAAATCTAAATCACTTTATCTTTTATTTCACTAATAGTAACACTATAGCCCGTTGCTGCTATATAAATAGATACAATCTACTGATGCATGCAGAAAGCACTTCATTCCAAACTGGTGTTTATCGCAACACAAATGTATCAAAATTGATCCTACATGTAACATTCATAGTATTGAGTACTCGTAGAGACATACGGTTGTACAGATTGACGAACATAGTATATACTCGATAAAATTTAAACTATTTTTTACACTATTTCCACATTTAATAAAGTCTATTATGTGGAAATAGTGTAAAAAATAGTTTCAATTCTATAAAATATTATAGAACATAATATAATAAAAGTAAATTCTTTATTTCAGGAAAAAAAGACATTCAATACCATAAAAAAATTCATAGTAAATTACAATAAAATGCATACTTCTACTTAATATTATGAAGGTCGTTAAAATTTGTTATTCACAATTAATTAGACAGTATCGTGTGAGATCTAAGCCAGTAGTACATAAAACTGGTGTGTATTGTAACACAAATGTATCAAAATTGATCCTACATATAACATTCATAGTAGTACTCTGTAGAGACATATGGTTGTACAGTTTGACGAACATAAATAAACTGATGTGTACGACACACACAAATGTATCGAAATTGATCCTAAATATAACATTATTAGTATTGAGTACTCTATATGGACATGTGTATGGAGCGGCTAGCAAGTATATATACGATATGATAGAAGGCGATAGAATTAAAAGCAGTGTTATTTTGGCTGGGTGTGGCTTTTTGTTTGTAATATTTTTATCTGAAGGTCTCACTTAAAAATATTATGTTATGTTGTGACCTGGTGCACCTACTGTGTTCTGTTCAGCAATCTATAATTTTATTGTGGTACTTTTTGTATTTGTTTGGAAGCTCCTATACGTTCAACGAATTTAAAGTATAGATGCACCGGACACGTCAGTCGCATATCAGACGATATGTGGGCTAAATTAACCACATCGTGGGTGCTCCAGAATGTCAAAAGACAATTGGGGGATGCTCGCCAAAAAAACATCCAACTGGAAGAGAAAAAGAGAAGCTTTTGTCACAGTAAATAAAAAAAATAAATAAATAAATATAAATATTCCTGGACATTTAACACAACGCCATCTAGTCCCAAACTAAGCAAAGCTTGTACTATGGGTACTAGATAACTGATAGACATACTTAAACATACTTTTTTTTGTAAATACATACATACTACAGATAAATGAACACCCAGACAGTAGAAAATTACAATGTTCATCACATCATAATTTTCTACTCGTGGGGATCGAACCCACACCCTCCGGCGCAACAGACCATTGCCGAACCACTGCGCCAACCAGGTCGTCAGTAATAATAATAAATGTGAACACTCCCGAACATGCTCGATGACGCTGCTCGCTATCCCGCCCTACCGCAAAGCACCGTGTAGTAAACTGCCTCAGTATCATTAATCAGTTATTTTTTGTGTGAATGCGATTTTTATTGTGGAGCGAGTCGTGAGTCCATTTGTGTTAATGAGCCGCAAGGTGGCCTTATGGATTAAATTCAATGTCATTTCATAATAGTGATCACTCCCGAGGCTTTTTGTAACGTATTTTAACCGACTTCAAAGGATAGTGATGTATCAAGGTTCTTTTATGTTAACTTTTGGATTTATTGTGTACGATATTGTTCGTAATCTTTAGATTGAGTGATGAAAATGATTGTTGAGAATTCTTTAATCGTATTCATATTATAAATGCGAAAGTTTGTGAGGATCTATGTATATGTGTTTCACGCAAAAAATACTGGATCGATTCTGATTAAACTTGGTATTCATATAGGTAAGGGCTTAGAATAATATAAAAACTACTTTTAATCCCAGAGTTGCCACGGGATCAGAAGTTACGCGGGTGAAGCCGCGGGACGGGGCTAATATTTCATATTACTTCGTCTCTAATGTGTAAACTATAAAAAAACTATGAACAATAAAAAAATAGATTTTAAATTATTTTATTTACCGTTAAATAGCACGGGTAGATTATATTATGTTATTAAAATGATATGAGATGTGTTTTAGAAGACCGGACATGATTAAGCAGGAAACAAATGATAAAGCTAATAATACTAATATTAATTCGATGAGAAGGTGTTTCATTAGTTTGTTTTTGCAGATGCCTTCTGTGCTACAACTTTGTACACCTCCTACATATTTATTGCACCATTTTACTTAAAACATATAAAAAAAATATCACAAAATTTTGCAGAATGGATTTTTGGATCCGTCATTGATTTCCAAGATCCAGAATTTTAAAGATCCAGAGGAGTATTCAGAAATTTATAGCAAGATATATAAAAAAATAATAAATAGAGATAGGATGTAAAGAAAAGCTATAAACACATCTAAAATAAGTCAATACTGATTTAACTTACTTTAACAAGAATTTATAACTATGAAAAAGCTTTCCGGCAAAAGGAGATTTTCTATTTTAAATGCGATAATATAGTTAGTTAGTATTTAATTTGATATCAATTTTCAAAATTCAAATCGTTTATATTTCAAATTGGCCCTTTTAAAGCTCTTTTAAAACAACACATACATATATTTCTTAAATTTTTTATTATAAATTTGATTATTTTGTATGATAAATTTAACCCGCACATTTTGGCATTAATGCATTTTGGAAAACTGTTTCTAAATGTTTTGAAACTGAACGAGGTTAATTTAATTTATCTTTTACTAGGACCATGCAATACCAATGCATTTTAAATGAGACAAAACATCAACAAACATGCTTTAGGTAGCCATCCTTGTTAAGCCTACATTGGCAACACCAACTTCCACAGCTAAAGTAAACATTTCGAAATAACACAAGCTAAGTATATTGTTTAAAACGTAATTATATTGAAATATCAGAGGTCGCCGTGACATGGCATCTTTGCTGGCGCCGGCCGATGCTATGGGAATCGGTTCTGACAACGCTAATTGGTTATTTGTGTCTTCGTGTCTTGAGAATGCTTAGTGCGTTAGAATGGTTTATGTTTATTTACCTATTGTTATTGAAATTGCAAGGTTTTTCATAGAAATAGGGAAGTTACGAACGGGACTATTGTAGTTCTAAAGGCAAATTTTACCCTGAAGTTCGTAAAATATGCCTTTAGAACTGAAATATCAATATAATGGCACTGTATCAATACTATCATAATTATCTTAAATTATATGAATAAATATTTATCTAAAATCTTAAAAGATTACAAGAGGGTACTAAATTTCTGAGTTAATAATTACGATAATTATGTATCTACATTCTCGAAAGATTACAAGGGTAGGTACTAAATTTCTGAGTTAATTAACTATCTAAATTCTATAAACATTGCATGAGGGTACTAAATATCTGAGTTAATAATTATTAACTCAGAAATTAATCTCTCTTGTAATGTTTATAGAATTTAGATATTTATTGTATCAATACGATTATATTGAATTTAATTGAATTTAGATTTTAGAGCTCTTAGAAAAAAATTACATATTTTTTGGCAAAAATATGTCATTTTTTCTAACAACTTCAAATAAGAGAGTATTAGATATTTATCATTATTTTTCACTGATTATAACAGAACATTCATTATCAGTTCTTACGTTATAATTAAAACATATTTATTATGTTCTACCGCATTGCATAGTGACCAGTGCACGCCGCGCCTTAAGCAGACTTTAAATATACTTGTAAGAATTTGATGAAGGTTCAATAAATTGACACGAATCCGATCGGCGCGGGCGCACGCTGCGAGAGATTGACGGGTTAGCGTATACAGGGTTGCCACATATTTACTAATCTATACATATATTAAAATCGGAGACTAGCCCTGTCTGTACATTTAATATTTTCAAGACAACGACCTTAGATACGACCGACCTCAGCCCATGAACATCTTCAACATCAGATGCCTTGCCGGCTTGAAGGAAGGGAAGGGATAAGAGGATCAATCATAGGAAGTTGGGAAAAGAGCAGGACAGGGCGGAATAGGAATGGGATGGTAATACATTTCTTTGTTTGTATCGAATATGCTCCGAAACTAGAAGGACCGATTTGGATGAAATTTTGTATAGAGATTCTTTGAAACCCCAGGAATGGCATAGGATATTTTTTACTCAAAAAATCTCACGGGAACAGGATATATACGCGAGTGAAACCGCGGAGCTCAGCTAGTTGTTAAAATTTCTATTGCAGTATCATTATACTTACAGATTTTATTAAATTAGTTTTTCAGAGGAAGACGGGTTATCTTCAAGATTGCATCAAACATGTCGTTCTCTTAAAATATTAAAGCATTGATTAATAACTATATAATTTAATTATGAAAATCTAATCACTGTAATCTTCGAACGCAAATGAAATAAATAATTAATAACAATAGGATCATTAGTTTAAAATTATTTAATATTAAAAATTTTGGAGCTTTCGTGAATCTTCATTATATTTACTTGACGTCGACAACCCTAATCTCCACAGATGTTATCAGGGATGTACATCAGAATATTATTTGTGTATGGAGCAATCTGACATTACTAAATATCGTGCTGAGATCGGCGCCAGGCTATCGGCGAAATTTGGGACGAACATACAAATAGTGATGGAGCTTTAGTATAGTTTCAAAGAACTAAGTTTACATATAACTTGTGAAAGTATAACTTTTGATCCTTAATTCTTTACTAGTATTATAAATGCGAAAGTAACTCTGTATGTGTTTGTCGCTTCTTTATACCTAAATCACTGAACCGTTTTTGAATTTTGTACCAATATAGTTTGAAATCCGAGAAAGGACGTAGAGTTTGATTAGAAAATTTTAATATGCGATTGTCAATTTGTCCTTTTTTCACTTTCAATTCAATATTATTGCATTTTCTGAGGATGTATGTATGTATGTTAATCTTTCACGTAAAAACTACTGAACCGATTGTGTTATATTATTATTTGTATTAACATATTGGCTACTTTTAATCCCGAAGTTGCCACGGGATCAGAAGTTACGCGGGTGAAACCGCAGGGCGCGGCGAGTAAAATAAATATGCTTTTATTATGTGATTTAAAAGATAAAAAAAAAACTGCTAAAATATTTAAGGAGAGTAATATTTAATTCTTCTAATATTCTCGCATTTTCTACACAATTACGTGAACGATGGTTAAAGCAGACCTAAGTAAACGTAGTGTCACTAATAAGTGGTTTATTTATGTGCAGTGACGTAATCATGGTAATATATCGACGTCAGCGATCGCGCTGAAAAACACGCTTTGCCATATGCAGAGCCTGCGGACGGTGTCGGCTATGCTCGACCCGATTTATTTATTTTATAGAATTTTAACATGGAGACATATCATGTCTTAATCTTTTTTCTTACTTAAATATAATGTTCTGTGTTTATTTTATTTATACTACTGAATTTTATCAAGGAAACATATCTTGTCTTAATTTGTATTTTTCTTCCCTAAATATAATGTTTTGTGCATCTTAAAATTTAGGAAATTATATGTAAAATAAAACTAGAGAAGAAAGTAATAAATGGGTTTGACTACATTGTAAATTTAGGATATAGAGTTATAGTTATATCTATGAGTAAAATGCCTTAAAAATTTAAACAAAACAGACAGTCACAAGAGTCTATGAGTAACAATAAACTTGACGATTAATTAAGCATCAAGAATATGGTAATATTAGTAGGTAACGATTTAGATAATATTTGTTACATTATCATATAAAAATGTCTATTAAATGGTTAATAAAACATAAATAGAATTAGAACATGTCAAAAACCTACTGCACGAATTGCAATCACAGCGTAGTAAAAACACCAAGACTGTGCATTTGTCTATTCCTATGTCTTATCGTGAGGATAAGAATA
>LQNK01001533.1:71907-86311 GCA_001586405.1 Phoebis sennae
AGACATAATTATTGGAATTTGAATTTTGACGTTAAAAATGTTCATATTTAGTTAGTTGTAACGTGTTCATATACCATTCACTCATATAAATACCTTTTAAAAAATGTATACTTTTTGAACAAACTTATTGACAGCTATTATAAGTAGAGAATTTAATTTGTGTATGTTCTATGAATAAGCGAGTTAAAAAATACAGGTGTTTTGCCAACCTTAGGAGAGAGGGTATACGAAAAATGGCTTTAGAGAAAAAGTAGCACAACGTAGAAGATGAATGGGCAATGATTAATGAAGAAGGTTAATATCGAAACAGTATAGTTAATATTTAAATTAAAATCCTATTTTTCTAGTTTTAGTTGTCTGGAAGAAAACGCTTTTTAGTGCTAAGACCGTCATTTCTTCTCTTGTTCTTTTTTATAATTATTTCCTTTATGCTTATGTTTGTGTGGCATAAAACATTTCATTTTCATATATTAATCAAAGTAAGGTTTCATACATTTAAAAAATATTATGCAATCAAAGGTAGGTTTTATAATTATACTACAAGTTCCTTTAATGTAGTAACTTGATACAACATCATTAACACTTTTAAAATATACAATATACACAAGAATTCTTAATTATTTCCTGAATAAAAATATGAAACGAAAACAAATTATTGACAAGAGGTTACATGTTATTTAAGCCACAAAAAGTATCAATATTTCATCAGACTTTTTAATAAATAATACATCATATAAATACACGTCATTTGTGGTAATATGTTTACAAAATTACAAAATTTTCTTATTATACCCTCAACCCTTTCGAGGGCTCTTGAGATATAAAGATGGTACACGTTATTTGTGTTCATTCGCTCCTTGAACGTCAATGCGAATGGTTGTGGGAACATTTATTATATTTAATTGTATCTTGAGGGTACTTGAAGAGGTTTATTAAAGACGGTGTTTGTGGCCACCTGATTTTACGATCGTAAACACAGAATTTTGAGCTTCGACGATTATTGTAAATGAATATTTTATGAATAGTGTATTTATCAAAATTGGTTACTAAAAGGGTTTTTAGAGTTAATCAAGTAAAAAAAAAACTTCTAATAATATCAGTTTAGTCCATACTTCATAGTAGGAATGTAAGTATTAATTTTAAAGCATGGCTTATGGAACCTATATTCCCTACTTTTCATCTTTAATTTAATACTATTTAACCCCCTACGAAAAAAGATAGGTGTTATAAGATTAACGTGTTGTGTGTATCTCTGTTTGATTGTCTGTATCATCATATATTCCGAACGTATGAAGCGATTTCAATTTCTTTTTTTTTTATTAAAGGTGCTCTATGTAAGGTTTTATGGGAATGAGGGTGCTATTAGAAATGTTTGATGGAAACCAGCTGTGCCATTTAATATTTTTAAATTTATATATATGAAAGCCATTTAAATTTATACATTACAACGCGAGGTCTAGCTAGTAGCGAGCCACTAGTAAGCCACTATTTAATGTTTCATCAAAAGCTTGTTGCTCTTCTTTAGGAACTGATTGGTCCCTGTAGAGATTGGCCGCCGTGGACGAAATTCGGTCAGGGAGAACGTTTTCTTAGGTTTTATAATGTGTTATGTATCAAAACTGACCGAAAAAGGAGAGAAATATGATTGTAATAAATTTTAGTTCCAACCAATAAGTTTACTTAAATGCTTTTGGGTGGCACATATTTTTTATTCATATAACAAGGCCTGCTCATTTGCCTTACAAAAAATGGGGTCCAATTTCACAAAAAACAATCACTTTCATCTTAAAAACGCCGCGAAAATCGCAAACCAGGTGGTACCTTTGAAATTTCCCTCATACAATTCGGTGTTTATTTTAAAACTGCTCAATTTACAGCCGCAACCCCATCGAAGTGGGGCCAGCCGTGTGTGAGTAAGCTGTGCGGACGGACGAAACGCGGCTACTCATTTTGGTGCGGTGAGAATGAGAGCGGAATGTGCTTATGTTTCGGGTGTGATGACAAACATACAAACATATGAACAGGTAGTGAGTATCAACCGTGTTAACTATTGTAATTACACGATGGGTCAGTTATCGAAGATTAACTTGACAAAATTTACTTTTTATGATTTAATAATTTTAATAATAATGATTTAATAGGGCTTAATTTTCATGGAATTGGTGGTCGTTTATTGTATGGCAAATTTGCACTGGGAAAGCTATAATAGTACCACAACATAACAGAGATGTAATCCTTTTTAAATTGGAGTATTGAATATGGCAATGTTCTGTTGCGCCGGAGGGTGCGGGTTCGATCCTATACATTTATCTATTGTATGTAGGTAATAATAGCTCCCCAGACCGATTTCAGCCATGGTGGCCAATCTAATAACATTTTTTTTTGGCCCCACTCGGGAATCGAACCCGGGACCCCTCGATCTGTAGTCAAAGATGCAACCACTAGACCAATGAGGCAGTTGTAGTAGGTATGTATGTATTCACAAAAAAAAAGTATCTCTAACTAGGTCTGTCAGTTATCTAGTTACAGAATACGGAAACAATGGTGAGCAAAACGAGGGGTTATCACAAGTTGGAAATAGATCGTGCGTTCCACCCTTTATAAAAACAATTTAATGTTAATAAAAAGAAAGAAAGAAAGAAGAAAGAAAAACACATTTATTAAGACACACACAATAACAAGTATACAGACAGGAACATTAATATTTGCAAACAAATGGATACATGATAACACATAAATTTCTATAAAGGTGGTTGCAGCATGTGAAAGGGATACTACTCAGGATATTTGTAGCATAAAGCCACTGATTTTCAGTTAAAAGTAACTATTGTCGCTGTCAGTGGGTACCCACCCCACAGGGATTGAAACATCGGCTCTTAATATTTCACGCGACTTTAATCCGCATAGGATCGAGTTCCCTCGCTGCCGAACCGGGCTTTTTATCAAATTTCCTACAATACCAATGTGTATACATTGTGTTTGTATATGCGTATTTTGGTGGAGAAAGAATATGTAAAAATATATGTACTAGTTTTTTAGGTGAGGCATTTAGTATGATCTATTTTTTTAATTTTTAGGAACAAATAGAAAGTGAAATAAGCGCCTAATAGTAAACTAGTTATATTTTGTAAGTTGTAACAACTTTTGATAGGGGATAAGAGTACAATATTTTTTAAATGTACGTCATACCTAAACCTAAACTTTAGCTTAAAACGTATAAAAAATCAAATACTTAGATAAAAAGCTCGTAGAAATGTGTACAAAGAACTTATTTTATTTTTTAATAACTGGTGTCTTAAAGCAATTGAAAATTACATTTAAACAAGTTTATGTTTCTAATATTATTTTAATATTAATGTCTTATTAAATGTTGTAAAGGCTTTCCGTGGAATTTTTATTTTTAATTTTAACTGTGTTTTGTGTTTTTTTATACTGATTTTAATTTTTAATTTTTGATTTTATTTATATCAATTTACATACTTAACATAGTTTTTATGTGTGTTACTAACAAATGAGCCTCAGTTGCTTAAATAAATAAATTATTATTATTTCCTCCATACAGAACCCTAAATCCCAGTGACACTCTAATCTCCGAGGGACGAACAAATTAAAATAAATGACGTGCCCTAAGTGTTGTCAGTTTAAAAAATTAAAACTCAATTTGTGGGGCGCGTGTCAATCTGACAGAGTAAACATTATGGCCGAGCTTCTGATCTTTTTCGAGTCGATGTACTATTTAGAGGCTATAGTTAGTCTTTTTAACCGACTTTCGAAAAAAAGGAAGAGGTTATCAATTCGACTGTATTTTGTATGTATGTTACCGCATATCTCCGGCGTTTATGGACTGATTTGGAAAATTCTTTTTGCGTTCGAAAGAGTAGAGTTCATGTGTAGTCCCATAGAAATTTGGTTAAAGTCTGACCATCCATGTGGAAGATATTCCAGGGAACTCCTCGAAAATCAACGGAATAAGCTCTGCGGTAAAGGTTTAATGATGTATATATCAACTGAATTGTGACTAAATGATGTGATTACCCTTCACATGACACTAAAAAGGTATAAATGCAAAATTTTGTTAAATTGAAAATAGATAAGGCACCGACTTTGTATAGATTTCAAGAAAAATGAAATAAAAGTTATTTTCTACTTTTTAGAGCGAGGAAGTCGGTTCTATTTTTGGCAAAAATTTTTATTAACGTAAATATACGGACGTATTGTGGACGAGTGGTCTAATATTACTTTTCTCGAACTCCGCGTGAATAAATATTTTTAAATTGTCTATAATTCGAGTATTAAAACGTCTGGAACGTCTATTTAATAGTGAGTTGTTTGTTGTTGTTCTCAAAAATAGGCAAATATAAGAACAGTCAAATTTTAAACCATTTTTTAGTTAATTAATCCTTTGTGTTTCCTTAATTGCTTTTTTTCTTTTAGATGGAAGCGGCATCTTTAGAATGTATGGCAAACTAGCCATGAAGCGCGGTTTAACACGCGCATCTTACTTCTGATCCTGTGGAAATTCCGAGATAAAAAGTACCCTTAATGTTCATTATGGATCCTTACCTATATTAATACCGAGTTTCATGACAATCGGGTCAGTAGTTTTTGCGCGAGAGTCACAAACACACATACAAACTTTCGTCTTTATAATATTAGTAGGACATAGCCATTACAAGAACGTATGGTTATTTTTAGTCTGTGGTCATAATTGACACTTAATTCCCATAACAGGATCTAAAGGGCAGATTTATTGAGTTTAATTGCTTGTTGTCACTCGTAATAGAATTGAATAAGTTGTCTCGAATCTGTTGTAAGCATTAGTAATAAGTGTGGGGCTTTTTAATTATGAAAAGTTTTTGGATATAAACTGTGTTAATTTGGTTAATGAAATTCGAAATTTGTGTTTCTTGAAATAAATATAATTGTTGTAACTTTTTGTTGTTATTTAATGCCCAGTTCCTAAAAAAATACAGCGAGTCGTTTTACTTAGGGCCAGTACAGCATCGTACTTAGCGTAAATTTATAGCGTATCTGTAATAAACGTTTTTGAAACATTTATTAAGAAACAATCTTGCACACATATTCGTTATTTAGACGATGAATGTATGTGGTTTACGGATCATTAGGCGCAGTGGTTAGCGCTTGACATTCGGGCTGAGGGAGCCGAGATTTGCATTATTTGTACAGTGATCTTAAATATGTACTTAAAAAATCGTATTGATTTATGTAATATTAAGTGAACTAGTATAAATTTAATCTTAATGAGCCTTACCAGCAGTGGACGAACGTGGGCTGAAGAGAGGGAGAGAAAAGAGAGAGAGAGAGAGAGAGAGAGAGACAGAGCTTAATATTTAAGTATAAGTTACTTAGATAGAGAAAATAAGCTATTTATTCGCGAATATTATAACTGAACAGTTTTGGATAAAATTTGGGGCACGTATAAGCTAGTAAATAAATAAAAAGAGCTGGTCATTTAGCCGGTGGTCGTGTGTGGTTTACGGATCATTAGGCGCAGTGGTGAGGCTTTGGGTACTGGTTCGAGGATCCGAGATTACTAGTTTTTTTGTACAGTTGGTGGTAGAGATATTGTTCCTTTTTTAGCAATGTTTTGGAGTCAATTTTAATTTATTTTCTTTATGTTTATATGTAAAAACTTTAGAAAATTTTGTAATATAATTGGACAAATTCAGCAAAATTTGTGTATATGGAGGTATATATTTTGTTGCTGTAATTTGGTCTTACATTAAAAAACAATACATTCAAATAAAACACAATTATTAAACTAATAATGAAAAGTTAAAAAAGTAGTAAAATCAAAGTTGAAAACAATTTTCCTTAAATTTGCAAATGAAATTTACTGCATCGAGTCACCTATGTCCTCAAAATCTCAGCTGATTAAATATAAAATAACATGAACAAGACTCCAATAACTAAAAGAAACAAAAGAAAAAATCAGCTAAGTTAGAATTGGATTCGCGCACAAAGGTTCCGTATCAAACCGCCTATTAATATATATTTTTTAGTATTTATAGCGGTATTGGTAATACAAAATTTGTGCAAATTTCTCAGTCTTGTCTGATGTCAGGCCGATAGCAGAGGTTTAGCAATGAGTCCCGTTTTTACCTTCAATTCTGAACGCTAAAAACATAAAAACATTTAAAAACAAGCAAAGATTAGAACGTCGGCTTCTGTGAGATAAGTGTGAAATTCCCCGGCTACTGAACTAATTAACAGCGGTAACACCGACGTATTTAATCGGCCCATCGGACGATAAACCGATAGTGTCTATGGAGAAATTTTGTTGCACTTGTTAAAGGGTAGTCGGTTAATATTAATTATAGAGAAACCGGCCGCGCCCCGTTTCACTCGCGTTGAAATTATTCCGGGATTAAAGTACCCTATATGTTATTCTGAACCGATACATATACCAAGTTTCATCATAATCGGTGTAGTAGTTTTTGCGTTAAAGAGTAACAAACATCAAACTGTTGTATTTATAATATTAGTAGGATTACAAAACGTGTGCCTTTTTCATGTTAAAATGTTAAAAATCGTTTTATTTTCATTCCTAATCTTCCATTATATATCATCACAATAATGCTCATGCAACGGTAATTAAAAATTAAATGAAATTAGTACAATTCTTATTGTAATGCACTGAATACAATAAAAAATCGCATCTAACCAGGTACCGCAAAATGGTCCATTAATTTTGCAAGGGAGTGCACAGTGAAAGTATCATGTGTCATATTATGGAGTTTGCACTTGGCTGCTCCAACAGCTGCCAACTTTGATACACTGGTTTATCGGTCAGTAGAACTAATTCAAATACCCTGGATTTTATTTTAATAACTTTAATAATATTCACATTATGCTATGGGAGTGAACGTGGATCAGCCATTCAAAGTCAAAGTCAAAGTTAAATAGTTTATTTTCCAAATTGGCCTCTTTCGAGGCGCTAGTGTTATGTATATAGCCTATAAAATATAGCCTATGTTACTCGTGGATAATGAATCTTTCAAATGGTGAAAGAATATACCGGTCCATTAGTTTTTGAGCCTATTCATTACAACCAAACAAACAGTTAAAGATTTCCTTTTTTAATATTAGTGTAGATACCGCTATGCTATAAGTAGGGATCAAAAGTAAAAGTATTAAATAAAGAAAATGCTTCGTTGTCCTACTTTTTTTCTAGGATACGATATTAAGTAAAAAAATATATTATAAAGATATCTAAAAAAGTGGCCCAATAATTTTGCAAGGGAGTATTGTAAGTATCATGTGTCATATTATGGAGTTTCCACTTCGCTGCTCCAACAGCTGGCGATTTTGATATAAAAGTCTATCGGCCAGTAGGACTACGTGTAGTTATAGCGATAATACATTTATTTATTGTACGCGACAGACAGTTACTTTCATAATTCAAATTTTTCTTATTTATCTTTGCTTATATTATAAACAGGAAAGATTATTGATTAGGCTCCGAAACAACAGGACCGATTTGGATGAAATTTTGCACAGAGATTCATTGAAACCCCAGGAATTACATAGGATAGTACGTTTATAAAATATCGTTCATTTATTGACTAGCCTCAGAGCAGAGAAAATAGAAATACGCGGGTGAAACCGCGGAGTTGAACTAGAGTATGTATGAGAGCATTTTTAATATGAAATTATCTTTTAAAGTTTAAAATTTATCTACGAATCGTTGTTGTCTAATGTCCTAAACACCAAATAGATCATAGAATCGTCAAAACAGACAAAATTAATATTAACATTCAATATCGCATTATCCCAAATTATCATCACAAAATTTCAAAGAAAGCGAAGGTTAAAAAAATCACTTCATTCATAGTTAGGTTTAATGGGGATCGGGTTACCGATCGTACAAAAAGTATGAGAGCAGGCGGATTCGCGGTAAAACATGTTATTTATGTGGTGCAGCCTCCGGTGGTGTAAGTTACGAGCTTAGACGTTTCTTAAGAAAATGACTGTTTTCAGTAAAAATAAAATATTCCTGCACATTTAACATTACGCTATCTAGTCGCAAACTAAGCAAAGTTTGTACTATGCAAACTAGAATACAATTACATACATTTTTTTGTAAAACATACAAACAACAACATACACACTATAAAACATACATACTAAACATAAAACATACATACTATAGATACAGGAAGACCCAAACAGTTGACTTTGACTTTGTTTATAACCTTTTTTCTATACAAAGGAATGAAAGTGTTAAATCCTTTTATAAAGGCCCGGTTCCTATAAACGACGGTACGTCATAGTATAACATGTTAACGCCATGTTTATTACAGATACGCTTTAAACTAACGTCTAATAGGATATTGTACTGTCCGTTAGTATAACGACTCATTTTATTTTCATACGAACTGGGCAATAATAAACATTTTTAAGTCTGATATAAACATATGTTACATTATTTGTTATACATCTTTACGTCATTACCTGCTACCGCAGTCTACCCGCTAGAACCTCCACTTTAGCCCCGTAACCCGATAGTAGGCGAATTTCCACCCTAATTTCGCAGCTCATTAACCAATCTTACTAACCGATACCAAAGCATCTTTTTATTGTGCGCACCTCTACCGTGAAACGTATCAGTTACCGTAATTATTATATTGGGTTTAACGCTTCATTAAACGGCTTAGATTCGCTAAAATATCATGTAACGTGGGGCAATTGATATTGCGAAATTTAAGGAAGCGACACTTATTCTTAATATGCTATTTACTAGCTTCCACACGACTGCATCTGTATATTTTGTACTATGTTAATTCAGGTAATGGACTCTTAATACCGAATTGAATCGTTTTCACCAAAATTACAATGTCGTAAATCTTTATGTACCATGAAAAATCAACACCAATGTTCCCTCTTGGTGACACCCTTGCAACTAGGAGCAACTGATATCGCGAAACTTCAAAACAAACTATGATTTCTCGATTTAAAACCTTCTTAAGAGACTATAATTCCTCAATAATCATGGAATACGTTAGTACACTTTAAGCTCCGTAAAGAACCTTAAACCTAATACTGCTATTGCAATTTATTGTGAACTTCTAGTTTAAGGTTCTGATTTTGTTTGTGAGAATAAATAAATAAATAAAAAGAAGTTACATAATAACGTTTTGTGAATATTTTAGTTAAACTGTCAGTAGTTATGGACATTAAAGTTAACTGTCCGACCAGACGAAATTCGACAAAGATGTGTTGCAAAAACGCAATTGTCACAGCGTTTAGCGCTGTTGAATAGATAACCTAGCGATAAAGGGCTAGAAATGAAGTCTAAAGATTCGAGTATCACCTCTATATCAATGCTCTGTCGGCTGCACAAAGCGCCTCGTTAACATTTCTGCGGGCAATTACCGCACGCTGCACAAAAACTGTGACGATCATTATAGCCAATCGCCACATTACTAAATATACTTTGTTACTTTTTAAATCCGGTAATTCGTTATTCTGTTGTCCACTGAAATTAGTGATGGGATGCAGGCAAAACTTTCTATAAATTAAAATGAATGTGTGGCGTCACGTGAACAATTCCTAAATCGCGATGTTGAAATGTTTTCACGTGACGTCACAAATGCTACGATGCTATTTTCTGCCAGAGAGGCAAGCAGAAAACTTGTACGATGCCTCTCCTATTTTACTGCAGAGCTAGCTGGTGAGTAGCGGGGCTGAATCTAAGAAAAAAACCGTAGATTTTATTTTTTTTAAATACTCATGATTCACTTGTGTTAATTTCGGATCTATTAAAAATAGTCTATCATCTAATCCAGCTTTCTATATACGAAATTTCTACAAAATCCGTTTAGTAGTTGCGACGTGATTGACATCCATCTAAACATCCATACATCCTTCTAAAGATTGTCTATGACCAATGAAAAAATAAAATTCTTGTTTTGATTTCCCGCGCTGTATAATTTTACTTTAAATTCCACACACGTATTTAAACCAATTATTTATTTAATTATATTTATTTATCTAATTTCTGTAAAATATCAATTTTATGTAATTTAAAAATTTTTGATGTAAATTATAATGCAATTTAATATATTTTTACCTTATTAAATAAATAAATTCTTTTTTATTATAGTCCCAATAACATAATATCCTAATTCATCCTATCCCAAACCACAGTAAAAAAATTAGCAACGTAATATCAGTATATTATTGACAAGCCGCTCAGCCAGGTGGTCAGGTGGTCTCGACCGTTCGGCCGGAAAGTATAGAGTTACCACCTACCTGCGTGACACACTGACTTATTTTGAAAATAAACCTTTAAGGCCGGCCTCACATGCTGAATGTCTGTCTGAATTCAGGATCTGATTTTAAGATCGATCTATGAAATTCAGAATCTGAAAAAACCAAGATGTGTGTGGAGTTAGCCGATATTGTATAGTAAACTGGCCTTTCTAAATTAAGAATCTTAATTCAAATTCTTAAAATTCAGCATGTGTGTGGCCGGCTTAAAAAAGAAAGAAATAAAAATCATTTATTTAACATAAAGACATGAGACAATACATTTAAAATAAACATAGTAACACTCTGATCTGTATATATATATACACCAGATGCCAAAAGGGACTTAATTCAGCATAAATGCTGGGAACGCTCTCAGCGCTGATTTTCAGACAGACCCCTAAAATTCACACGATTACATTCTAGATATCTATACACAGTTTTAAGTTTGTAAGTTACTGGCTGTATTAAAAAAAAACCATTTATTTCAGACCACGTCCATAATAATTTCATAATTGACTACATTCATTTTTAAATCATTAAGAATATAATTATTATCATTAATTACATGAAATTAAATTCATTATTACGGTCATTATTCATTAAATAAATTAGATTTCAAATAAAATAAAATAAAAATTCATACAAATAACCGCGGTATTAACCTGCTTATGTTTCCCTCTCTTGTAGGATTCCAGGGATAAAAGCTATCCTATGTCCTTTTTCGGGTCTCAAACTAGGTTTGTACAAAATTCCGTCTAAATTGGTTCAGCGGTTTAGGCTGGAACAAGAGACAGAATGAATATGAATATGAAATACCCCGACTGAATTATCTATGAAAAAATATTGGATGTTTGTGCATCAATCACGCCGCAACTACTGAACATATTTTGATGAAATTGCGTATATAGATAGCTGGATTAGGTGGTAGGATACTTACGGCCATTTTCAATAATGTATCAATGATTATAGATAGATTGTTATGTCAGATTATATGACAAGAGATGGACAAAAGTCATAGCAAATGTATCCGTCGTTAGGATATTGAAATCAAAGTAAGTGCAAATAGATAGATTTGTCTGACTTTAGTAAGCAAAACAAGAGATAGATAGAATATTGAAAACGGCCGTTAGACGTATAGACGCCAACTTAACGCGAGCAAAGCTGCAGACAAAAGCTAGTAAAATAAAATAAAATCACCAAGTTAATGAAATAATTAAAACCACCAAGTCAATCAACATCGTAGGATAATAAAATTATTACATGAAAACCCAATTCATGTCTGTACAATCATACTTTTCTGCAATTTAAATGTTCTCCTTTGATCGTGCCGTGTTCAATAAATGCTATAAAAACAAACCATTGTAAAATCGATATCCATGATTACGATCTTTGAATTCCACTTTTCACCTCTATTACGATAATAACTTCATCTATAGCAATTTCAAAACTAATTAATTCGCAATTTAGCATTTCCTATGTGAAAACAAAACATTCCGTAGAAATTGCAAATAATCTGAGATAATATGGATAATTACATATACTATTATATGGCAGCCATTGTAGCGTAAAAATTACAGCAAATATGACATTATGCAATGTTAGTTTGTATTTTTTGGCGGCAATTTTCTTTGTAACAGAATTTACGGTCAGTATTGCTTGTTTACCCTGTTTATGTAAATATTAAGCGAAACAATGTAATGCGATCTTATTTATACAAGCTACCGCCTCGGCTTTGCACTGATAAAACCAAATTTGTCAATGAGGAATACAACTTAAACTTCGTCAATTCATCTTTAATGCGATGAATAAGATAAATATTTTGTTTATTATATCAAAACGAAGTCATTAGTCTTTGACATTAGTACTTTTTTCATCGTCAGACTAGCATTAAGTGCAAAAAACATTTTTACTCTATGGTAAATATTTCTGACATAAATTTTGGCGGGAATTACAAAAAGTATAAAAATTTCAATAATTGCATGCTTCAGCTAGAAAAAGGTGTGCATTTAATAGGATTTATTTCGCCAACGTAATTAAATAATTAATCTATGCCTTACTACGCTCTATTTCTAATTTATCGGCCGTAATATCTCGAATATTTGCACGACATTCTTTGTTCAAGTGGATAAGATATTGCGTTTTACATTTGATTATATTGGGACATGCTTTTACACTAATTGGGATTATATCAGACGCAAAAGATAGTTGAAACGCAACGTTAATAGAATAAACGCATTTTTGAGTAAAAGGTTTTTGAATATTGCGTGGCGGCGTGTGTACACACGACAATAGTAAACGCCATTTTGAATTTTTATGTATATCAGGGGTCGATCGCAGGGATCAAATTCGATAAAAAAAAGTATCTTTAAAAGTGCATCCACGTTTCATACTACTAAAAAACAATATTGTTTATTTACCCCTAAAATAACAAGTGTCTCGTTCAGAGCTAGACCGCGTTGTAATGTATAAATCAAGACTTTTCATTTGATACCACACTCATCTATATTCATATGAAAAACGTAGTTCAATCTTCCCTCATTAATGCTCATTTTTGTACAAAATTTCTAGTATTTCCAATTCATCCCATTTACTTCTATTTTAACTATTCAAATTCAATTTAAATTATTTATTTGCATTAACATAGGTACATAACATTGTTGGAATCACCTTAGTGGTTTGTTGTATGCTGCTGTACCTACTATCAAGTTTCTTGCCGGTATCTTCTTGATAGAAGCGACTTTCCGAACCGGTGGTAACTTAAAAATGACTATTCATAAGTACTTAGTAAAAAGTTTACATGAATAAAAATATTTTCTATTCTATTCTATGTATCTTTTTTTTTATTAATAAAGATATTAAAAAAAATAATAATTTGATCTCCATGTTTTGCCATGATTGGTATGCAAACTCAAAGTAGGTGAGTTTATTAGTTACCCAAGAATTGTTTCCTTTAATGAGCATTTTGTTATATTCAGCTATATTATCTTTTAGCAATTGATCTATCGATGAGTGACCCAATATAAAGGTCAATGAGTACAATTCAGAAGCTGGTATTGTGTTACACCACGGGCGATCGAGCGGCGACTCAAAGGGATCGTGTTACATGCCTTGTTTTTATTATCTGTGGCTATATTATATTTTGATTATAATTGGCAATATCTGGCGTGTGGTCATATGTTTTTTTTTATTTAGGCATTTTTAACAAAGTCTTGGCATGATTTCTCGCAATGAACACTAGATTTTTGTTGGATTGTATAAGATTTTTTAAGACAGATCCACCCTTGCGTTGACTACTAAGCATTTAATTTAACAGTACAAAAATAATAATTAGTCATCAAAAATTTTCCTTATATTTGACTCTGGGCAATATTAACAAATGCAGAATTTACTTTATAGAGAATACAAAGAATTCGGTCTTTTTAACAGGGAAAAGTTGTACGATTCATTTCTATAAACTGTATATTCAAAAATTCCGCTATTTTGTTTACTACAATCCTAAGATGGATAATTTCTGTAAAAGCTCAATAAATATGTAAGCTAAGCATATACCTTAAGCAGTCTAATTACATCCTCAAGAATTCGCAGTACATCTTCATACTAAGCAATAAAATAGAAAGAAAATAGACACAAAGTAATGACCATTTGTAAGTAACTTTACCAAGCGTAAGGGTTCTTTAGCCAATGTAGTTTAAAATTTATGAAAAGCATTTGAATAGACTAATTTTGTTCGCACTAAATCTATATTCGTTGCAATTTTTATATTGAAAGGATTTATACAACAAAATGTATAAATCCTTTCATAATTATTATTATCGTTTAATTTTCCCAACCACGGCTGAATATTACGTAAACTTAGCAAGACCTTTCATGAAAAAATTTATTTGTTTTTTAATCGACTTTCCGTAACACCTCTTTTTTAGGTTATCAATTCAGGCGTATATTAATATTTTGAATTAATTTTGTGCTCTATGAACAAAACGATTCTATTTTTTTCCATACAATATACGCGTAATGAATGAATGAATGAATGAATGAATGAATGAATGAATGAATGAATGAATGAAAACACTTTAATGTACACACCAAAATAAACATAATATACAAATAAACACAATAAGATTAAATACAT
>LQNK01001533.1:96877-107409 GCA_001586405.1 Phoebis sennae
TGTAAAACGTACGGAGATGCCGCGCAAAGAGTATTCCGCAGATGTGGTACGTTAAATGTCATACAACTCAGACATTTTTTAGTATTGTATGAAGAAGTGAACCGCATGCCCCGCTTGCCTGCTATAGCATAAAAAAAAGAAGTACTTTTTTTTGTTACAGGCAAGCGGAGCTTGTGGTTCTGATGTGAAGTGACTGACCGCAGCCCATTAATATCTACAACATCGAAGTGTCGCAGATGCCTTTTCCGCTTGGCAGGGAAAAGGATAAGGCTTGATGGTGGGAAATTGGGATAGGAGTTGAACAGGATGGGAGGGGAATGGAATGGGAATACTCACCTCCGGGCCCCCACTCACCGTACGAAACACAGTGCAATACTGCTTCACGCTGATCTCCTGCTGGGCGGGAAAGTCACTTTGCCGGTGCGAGCTTGGGCCAAGCGTGCAATAATCAGCTCACACTCTTACTCTGAAGATGTTATGCAGCAGAATTACCTTCTGTCGCCTCTTATGACACCCACGGGTAGAAATAGGGTAGCGAAAGAGGTATTCTAACCCCTCGCCACACGGTATATAGAGGATTATTGTATAAACGTAAAATGAGGAGTTACTTTGATGAACTGCTTTTAAAATAGATTTGAAGTAACAGTTGATATATTAACGATATCGATAAATAGAGACTTATAAATATTCAAAGTTCGCAATTACTTGCATATTTACAAATATCGCTATCGCTTGATAAGGCTTAACTTGTCAATAGCATGACAACAGAATGTACGGGATAAAAGATGGCGAAAAACAACGTATAACATAACTTACCAAAGATTACGGTACTTTATCTTTAAACATAAATTATTCAAGTTCCGAACAAGGTTGATATTAATTTGTATTTTATAAGCAATTCTTTGAGAGCATTCAAATTTTAATTAAGCACATGGAATTAAGAGTAAAAGATGTCAAAACTAAGACAAGAGATCAGTCATAACACGTTTATTTTTTTACAAAATATTTTTGAGTAATTCAGAGGGAGGTCCGTATTCCTCTCCCACTTTTGATATTTTATGTGTTTCTTTCCATTCTATAATAGATAGATACATAAATGTATTTATTCATAGAACACATAAATTTCATCAGTGATATTATTAGACCAACCATAAAAGTATATGGCATCATCTTTAACATTTCGATTGGTTCATTAAACTCCAAATTCAACCACAGAGCCTACCGTATCTACGCTGGTATTGTTTGCCCTTGACGCGTTAACGCACGTTTTTATTATTATGACAATATTAAATCAGGGGGCGGACTGCGCCGGCGCACATGATTTATTGGCCGGTTGTAATGCCCGACCGGACACCGCCCGGACGTTTGACTCCACATTAAGCTGTACGGGTTTTAATGGGTACTATTGTGACCGTTTTGTGCATTGCTTTCCTTTTGCATTTATTTCTGATAAGAAATTTTTGGCAGTATAGAGACAAGATATAATACTGATCTATATCTTTAATTCCTTCTCTTGTTTTTTTTTTTAAAAGTGCTTAGTTTGGCGACACAGGTAGCAGATAGTTATAATATAACAATAATTCAATCGATCATCCAACTTCATAAATCCTAACCTACCCTACCCTTGTAAGTAAGTCGCATACAACCTAAAGGTTCTGTAGTATTCTTTTAGAATTATAAGGTTTTCTACAATTTAAATTTAATACTTGCATTTTTTCACGACTACAGTTTTGACTAAGCTCATTCAAATAATAACTGATTACTTCAAGTCACTACAGAGGGCAACAGGTCCTAGGGGCCAAAAAGGTACCAATTAAAGAAATGTCCTAACGAATGATAGATCTCACATTTAGTAGGTTTTCCTTAATTCGTAATTGTACATCATTGCCTAGTACAGCAGTATTTGCCTTCACAATTTCGCCAATGTCTTCACTGTCCAATAAAGCCAGAGATGGGTTGCGCCATCACCGCGCTATTGGAGGCTCACATAAGTCAATAGGACACGGCTCCATTTGCTGGAAACTCTTTAGATGTGCCGCGGAGTGGTGCAAGGGTGAACTTTTGGCGATCACTGTTTGTTAATAATATTAATAAAAATAATTCCTTTATTACTTACTGCAACCCTGAAAACTATAAATTAACAACAGTAAATAAAAGGTTATACGAAATAAAACTGATTGCAACTGATGATGAAGATGACGATCCCATTCCCAATGAAGACTAGTACAGCCTAATTACGGTGCTGAGGTTTTAATTTTACATGAATTAATTTATATTAATTTACGAGTTTTATCATGGATTAATTCAATGAACGCTCGAAAAGTTAAAATGATTTTATTGGAGTCAGGTAAGTTGATGTTCTATGGACGGTGTGCTATGGCCTAAGTGAACAAATTGCGAGGTGTCCTAAATTTTTGGATGTATTCTAAACCATCTATTTGTACCAACATTCTGGCAACTAAAGAAATTTTGAATTTCAATCTCTTTTGAAACTCATTTGATCCCGCTTACTAAAAACAAATTCCTTGTTAATTTAGATAAACTATAAAAGATTATGATGGGTGCAGACGTTGAATGTCTAAATGAAAATAAATCATTCTAATCCTATCATTTGTAGCTCTTCTTTTTCACTATCAACTCTTTTAAATTCTAGCGTCTCTAATTGGCATTTAAAAAATATAAAACAATAAGTAAGTTCTTTTTTTATAAAAGTAAAAACATAACAATCAAGCGAGACTCAGTGATCTGAAGTAACTGCTGTTAACGGAGTAAAATGATTTATCTGTGGGGCGAGCACGAAAAACCTACGGTAATGTAATCGTAACGGTTTCGAGACATTTCGAGTATGAGATTTGAAAAGCGCCCCTACCGTGCGTAAAAAGAACTAAATTTGATAGCACGAACCATTCTTATGACTTTCGTATCGTATTCGTATCGTCACAGTCGAAAGTTGACAGCACGAACATTGTTTTTGACGTACATTAATGTAAATGTCGAAGGCTGGCTATCGAATTTTATTCACTTAAAATTAGTCGGTGAGAAAAGTTTCGCAACATATTAAATTATAATTTTTAAAGTATTTAATGTATGATAGTAATTAGTTTGTGTTATTTTTGCAATTCCTCTTTCTTTTTAGAATATTCTTACTAAGTTATTTAAAGGATAAATTAATTATTCACAATGCAAAACCGCCGCTATACGAACATACACTTTGTGTTATTTTTTTTTTTCAAATTACTATTAAAACATGTGTTCACTTAAAACAATTTTTTTCTGCAATTGAACTTGAAAATAAAGGATCTTTGGAATAAACAAATTCAAAATACCAATTATTAGAAGTAAATACTCATTTTTTTAAATTATTTTTATTATATCACAAAATAAAAATAAATTAATTGTGGCACACTTTCTTTTCAGTTATTTTTAAAATAACTCCACATTTTGAGTAATATCATTCCAAACATTGATTAACAAACATAACATTTATTATTAAATTCCTTCCACTTTATTTGTATAAAATTGCGACCATTTCTGAAATACAAATTGAATTACACATTACTAAGATTGTAATTTATAACACTATTTTTATTTTTAAAATACATAGTTTATCATTTGAATTATTATGTTGCAAATTACTAATTTTCATATTTTATCAATTATAAAATTTATCAATGTAACATTCAAAACATAAACAAACTTGACCTTGGCTTGGCGTCATCAACGTCAATTGCTTTGTTCAAAAACCATAAGATATCTATACCTACATAAACTACAAAATGAATTAATTTCTTTTAGGCTTAAGTGTTTTTAATATATCACGTAACTAAGTAATACTTACTAATATTTTCATTTAAAGGATTTTCCATTATTTATATTCCGATTTATAAACATTTTAAACAAAAGTAAAAATCTTTCACCATTTTATTTGGTTTTCGAACGTTTCCTTCATTCACTCCGTCACGTATTTGCGTAACGTCACTAATGTATTCGTATCGAGCTCACGTTAGCCGCTCGAAGGTGCTTCGTGCTTCGGACTGTCATCTTACTCCGTAATCGTATCGAGGCCTCGAAACATTTACGTGACAGATTCGATATTTTTTCGTGCTTGCCCTACTGATTTAAAAGCTACGAATGGTCAAGTAATCGCTCTATCTCTCTTCCTACACCGAACACTTAAGTCTACGAAACTGAATTACTAATTACGTCCATCAATGGGCCGTGCAAGTCGAGTGGCAAATTGGCTGCGGCGATTTGTGCGTTTGCGATACTTTACTACCCATAAACATGACAGGGACAGACAGGCAAATACGTGATGTTTGACAATGTTTGTACTATATAATATTCCTGGACATTTAACACTATTAAGACAGGCTTCCAAATCGGTGGTAAAAAAATTAATTATGTAGATGTATATGACGTTTAAAAGCGCCTCGAAAGACCAATTTGGAAAATAAACGTTTTGACCTTGACTTTGACTTTGACTAACACAACGCCATCTAGTCCCAAACTAAGCAATGCTTGTACTAGATAACTGATAGACTTACTTAAACATATCGTTTTTTTGTAAATACTATAGATATATTAATACCCAGACAGTAGAAAATTACAACGTTTGTCACATCGTTTCATCATTTTCTGGTCGTTGGGATCGAACCCACATACTCCAGCGTAATAGACCATTGCTGTATCCACTGCGTCAACCGGGTCGTCAGGTACTATACTATAAGATATCTATATAATTCTTTATTTAGTTCTAGTCTTCACCTGCGACTTTTTTATAGATAATAATACAATTCGTTCGTATATTTATCTTACTTACTATAACGAATTAATAGGGCCTTTAATACAGTTTAAATCCAATGTAACCTGGACCAGCATTTATCAAAAATAGCAAATATGATTCAATAAAAAACGTCCTTGCACCACTCACGTTAAATTGTATACTTAATTAAACAGCGTAAGTTTATTCGAAAGCGATAATGTAAAGAAAACACGTGGAAAATATAATGAATGTACCATTGTTAGCAAGATCCTCCTAATAAACCGTATTGTCTCCAATATTTCCAACGCTATGATTTCTTGTCCAATTAGTAAGAAAAACAGCGGGCGATAATCCTCTCAAACAATGTACATTGATGCATCATAACCTACAAAATAAATCTATCATTCACTCACTAACCATTAAAGAATTTTCAACTCTTTTGCATACAACTTAAGGTTTATTCTTGTTCGAGGATATTTTGTAGTTCCGTCGTTCTTTCGTTCCATTAAACGGTAGGAAGCTTATTACTAAAATTGGTTTGTGTGAAAGAAAATGTGTATATGACAATGTTTGATAGGCGCTGGCTGAATGATTGACCGATGAATGAAACGTTATAAATGTTATTGTGAGCACAATTTGTGAACGGTTTGTGCTATTGTAATAAATAAGGTAATCAATTACGAACAGTAAATATATTTGATTGGTTTACTTGGTGTTGACTACGACTTGTCTTGTGTGTTTATTATTTTCTGCTAGGGAGCTTTGCATTAATTTATTGAATTATATTCGTATCACATTTTAATAAATATAGGAACATAATTAGGCGTGAAACCTTCTCTTATTAGTTCCCTCATATCGTGTTTGTTTAATAAGTCTTTTTTAATGGAGAAATAGAAGACTGAGGACTCACAATATCTAGAAAAAAAAATCTAGTTGAGCTGTAGGTGTGCTGCATTCCATGATAACCATGTACGTTAGCTTCTATAACTTAAAAGTTACTTCCACAAATGTTAACATTTTTGCTAATTTTGTTATGTTGTTAAAAAAACAATTTATCACAATAAACGAGCAAAAAAATGCAAAAATACTGGCATATTTTTCGTCACTACACTTAGTGAAGTCGCTACTCAAAATAGATTGTTCTAGAATTTTTCTCTTCATCTGTTCTCTTCTATAAGCGCTAAGTGACTAGCAGATCGCGCAGGTTGACAATTAAACATGAAATAAACGCACTACAAAGCGATTAAGATAAAACATCGGGATTCAGTCTTAAATTTCGCGTTCAATCGCACATTAGCTGGCATTATTCACGTATCGTATTTCAATCGTTCACAAAACCATTCGTTCTTGAATGACCATTATCTTGAGACAAAACACGGGAAAATAAATTAAATAAATTAAATAATAATTAGTACGTGTTGAATCGTTTAACGTTACACCCGATGATTGAATAAACCCTTTTGATTTTGTTTTTGCAGGATCTGTATGGATAAACCCCATTATGAATATATCCTATGACTATACATACAATATTTTTATAGGTCGTTCTTGTGTAATTATTAATTAACGCGAATGTTCTCACTATCAAAAACTTTGTTGAGCTTAAAGTACAGAACTAGTCTGAAACAAATAAAATGCAAATAATTATGAACTAAAAACAGACATTAATTGTTTTGGTTAATCTTCTTCCTTGATTAGAAATGAGTAAAAGTAACTATTCATGGGATTTACAGCTACACTTGATCTTCATTCATCAAGTTATATCTACACTAAATATATATTTCTAAAAGTATAAAGAGGAAAACATTGTTTGTTTGTAATGAACAAAATAAATTTGTATAATTATAGGTGATATTTTATACAAAATCAGACATTTTTTGTAATGGTTAATTTTCTTCCTTGATTAGAAGTTAGTAAAAGTAACTATTCATGGGACTTATAGCTACACTTGATCTTCATTCATGTAATACACTAAATATATATTTCTAAAAGTATAAAGAGGAAAACATTGTTTGTTTATAATGAACAAAATAAATTTGTATAATTATAGGTGATATTTTATACAAAATCAGACATTTTTTGTAATGGTTAATTTTCTTCCTTGATTAGAAGTTAGTAAAAGTAACTATTCATGGGACTTATAGCTACACTTGATCTTCATTCATTTAGTGATATCTACACTAACATTATAAAGAGGAAAACTATGTTTATTTGTAAAGAACAAAAAACAAAATAACAAGGCCAATTAAAAAAAAAATAAAAATATATTTATTTGCCAGATAAAGAACTTTAATATTTAACAACATTATCCCGCACTAGCCTTTGTCTCGCGGGGCCTTATAATGATTACGTTAACCAAAAATTAAAACGGTCTTACTCTATAAATCTTTCAACATTCGAAAGCTACATTATCCACGAGTAACATAGACAATATTTTATAGGCTTTGTTACTTTATGCTATGGGAGGGAAGTCGCGCGGATGTAGTGTCTGATATAATAATAAATATATGTTTCTCAAAGCTTCACTCTCAAATGGGCTTATAACCGCATTGTTGTGACTTGTTAATTGAAATTTGAATAGTATTTAGCGCTAACAAGGCGGGCCTATCGGGTATCGTGAAAGCGGAAACTATATCTGTTATGCTGGGGCCAGATTTGAGAAACTTTTGAAATAAAATGAAATTTATTTGTAAGACAGGTTACATAGATGTTGGTTATGTTTGCACACTGTTTTGTATTAAAGATGATTATAAGTTGTGTATCTTTTGAAATGATTGGAGAACTGCCTGCTTGTGTGTAGAACGCATTAAGAACTTACCATATCTGCTAGTTTGTGTGACTTATTCTGAGAAATATCTAAATGTATCTTAGAATATTATTATTTTACTCCATTTAAAAAATTGTATCACCGAATATGGTTTAAAATAAATTGTTAATATTGCAAATTATACCCCATCTCTTGCTAATTGTCAGTAGTGCTGTTAGGGTATTCAATTCCCACGCAGTTCATGCTGAGTCAGTCGCATTTGAGGGCAGAATCCGCCACATAGTACAATAATTCACATTATATTCTGTAATTTTTTTTTTATTTATGTATTGCTTTTTTACTCTTTTTTATTAATTTTAAGGTTGCAATGTTCTATTTTTTTTTCTTTTTACTGTATTTCTATTTTGTGTGGCTGTTATTATTTTTTTTTCTTGTTTTATATGGCAGATAAGGCGTATTAATTTATCTATAGTATGTGTGTATTTACAAAAAAAATATTTTTAAGCATGTCTTTCAGTTATCTAGATTTCATACTACAGGTTTGTTTAGTTTGGGACTAGATAATATAAAGAAAAAACTTTGTTTGGCTTAAAAACTACTGGACTGATTTTAAAAATTCTTTCACTATTCGAAAGCTACTATCCACGAGTAACATAGGCTATACATACATAACGTAACATTATGCTACGGGAGCGAAGCCGCGGTACAGCTTATTTATATGAATAGTGATATTTTGGGAAGTATTTTTACTCAACAGTAGGGCCACAGCACAGGCCTGACGTTGATGGATCAGGTGTTTTTGTGAAGGTTTGGTTCCCGCCAGGTTACACTGAGCGTCAAATAATACCCCTTTTATTTAACGAATACGATTTGATTATCCCCGTACTAGCTGTTGCCCGCGGCTTCGCTTGAAATTCGGTGCCAGTAATAACTATCAATCTAAAAGAAAGAAAGTAAGAAGAAGAAAGAAAGAAAGAAAATATTTTATTTGACATACTATAAAACATAGATAAAGAGAAAAAGGATATAAAGAGGTGCTGTACGGGAGGGTGCATGACAAAATTATCAAAGACAAAGATATTTTTAAAGACAAAAAATCCATAAAAAAATACAAAGAAAGACAAAAAAAGGTATTATTAAATCTTTTAACACGTAAGTCCGACATTAAAATTGTAAAATAATAGTTTAGATTTCTCTGACCTCCATCCATTCATTGTACGATTAATTTTTCCAAGATATGTTGTAAATTGTCATCTTTTTCTGATGCTTTTTTGTGCTAATTTCTTCCAAATATTGATCCAAAAACTGCATATTACCTTCCTGATCTAAATATGTTTTCTTTTGATCTTCATCCAACATTACTCATATTTTTCTACTTTGACACCTTCTTAATGCTATTTTTTATTTTTAATTCATCAGAGAAAGTCCTCATTTTGACAATAAATGTATGATGAATCACCGGCTTATTGAATCATCTAATATACTACCTGTATATGAAATTATCAAAATCCATTCAGCAGTTGCTGCGTCAATGACTACCAAACAACAAAACTACATTTATAATATTAGTAGGATAGGATATAGGGAGTAGAACAGATGTATTGGAAAATTCATTGTGAAGGAAGCTATATGAATCAGCTGGTAAAATAACTTATTTTATCACTCAGAAGAAAAAGCCACAGTAATTGTTGAGCTTATTTTTCTTCTGTTATGATTTGATGCAATCGTTTTATTGAGTTACAAACATATAAACATTTATAAGATAGGTGATTTATTTTGTTCACCTAAAAATTAACTTTAATTAAACTATTAGCAAAATAAATAATTTGATTTGATTTGAAACTTCATAGGTAGGTACATAGTACACTAAATCTTGTCATATATTGTCCATTTTGTAACAAATTAATTATTTATACAATTTACATTAAATGACATTACAATTATTCCTTAAATTATTAAAATTGCAACAATTATACATTACATAAATCAATTAAAATAATACCCTACACAAAACATATTATTATAAGTCATATTTTTAACAATAATTAAATCATTTCATACAATGCGTTCTTACATTTCAAACAACCTGAATAGAATAAAAGGTGGCTCACAAATACACGTTATACAGGGTGTCTATATATGTCGCTTGTCACTCCGTCTGGTTGTACGCCACCTGAGAAGTTCGTCAATGTATTCAATCCGCGATACTAAATCATCACATTCAAAATGGAAATTATTGTGTGGTATATGGCAAAAGATGTAGCGAATTGGAAATAATGGAATATTTTTAAAATCTTTACAAACAGGGCATTAAATTTGTCATTAAAATTGTCTGATATTGGAAAGAGTTCAAATTATAAATTATCAAACTAGATAAATAGAATAAAGACTTTCTTTTTTTCCTTTATTGTCCTTTCCTTCTGTCTATCTTTCTTTCTTTCTAGTTAAAAAGGGGTTTGTTACTTTGCCCACACAATCTTACCGTTATTACAACATTATTATAAGATTTTTATTTATTTGTTAATTTCACACATTACAGCTATCATTACAGAATAAATCCAGTTCGATAGTACAGTAAAAAAATTGTACAAACAAATAGCCATATATAAAATAGAAAATACTACACGTCCTCTAACAAGAATAGAATAGAAGTCTTAATAGATATTTCTATTTGAAATACACTATTTTAGCATACATTACGCTATATCTCACCTATTCCACCACCCCCAGTTCTATATTAACTGTCATTCGCAAGAATCGCTGCGTTGATTAATCACAGACGGTCACATTGTATTATATATACATTTAATTGTGCCCTTTATACCACCGTGCATAAAGATAATTAAGATACTCGCTTCAGAAAGTGAAGTAATTAAAATGACATTGAACATTTCTATAGGAAACTTTATTCCAAACTAAAAATAATACACACAAATTAGTAGAATCAACAAATAATAATAATAAATAAATAGTGTAGTTCAAAGTAGGGAATAAGGATCCCCC
>LQNK01001533.1:107424-128450 GCA_001586405.1 Phoebis sennae
CCCCCTCCCCAGTGACATATGATACTAGCTTTAAATATCAGATCAATTCATTTATTGTAGTGTTTCTATTACTAGGCACTAATATTATAATGTACTAATTTTTTTTTGTATATAGATAGCCTGGATAGAATACTTTTTATTAATCTATAGGCCATGAATTTAACGCTAAGCCGCAATAAATACTTAACGGATTTTGATGGAATTTCCCTTACAGATAAACTATTGTCTGGCTTTGGTGATAGGATATCCATTCTTGAGTGAAGCCGAGAGTAAAACCTAGTATATCTATAGAAAGCTAGAATTAAACTCATTAAATAAGGAACTAAAGCAAGCAAAAATTTAATTCAAACGATTTTTGGTTTTAATTTAAAATTGCCAATTATTCTAACAGGTTATTTATTAAAAAAATAAAAGCTCTTCAAATCACTATTGTCTAATCGTATATGTCAGTATGAATGATATAATGGGAATTAATAATTAGAACAGAAAATTTATGCTGCATTAATAAAAAATATTCTTTATGCTTTTTTCATACCCCTGCCCACAAAGAACACAATATCAAAGTGTCTTCCCCTTAGAGACTATAAGAAAAGTGTCAATGGACAAATTCTTAGTTTAACTCTGTAGCAGTTTACGTTAAAATTAAATTATTTATTAGTCTTAAGGCTAGATTGTAATCTTTATAGGGCATTAGCATTATATTAGTGGACTATTAATAAATAAAAAAAAAACTTTACACCCCCTAAAATTCTGAAGACTGCATAGTTAAACATCCGATATATTTCTGATAACTTTAATTAATAATTACACACCACGATTCCCATTTATTTATCTAATGTCACTTGACATTTACCTCTCACAATCAAATGGCAAAGCAAGTTTAACTTATTAAACACTTAAATACCTTAAGTATTCTGCCATTATCTTATAAAATGATAAATAGGCACGAGATGACAAGCAGGTGGTAACTTGATATACAGCATGTCCCTTTATGGAGAATAATACATAATTATGTTGTAATATTTTTTTACTTACGGAATTTATTCTGATGTCATAATATTTTTATTTTATCGACTCGTTTCCGTGCTTCGTAATAGATATATTAAATGTGTTATGGTTTAATTACTTTGTTTTATGTGTATAGGTTATGTAAAGGCTAAAGATTGATATCTATTTAAGATGACACATACAGGATCACATCATGCGTTAAAAATTCTATTAAAATTTATATATATAATTGTTGAACAACTTACAAAAAATAGGTGATCAACTTGTCTTCCTTACTAATATTATCAATGCGAAAATAACTCTGTATGTCTGTCTCTTCTTCACGCCTAAACGACTGAACCACTTTGGATTAAATTTTGTATACAAACTGAAAGCCGAGAAAGGAGTTTATGAGAAATAGCTTTTATACGGGATATCCTTTGGGAACAGGGAATATAAAGGGTGAAACTGCGGGCAGAGCTAGTGTTTTTTTATATATGTGTTCCCAACTATATTCTCAAGGTTAAAATTTTCTGCATTTGACGGTTTCGTTATGGAAATTAAGGAAAGTTCTCAAAAATTATAAACATGTATAAATTAAAAGCAAAACACATTCAATTTCAAGAAAAGAGAAACAAGTAAGCTTCTATATACAGAGTGTTCCAGACTGCACTCCACAATATTGACAATGCAAGTAACTCACGGATTAGTACATATTGTATTAGTGTAAATACCTAACCTACGTTACGTATTAGCTTTCATCCTATTTGTAAATCCAAATTGTAACATATTTTTTTCGAAATTTCATCGCAGTTCACTCAACCGTTTGACCTTTTCATTAATAAAGACCTAGATACGATACACTATTTCACTTTCACGCAAAATTATATTCTAAGGAAAGTTAAACCTTCAAACTTCCATATACAGCGTGTTCCAACTCCACAATATTGACAGTGCAAGTAATTCACGGATATTAGCACATATTGTATTTGCGCTGCCGCCAGTCAATCACAAGCACTTCCGACGTAATCCTTGGAGTGTCTTCAACGAGAGGGGCCGGTACTGTGAGACTTGTGGCCGTAATTTTGTAGTTATCCACAAAATTACGTAAATATCTTTCACCTAAAAGTATATTCAATGTTAATCCTAATTATAACTAACTTTCATTTCACATTGCAATTCGCTGAGTTTTCAATGAAACTTTTTTTGTAAAAAAGAAGAGGTGACAAAAAAATATGTAGAGTAAAACCTATTTTTTTTATTTTATTTGTCATTAATTAATTGTTATTTAAACTGTTTACCACTTCCATTTTTAGCTTTTAGAAATAATGACACGAAAATAAAAAAGGGATGCTAAATATACTCATTGTTAATTAATTATTGTTGGGATGATTTGAGATATTAAAAAATGTTCATATTTCTTATAAAAATAATTTTAAGCTATAGTAGCTTGCTAGCTATTAGATAAGAAAACCTTTTTGGGTATACACCCGTATTTTTACAATGAGATAAACCTATTCGGAGACGATACTTGATTGTTGGATTGTCACTTGGTGTTTAAAGTAAGACTAATTACTTTGAGGTTTCATTCATTTGTAAAATACCTTATTTCGCATAATTTACTTCCACCACTATTGTAAACGGGTGATAAACAATCTGCCGAAAACACTACACGAATGGTATAAAAGTAGTTGATTGTTAGTGACGAGTCGTGGTAGAAGGACGAGGGTGCAGTATATGAAGGCTTAATCGATTTGTAAGCACTTGTGGTAAAAGTGATTTTCACGGGTCAATGTCGACGTCAATATTGGTATAATCAAGTTCTTTGGACGTCGATTTATTTCTTATGGGTTTACGACGTATTGGTTTTCTTTGTAAGGTAATTGAAATCATTGTCGTGTCACATGACTAAAAATATATTTTCCATTTTTGTCGTGTGATATTGATTGAAAAACTTTGTACCGGATGACGCCGAATAGGGAATTAATACGTCATGCTAACTTTTAATTGGTCATCCATGTGATACCACTATGTCTAATAGACTACATTTAAGTGAAATTTTATTTTCGTCAACACCGTTCATCACATGATATGTATGAACGCTAATAAGCCTAACTAAATATCATATACCTATATAATCCTTTGTTTCATTTGTATTATCGTTTGCAAAACATTAATATCATCGTTAAAATTTTAATATCATCATACTATTTTATTAGAAAGCAAAGTATTCAACTAGCTGAGCTCCGCGGTTTCACCCGCGTATATATCCCGTAACCGTAGGATTATTTTCGGGATAAATATTATCCTATGTCCTTCTTCGGGTTTCATAGAATCTCTGTACAAAATATTATCCAAATCAGTCCAGAAGTTTCGGAGCCTATTCCATACAAATAAACAAACAAATATTTCCTTTTTATAATATTAGTATAAATTAAAAAAAACAAATACTTTAATAAACTGTTGCATTTCAAGTACAAACAAAACAGCAATAAGAGCAATATTTAAGCTTTCAATAAACAAAAGCATGAACATCAATATTTAATAAACGCATATAAATTCCCCACTAATCAAATAAAATTGTTTTAGCGAATGTCTACACTAAAAGGTGTCAACATGGGGCCATGAGAGCCATTGTCTTAAACGCTCTTCACTTAATGGAGTCCCTTTCGAGTTGTTCATTTGTGAACACGCTGTATGTGGGGGCTTGCTTATTGTTTAGTGTTTACTCTTAGTTGTTTAGTCAAAATTGATATATTATGTGCGGGATACGCGGGTAAAACAGCTAGTGAATGTCAAAAATATATGTATGTTAGGCTGTAAGGTACTTATTGTTTATAATATGGATCTGTAAAAAAATTATTTGTTACCTGAAGTAAACAGATTATCTAGCACTACGCAAAACATGGGGCTCAGCTAGAGAGTTTATAACATAAAATCGTAACGTTATTGCATAAGATGGTTACAACTAATACATGATTTAAATTATTATGTCACAGCCCAAAAAATATGTTGTAGTAATAAGATAACAAAAATTTTACCCTCTTTGCAGTTATTTAAATTATGATCGCCTTGAAGCCCATTGTCTCAAACTCACTTCAACATAATGGAGATGTCCCTTTCAAGTTGTTGTTCATTTGTGAACACGCTGTATGTGGGGTTTAAATTTATTGTTCAGTGTTTACCCACAGGTCAAGGAACATTATAATAAAAAAGAGTGATAATAACACTTTATAGAACTAAAAATGTTTGTTGAAACTTTGAATAATAGTTTCAAAGATATGAAACTACTATATTTTTTAAACTCTAGGATTACATAAGAATATCCTTTCCAATTACGATCTAGTCTATAAGACTAAAAATTAATTTTAGTTTAACTTAAAACAGCTAATGTAAATAAAATTAAAAATGTGTCCATTAACATTCTTATTATCTCTATTAATTTAAGGGGAAGACACTTTGTAATTGTGTTCTTTGTCAATAAGGCACTGCACTTTTTTTCTGTTACTACACTACATTAACTCGAAAGGTTTAGTCCTTTTAAGTCTTACTTAAACTACTAGATGTTGTTGAAAATTATTTCTGATTATGTTCCGAGTTCCGATCTAGCTGGATTATATATTGTAAAACCGCGGGTACAGCTAGTGAATGTCAAAAACAAATAGATATTGTAAGTTGTTTAATAAGGTAATAACAAAAATCTTACCTCCTTTGCAGTAATTTAAATTATTCTCGCCTTGAAGCCCATTGTCTAAACTCACTTCAACATAATGGAGATGTCATTTTCAAGTTGTTGTTCATATTTTGTGAAGACGCTGTATGTGGTTTTAAATTTATTGTTCAGTGTTTACCCTTAGGTCAAAGAATATTAAAGAAAAAACGAATAATAATAAAATTTTATAGAACGAACAATTTTTATTGAAACTTGAAATACGCATATCTTTGGAACTACTAGATGGTGTAGAAAATTATTTCTGATTGTGTTCCGAGATAGGCAGTCTAGCTGGATTATATATTGCAAAACAGCTAGTGAATATCAAAAACAAACAGATATTGCAATATTTTGTAACAATAAGGTTAAACGAAAATCTTACTTTCATCGCATAATTTCAATTATTATTATCTTAAAACCCATTGTCTTATACGCACTTCAACATAATGTAGATGTCCCTTTCAAGTTGTTGTTCATTTGTGAACACGCTGTATGTGGTTGTAAATTTATTGTTCAGTGTTTGCCCTTAGGTTGAAGTTCGAGCTAGTTGAATTCATATAAAAAGTAAATTGGTTAAGATATTGGAGGTCTTTAGCGCACTTATCACGGGAACTACTGGTCCGATTTGAAAAAACTTTTTGTGCTAAATAGACCATTAGTCGACAAAGGCTATACGTTATATAACATTATGCTACGGGAGAGAAGCCGTGAGGAACAGCTAGTTATAAATATGATAAGCCTGAATAACATTAATTATACTTACCACGCAAAAGCTACATAAGTACGTAACGTTAGATAATTTTTTATAATCTCTTACCAAAAATACAATTATTTTAGATAATTTTTGGCAAATAACTGTACCAATTTTTTCATTTTACTTAAAAAATATTCCAAAAAAAACTTAACAAAAACTGATCTTCACAAAAATATTATTCTTTAAAAAATTATTTACCAAAGACAATATTACGGTCAGGTTCTCTTACCCTTTTGTTTTCAAATTTAATGCAATACCTTAGAAACTAATTAGCACTAAGCAAAGCATCTATTTAATTATTAACAAATCACAATATCACGTCCGAAGCTATTAAATTTTCAAGAGTCCATTCTTTGATCATCTTTACCCGTACCTCCTGTCCCTGTTACACGTCGTATGTTAAAAAGAGATAGATGTAGATGAAAATTGTGAAGGTTTATGGTCTTTTGTGAAGAAAATTGAATATTCAAAACGGTGTTACTGAAATCTCGGCTTGACGGACCTGAGCTAGGCGGGATTACGTGTTTCTTTGGAGTTTGGACGTGGCTACGTGAAAATACTTTGGACTTGCTGTTTGACTTGTGTTTTGTATGAAATTTTTAAATCGATCCAGTAGTTTTTGTGTAAAAACATTACAAACATACACGCAAATGTTAATTCTTCTTTATCATATGAGGATATATATAACAATTGTATAGGTACTTAAAATATTTTTGTTTTTAATTTTAGGGATATCAAATTATCTTAAAAATATTGAAATAATAAAAGTAGGTTTACATTAGCCGTTAAAATTTACAATATAAATAACTTCTTCCAAATATAATTCATTTATAATGTATACTAGCTGTTTCGCGCGACTCCGCTCCCGTATCATAATATTATTTAGCCTATGTTACTCGTGTATAATATAGCTTTCGAATGGTGAACCAATTTTTTAAATCGGGCCAGTAGTTTTTGAGCCTTTTTTTTTGCAAACAAACAAAGTTTTCTCTTTATATTTAATATTACGATTATTGAGACCATATAATTTAAACAATAGAAATTTCTTACTATCACTACACGTAATAGGTGCCATCCACTTGACAGAGGAAAATTAAATTTCTATCGTGGAGGGTGACCACCACCGGTGACAGCACTCGATCTGACCGGCGACTTTAATATACCCCAAATTATTTGAGAATAGTGTTTTGGTAATATCACTTGAAAATAGGAAGGATATTTTTTGCTATAAAAATGTGTTGATAACTTGACATTTGTAGAACAGAATTTGAATACATCTTATTTATATTGTATATTTTTGATTATATAGGCCGACAATTAAATTAAATTAATTATTATATACGCAATGGGGTAGTTACCGTCTTCAATAAATAAAATAGATAACGAGCTAAAAAAATAATGAATGATAGTATTTTCATAAAAAACGCGTTTAAAATCCTTTAAACCGTATTCTATATAATAATGAATGATTTCTCATGAAAAGAGTGTTTAGTAAACCAAGATCTTTTGGATTAATATATTTTTCTATACGATAAACACGGAGAAAAATTAAATTACAAACGTGGAGGGTGATCAGTGACCACCACCGGTGACAGTACTCTATCTAGTGGCCGGTGACGTTAATATACCCCAAATTATTTGAGAATAGTGTTTTGGTAATTTTTATTTGGTAAAATTGTTTGCTATAAGAATGTGTTGGAAACTTGACATTTGTATAACTAAATTTGAATACATCTTATTTATTGTAATTTTTTTTTTCGTTTTTATAGCGGACGACTCAATTAATTTCATAATATACGCAGTGAAATTATAATAATAACATTTTACCAAAAAAATAGAACCAACTTCCTCACACTAAAAAGTAGAAAATAACTTAGTTTATTTTTGAGATCTACTCAAAGTCGGTGCCTTTACCCATTTTCAACTACAAGATTGCACTAAACTCGTAGTTTTGTTTATAGCTAACATATTCATGTTCGCAAACTTTTTATAATGGTTTCAAATAAAGTGGAATATATCCATCACAAAATTTGATTGCCTCCCACCGTGCGTCCAATGCAGGCCAGCTGAAGTATTGAGGATTGAGACATAAGGGAATTCAAGTATGGAAATAATTTTTTACTGAATTAACTAATGTAATTGTTTTAATAAACATCATTATTGTTATAGTTCTTGGTACAAATAAATTTCCAAACTGACAAATGACAATTCAATAAAACTTGTAAGTATAACAAAATAAATATTATTTTTGTATGTTTCTTTAGTTGCTAATAGATAGATGTTTTGTTGAAAAGGGAGTATTTGCCATTATATTGAGGTCTTTTGCTAACTTAAACTAGTTGCTCGCTCCAAGCTAGACCATGCGTTGTAATGTATAAATCAAGACCTTTCATTAATACCACACTCACATGAAAATCGCCTTATTTATTTACCTTAGGAGGGGTCCTTTCTTCGTTATACCCTCACCGAATAGAGTACCTACTCAAGATTTTTCATTAAAAATTTTATCAAGATCGGATAAACCATTCTCCAGATATCCTTGGACAAACATTTACCTAATCCCCCGCCCTATTTCCGCATCCCCTCCACCGACATTTTTTTATTTAAACTATTCGTGTAAGAAATTTAATCGAGATCGGATAAACAATACTCAAGTTATCATACATACAAACATACAATCTCGACTCTGAGACCTCTTCGTTCGGTCTAAAAGTAATCTTATTTAACTTTGTATGCTTATATCTTGGTTGAATAAGAAAAATATGCATTGAATTATTAATTAATTTATACAATGTCAATAAATCACAACTCGCTCCATTCACTGTATACAGGGTGTGGCGTAATAAATGGGTAATATTGTACCTGCAGATAGAGGATGTTATGATGGTTTAGAAACAATTATTTTATGTCAAGTAAAAGTTTGCTCGGTTTATTTTATAGGATATTCAATATTTTTGAAATATAAATTTAAAAAAATACCCATTGTTACACTTTTTTGTGGCGAGACTGCAAATGGTGGAAAAATTCAATCTGTTTCTGGAGTCATATCCCTAGATACATGCACTATCGACTATTAAACTATTATGAAATGAAAAAAATATATATATGTGCATACATATTTTTTTAAAATAGAGATCTAACTCAAACTTCATGTTTTGTTTCATGCCTGCAACCAGCACGATGCTGAGTTCGAACCTTTTCGCACCAATTATGTGCATATGTACATATTTATTTTGTTTATCTCTGTAAAATGTATGTATGTGCATAATTGCAAATAAATCTTTTTCTTCCTTTCTTTCTCTATTTCCTCTATCCACAGATACAATATTATTCATTTATTACGACACACTCTGTATGTAATGAGATACATCAATTAATTGAGATCATGATTTCCGTATACTTGATTACATAGCTTTAATTATATCTATGTAACGTTTAAATTAACATTCATTGATTTAGAATGTATTATAGTTTAGTGAAATGAATAATTAATAAAAAAAAATTAAATAAATAAAAAAACATTTAATTTTTGGTATGTATTTTTTATAACATGGAAATAAACATAAGAAATATAAAAATCACCTTCTAAAATGATAAAGATTCCTCGATAATGGAAAAGATATAAGGAAATTAGTAATGTCAAAAAAAGGGTACATCCCTTTACCTCTAGACACAATCAAGAAGCAACCATTTAAAACATGATCATTTAACATAAGTTATTCACTTACATTATAAACATTATTTAACACCTTTAACAATACGTAGAAGCGGTACGGCCTACAAAGAGATAGCACAGATAACAAATATTCTGCATAATTTAAATTTAGTGTGACTGCGTCTAGCCATGTTTTACTGATGATATCGGGCGGCACCTGCGTCTAATTATATTGAGAAATGTTTTGTTTTGAGCCGCCTTTTCTAGTAGATTTAGATTATTATATAGAGTGCAATTTTGAGATTAATTCTGAAGTACGTGAAAGTACTAGTGTTAGCTATTTTGCTTTAATTATATATTTGTTTTCTTAAATATACATTAAAACTTTATTTTCAGTAACCTGCTTTAAAAAATAACTGGCCAGCTATTGCAAGTTCGACGATTAAAAGGCAATCCGGCATTGTGATTGGCCAATGCGGATTGCCGCGCTTTTGGACTCTCTCTTGTTTTTTCGGTGTGGTAGAAAGAAGATGCAATTATTGTGAGAGCGTAATAAATATTGTTATTGAATATTTGATAAATGTAATTAATATAGAAACATGTAAATTATATGATGTACTACAAAACGAATTGTATCAGTACTACACTAGTAATAAAGAAGATAGAAAGACCTTAATTTTTGAAAGGAAGGAAAACTGCAATCAAACATTTTTGAAACTTTGTTTGTACACCCGGGAATTTAACCGACTGATTTTTTTTTAATTACTTTATTATTGCATCAATTGGATTATAGGAATGAAATGTCTCCAAAATGTATAAATCGAATGAAAGGAAAACGCAGCCCATGTACATCTACAACACAAACTAGTCGCAGATGCCTTGTCGGCTTGAAGGAAGGGGAGGAGGTAAGGAGAGGATTAATGATGGGAAATTTGAGATAGGACTAGAACAGGATGGGAGTGGAATGGGATACAAGCATTTCAGGTATATTCTATTAGCCTACTAAATAAAGGAAATTTAACACCCAAAAAGCCTGGAGTAAGATTAAGGATAGTAAGTCATATGGCCGAAGTCACGGACAGATATTAGTATACGATGGTATTTCCACCTTCGACGCCGAGCTTTCATCTACAATCAAGGTTTTCTATAAGGTACTCATTAGTTTCCCAACAAAAACTCGTATTACCGTCAAATACTCATCATAATTACACGGATAGATGGGAATGTAATGTCACTAATTAGCGTGTAGCTCCATTTGTACGGTGCGTTGCGGTGCGTTGCGTCGTCGCAACTGATAAACGCATTGTGTGCGGTTTATGTTACGTTAATGCACGAAAACGAAACGAAACAATATTATTTCTGGGCCATCTTGTTTATACGTAGGGTGTCGTGTGACGGAAGTCTTTGGTTTTTGAACATATATTAACTTTTGTTTGTTTTTTCATATTCCTGGACAATTAACACAATACCATCTAGTCCTAAACTAAGCAAAGCTTATACTATGGAAACTAGATGACTGATAGGCATACTTAAACATACATTGTTTGCAAATACGTACCTATTATAGATGAAATGAACACCCATACAGTGGAAAATTACAATGTTTATCACATCATAATTATCTACACGTGGGGATCGAACCCACACCCTCGGCGCACGAGATCATTGCTGTATCGCCAATCGGGTCGTCAATATGTACCTAACATATAAGTTTTTATACTAACAAATGTATCCATATCCGAAAAAATCATAATTAATAAAATAAAAGCATCTTTTCACTTCTCTTGCCTTCGTCTCCTGTACGTCGATGCGTTGAAACGTCGCGTGCGATGACGCAACGCACTGGAGTCTATAATAAAATATGTACGAAAAACGTTACTGCATTGACGCAACGACGACGCATAGAAACGCAACGTGCTAATGGAACCACACTCTTACTAACTATTGTACGCGCTTTTTATATTTATCTTCACTACAAAGTTTCGTATAATTTTCTCATCCTACTAATGTTAAAAAACGAAAGTGCCTTAGAACGTATGTATGTATATTACTTTTAACCAAAAATTACTAGTCGCATTTGAATGAAACTCCAAAAATCCTACTAATATCATAAATGCGAAAGTTTGTCCTCACAAACTCAAAACATACAAACACACATCCTCACATGTATATGTGTTTGTTATTCATTCACGCAGAAACTACTGAAGCAATTATGATGAAACTTGATATAGTTACACATAGGTTAAAGTGTTCAGAATAACATATAGACTTGTACTTTTTTTAAGTTACGTGGGTGAAACCGCGTGCCACGGCTAGTATAGTTTATAAATTAGAATAACACAAAGGCAAACAATTTATAATGATTTTATGTCATTTGGCCAAAACAATCATTGTCAAGACAATCAGGAAAATGCGAGCAAAAGTTAGTTATATACATGATATAGACACCTTTCACTCGTAATTACACGGATAGATGAGAATGTAATCAATGTCACTAATTATAGCAAGTATAGCTTCCGTTGTACTAACTATTGTTAACTGACAGGGCAAAAAAGGAAAAATATTACCTGTTACTATAATACTATGGTGTTAATAAATATTGTATACAGTAAACGGCTGAGTAAGTAATGTATAGAATAGAATAGAATAGAAAATACTTTTATTCATGTAAACTTTTTACAAAGTACTTATGAATAGTCATTTTTTTTTTAATTTTTAATTTACCACCGGTTCGGAAAGTCGACTCTATCGAGAAGATACCGGCAAGAAACTCGATAGTTACTCTACATAAGACTACGGTTATGGTACTATGAGTTTGTATATGTGTTTGATAAACTCCGTAATAATAAATCTAAAATGATATCCTTTCATCTTAGGTTTAAAGAACTTTATTCTAAAAAGACAACGCTACTTACACGAGAATAATATTAAAAAAACAACAATTAAAAATTACAATTAGTTCCTCAGAACCACACAGCCGACACCAATGACTAATACTTTCAAAACATCATAAATATTATTTAAATTAAATTTCTTCAATTGTGTTTTAAATGCGTTGGATAAGATGATACATTTTATATCTGACTAGCTTTCCGCCCGCGGCTTCGCTCGCGTGGACCCAGCAATTCGAATTTTTCTCACCTTTTAAACCTTCCCTAGACCTCCACGAATAATTCAAGACCAATTTAGATAAATCGGTTCAGCCGTTCTCGAGTTTTAGCGAGACTAACGAACAGCAATTCATTTTTATAAATATAGATAATATTTTGTGCTCTTCAAAGTAATAATTTCTTATACGACCCGATTGGCGCAGTGGATACGACAATGGTCTTTTGCTGTGGATGTGGGTTCGATTCCACGAGTAGAAAATTATTGTTATGAAAATTGTAATTTTCTCCTATCTAGGTGTTAATATCTATAGTGTGTAAATATTTACCAAAAAGTATGTCTATAAGTTATATAGTTTCCATAGTACAAGCTTTGCTTAGTTTGGGTCTAGATGGTACAAGTGTTAAAAATCTCTGATTACTTAGTATTTAATTGAATTTAATTTTGAGTACTTTATATACTTTCTTAATTACTCAAGATTGAACTCAAAATAATTCCTTTACAACCAGGTTCACGAACCCGCATAAACTATCCTACAAAAATGTGCCGCCAACATATCGTAGATCTTAATTCTCTACAAATTCATTATAGGCGACTCGGCTTATCAGCAATGGGCCTTTGCTCTGGTGTTGCCGACTCCAATCTGATGCCAGGCCTTCCGTATACTGAACGTTTTATGTCCTAGGTGTTTGAGACACACGGGTTTTTAGTTAAATTTAAAACTATCTTTTCACTTGTTATTGACGACCCGATTGGCGCAGTGGATCAGATGGTTTTTACGCTGAAGGGTGTGGGTTCGATCCCCACGAGCAGAAAATTATGATGAGATGAACTAATTTTCTACTGTCTGGTTGTTAATTTATTAAATTCAACTATGAAGCGATTGTCAAAAGACGACATTGTCATTGATAGTCGCATTTTTTCACGGCAGTCTTCTATGGCTATAACATATCTATACTTTATAATATATAATTGTCTATAACAATATTAACTCTTATTTTCCTTACTAAATGATTTTCAAGCTTAGCACCAGTGAATCGCAGTCCCAAACCCGTTCTCAGTAAACAATTAACATTTCACTGATCGCCAGTGAGCTGAGCTAATGCGGTGAACACTTCATTAGCGGCGCCTTTCAACGTGAAAGAACAATTACATTTAAATACTCAGTTTTTACATCTTTGTGATATATGATTTGGTTTTTACCTGCTCCCGTTTATGGCATAGTTTTTTAAATAAACACTTTTAACATATTATGTTTACTTACTATTATTTCTTATCTTCAATATACTATTAAGTTCTTACTATTTTTACTATTTTGATGTTATAAAAGCGAAAGTAACACTCTATCTCTTGTTCACGCTTAAACCACTGAATTGATTTTAATGAAATTATGATGAAAACAACACATACAACAATAATTAAACATTTCTAATATTGGAACTACATTGAATTTCTAATATTGGAACTACATTGTATTTCAATTGCATTCAAAATCATTTGATTTATAACCATTATTATTTTATTAAAACGTATTATATGGTTGCTTGGAAGAGATGACTTTGAAGCTATAAGGCCACCAGTTATAAAAAGTCTTACTTCGTATAGTGTAGCTCTACTTACACAAGTATTGTTCTTGAATAATGTGTAAGAGCAGCATACATTATTGGCAGTACAGTACATTAGTTGAAAGAAAGAAAAATATATTTATTCACTACAATCAAACACTACAGCATATAAAATTGTACAAAAAAAAGAGTAAAATATAAAAAAACTTAAAATAGTCGACTTTATCGTTTCACTTTCATCAATACCCTACTATATTATAATTGTGAAAGTTAGTAAGGATGTATGTATGTTTGTTACTCTTTCACGCAAATACTATTGAACAGATTAAGATGAAACTTGATATACATATAGGTAAGGGTTCAGAATAACATATAGGCTACTTTTAATCCCGGAGTTGCCACGGGATCAGAAGTTACGCGGGTGAAACCGCGGCGCAGGTAATAGGTACATACATGGTAAAGGTTTTGACATTTGGAGCTAATTACAAACTTATATAGTGAAAGTAAATGTCCATAAACAAGTAAAATGTTAACTTAGTGGTGTAAAATATCTCGTGAATTATAAACTTATAATTTTATCTGTTATTTTAATGTTCAAAATATATTTTAATCCTATTGAAATTGTATACTTATAAAATTCGGCTAATCATATTGAATTATTTAGCACACTTCTTACAATATAATATAACAGTTTGGTTGTTTGTGTGTCGAAACTACTGAACGAATATTAATGAAAATTTCTTTATTAATTTATAGCTTTAATCAGGATTAGATATAATTCCTTAATATTGATATACAGATAAAGGCGAAGGCAGGAGTTATTTTGTTTGTTTGTTTGGTTATAACGAATAAGCTTATAAACTACTGCTATAACATATATATATATAACATTATGCTACGGGGGCAAAGCCAGCGGTTCAGCTAGTGTTTTATCTGAAAAAAGACCCACAATCAATGTAATGTATTACCAAAGCATTCCGATCAGTTAACCCGGTGCAGGCGTATCGAAAGAGACAAAAACAAACAAACGAACTTGTTCAATGGAAACGGTGCAGATTAAATTGTACATCACCGGGTTTGGTATAAGGTGGTGAGATTCGCGATTTTTAATTGTAAGTGGAAAATAAAACTTTTTGTCAAAAAATAAAACCGACTTCCTCACAATAAGCGGTAGAAAACACTTCTATTTTAGCTACACGTATGCTTGATTTAATTGGGGCTTATAATTAATTCTCTTATTTTTATATCGTTTAACTTTTATTTCTATTTGTAACTCTAGTTTTCTTCATCACGCCTAGACCTAAATTTACAATAGATTGTACTAGCTAATCTTTCTCGGTTGTACCTGGTGATCTGTACTACAGGCTTACGCCAATTTCAGACACCAGTCCTCACAATAATTATAAAGATTGTTTTAAGAGTACTATTTATATTTAATGTTTGTATAAGTGTGAGGAAAATAAGGATTTTATTTATTTTTTATTTACTAGTGTTGAAATCTATACAAAGTCGGTGCAAAATGAATGAAACAGAGGAAGAAGAAGACATTACTAACATTGTAACTTGACCCGATTTTTTTTATTACAGATTGGTTGGTTTTGAACCGGGTGGGTACAAAAAAAAATTGAGATTTTTCTAGCAAAAACATATCAGCATCAGCCCAGAGCTAGCTATTGGGATTAGTGGCCAACATCGGTCAGGGAGGCTTTACATTTTCAATTCGCTATATTATCTTTAACAACACTCACTGAATTCCCACCCCATTCCTCTCCCATCCTATTCTAACTCCTCTCCGAACTTCCTATTAGTATTCTTCTCCTTATTCCTTCCCTTGCTTCAAGCAGGCAAGGCATGTGCGACACTCCGTCATAGATGTCCATGGGCTGCGGTCAGACACTTAACATCAGGTGAAACGCATGCTCCGGTTGCCTGCTATCACATAAAAAAACCCCGTCGTAACCAATAGATGCGTTAGGGAATACATCACATGTCCGTAACAACGGCATCTGCACTCTATACTCCTGAAATTGCCTGGCTATGCTCCGTAAAATTAATTCTAGAAAGTTCTCAATTCGCTGCATCAACTGAATTTAACCATACCTTTACGTAACCAATACGTAGGGATGCGATTTAGAGTAAAAATCGATTTTTCTCTTTTAAATATAAATCGATGTTAAAAATGATATCGATTTTAGGAAAAATCATAATTTGGGGTTAGGTATCCTACTACTATTATAAAGGCGAAAGTTTGTAAGTATGGATGTATGGATGTTTGTTACTCTTTCACGCAAAAACTACTGCACCGATTATGATGAAACTTGGTATACATACAGGTAAGGGTTCAGAATAACATATAGGCTACTTTTAATCCCGGAGTTGCCACGGGATCAGACGTTACGCGGGTGAAACCGCGGGGCGCGGCTAGTAGTTTATATCATTTAGTAAATTAAGGATAAAAATTGTCGGGACGTATTAGTGTGTGTATAAAAATATATATTTATATTGGTATATTTATTATAAATCACTTTTTATATAAAGTAAGACGTTATATTATTATGATTCGGACCCTTTCCCAAGAATATACACCAACTATACTATTGTTGTACTTACCTACACTTTTATTTTGTGTTCTAAGAAAAAAATATTTTCTTTCTCTCTTTTTTTCTTTCTTTCTTTACGAAAAAAATAATCGATTAAAATACACATCGCTTCTCCTTAACATCCCTACCAATAGGTGTGTCAGAGGATACATCACTCGGGCGCGTAACAGCGGCGCCTGCGCATCTCAATTTACGGCCCACTAACGTTTCATTTTCGACATAATTTAATTTGAACACGCTTCGCCTTAATTATGATATCCCGTTGTATTTTATTATCTGTATTTAGATGGGAGATATGTGGTACATGCGCAGGAGTTGTTTTGTAATCTACACTAATGATTTTTGTTTTATGATCGCGTTTGTTTCGCCGTCTGCTCATAAAATAGGTCCGGTGGTACTTTGTTGTCTACTTTCAATTTATTGTTTGGGGGCTTTGTATGAATTTATAAATTTAGCATCACAAAATCGTGTAGATAAGAATTAAATAAAATGTACAGTAATTTCAATAGATTATGTTTGTTAAGCCTACTCGACACCTACTGCGGTTGTTCACGGATAGATATAATGCCCCGTCTTCACGTCCGCAGACGACATCTGCAGTTACGTCATCTTCAGTTGCTGATGTGTTGAGGGGACTTCAGGTAAGGTTATATACGTCAAAAAAAGATATGCCTTCACGTAGTCCAGAAAATAGACTACTACGAATTCGATGTCATAAAAATCCACTCAGTCGTCGCAACTTCATTGACACCCAGACATTCAAATATTTTATTTATGATATGTATTAGTAAGACAAAATAATACTGTATTGAAAATAAAATTTAGAAATAGTTAGAAAACGAAGTTCTTCTCTGTCGTTCTGTACATCTAGATCATGTAAACCGTGCAACTAATTTCGATGCAGTTTTCACCAATACTAAAATAATTTCTGCTCTTTCCTTATCACGCAAAACCGGGGCAGGTCACTAGCTCCCATAAACCATACACCAACCGATAACCAACAAGAATGTAGCAATTACAATAAACTTTAACTCGCAATGGCGACCTTTGTGGACAATTTCGATATTATGTTCAATAATCGTTACTTTAATTAAAAGTTTATTAACGGCGATTTATCACGGAACCCGTTATATCGAGTATAATACCAAAACATTTTTTGCACGCCATTTTAAGGTCACGGTACTTCGCACTTAATTTTTTAATGATGACAACTTTTTCTTTTGACAATCGTGACAGGATTAAGGTTTGACTGTGACCGTTAACAGTCGCCTTTTGTTGGGACGATTTGGACAAATTTGTGTATTTAACAAAATATTTAATGGCAACATTTGTATCCCATGCTCTCCGACCGATATGGTGGCTAATCTCAACAGAAATCAGCCAAGTATGCAGGAGATATTATAGTGCACAAGTATGTGCGCAAACACAGGCACACTCTCTTTTCCTTCAAATCCCAACTAATATAATAAATGCAAAAGTTATTGAGGATATATGTATGTTTCTTACTCTTTCATGCAAAAACTACTGAACCGATTGTGATAAAACTTGGTATTCATATAGGTAAGGATCGAGAATAATTGTCCTGGAATTCCCAAGGGGTCAAAAGATACTTACGTGAAACCGAACGTTATAAATGTGAAAGTAACTTTGCCCGTCTATCTGTCTCTTCTTCGTCTAAAGTACTTAACAAATTTGAATGAAATTTTGCACAAAGATTCTGACACCGAAATTCAATGCCGGAGTTGCATCAGAAGTCACGAGGGCGAAACCGCGGAACACAGCTAGTACTATAATTTTAAAATTACTCCGCTATTAGTTACGCACAAAAATTAATACACGATAACCTTTTTAATTATAACAGTCACATAAACTACACTTACAAGTTTATGCGTTGAACGGTGAAAACATGACACCAAGGAAACAAAGTATACGTCACCTTAAGCTAAATATCCACAGGTCGAAAAAGTGTGAAAATGATACTTCCTTGACTTTAAACAAAACAAATGTCTGAATATTTCACTGGTGTGACGACGGGTTAAACATGTGTCGCCACCCCAACTATCCTACAACTATCCTATTTTTCAAGTTGGATCAACCTGTACCAGTGTGTAAAATTTGGTTAAAATCGGTTAGGTAGTTTAGAAGGACACCGCGGACAAACACTGTGACACGTATTTTATTTATATTAAGATTATTTCAACCGGTTTTGATAATTCATCATCAGATAGGTTGTAATTAGGGATTGCAGTACCGGTACTGAAACGGCCATCGCCAGTACCGGTACCAGACCCAAGCCAGTACCGGGAATTCCCGGGAATTTCGGGAATTTCGGTACTGAGTACAAATTTCACAGAATATCTAAATGAAAGGTAATAATTTTATAATAGTTAACGCGGTTTATACTTACAGCTTGTCTGTTCGGTATACGCCGACAGAAAGGCACTAAAACAAAAATTTTCATGAAGCTCAATGAAAAATTTTTATAATATGTAATATACATATGTATTCCAAATTAATGGTAAATAAAGCTCATGGCTTTTCAACATGAAAATAATAATAAAACAAACAAAGCCTCGTATTTTTTGCCTGGTGTGTCTTAATGCTGGGTAAGACCTCCCTAAAACCTTTCCATTTATTACGATTTTGGGATAAATATGCTACCTGTTAACAAGGAAGTGATCGATTTCGTCCCACCATCTCTTTGGACTCTATCCATAGATGACGAGGACGAGGACGATCTGCTAATCTTTTTCTCTCAAAGATTAGCAGATCGTCCTCGTCATCCGCAGTTTTCGACCTGTGCTGGAGAATAAGAGATGGCGAATACGATACCACCATGAATTATATGAGTTGTACAGCGAGCCGAATGTCGTAAAGACCATTAGAATGGATCAGCTTCGCTGTGCAGGATATGTTGTGAGAATGGATGGGGTTAGAGTACCCCTGCGTCTACTAGACGGTAAACCAGACGGTCATGGAAACCGAGGTACACCAAAACTTAATGGATGAAAGACGTACAAATGGACAACAAAGTGATCGTGTAAGAGGATGAAGGCAAAAAGCCAATAATAACTCGAACTGGAGAATGTAAGTTGACCAGGTTAACGCCCACCCGCGCCTGTAAAGCTTTAGATGATAATAATCTCCTTGGTTTAGCGTGACACAATGAGGTGATTTTGACCCAAAGTTTGTCTTGCATGTAACAAATTGGGCCTGTCCATTTGACTGCGGCAGTTTTTTGAACTGAATCGACACTTTTAGTTCTGCAGCCTAGCTCGATGGAAACGATCTGTCTGTCTGTCTGATCATCGACAGAGTAAAAAAAAATGAATAGATGCTATTGAAATATGCTGCAGGAGAAAGAATATTAGAAATACATTGTACAGTCTCGCAAACTCACCTACTTCAGGCATGATACAAGACGCCGTGACATGTCAATTGAACGTCTAGTAGTGTTTTATAGCCTGTCCGACCGACATCGGCCATGGGAGCCAATCTCAACAGAACCTAGCCGGGTACGCAGGAGATGTTATATTGTACGAGTATGTGCACCATGAGCACATGAAACACCAGGGGTATCACAGGTGCTTTGCTGCCCTTTGATGGACAAATACGCTCGTCTCTTGAAGGCCCCAATGTCGAATTTGTTTCGAAATACAGCAGATGGAAGATCGTTCCACAGCTTCATCGTTCGAGGAAAGAAGTTGCGGGTGAGATCGCGGTGTTAGATCGCCAACCATTCAAATGGTATGGATGGAAATCGAGATTACGGCGGGACGTGCGGTAGTGGAACTGTGCGGCTGGTAGTACTTCGAACAATTCCTCCTTGCTCTCCCCACAACATATTCGATACAGGACACAAAGGGATGCGCAATCTCTTTGTATCGATAGCCGATCGAGCCTACCGGAAAGGATTATTGACTATTCGAGCAGCCTGACGTTGGATGCGGTCAAAAGGAAGGAGTCGGTACTGTGGGACTCCCGCCCAGAGATGAGAACAGTACTCCATATGCGGCCGCACTTGAGCATTGTAAAGCTGAAATCAGTAGACCGGTTTGAAGTACTGTCTTCTGTTTACTGTCAAGGCCAGCTTGCCTTCCAAATGACCGCTGAATTGAACGTCACTCGAAATGCCAACACCAAGGATTCCAATCTTCGGCGATATATTAAATGAAGTACTTAAAAACCGAGGTGATTCGACAAATGCGGTCTTTTTAGCAAACGCGCAAACTTGTGTCTTGTAGAGGTTGTTTTGTGATGACGTTCACTAAAGATGCTACTTTGCCATGGGGATTTTTGTATAATAAAAGTGTTTAAAATAGAAAGTAACTTAATATTTACTAATTGCGTATAGTAAATGTATGCGAAAACATCTTTAAACAAGTTATTAATGTTATTTTTTAACAGTACCGAAAGTACCGAAATTCCCGGGACTTGGGGAGCCAGTACCGGTACTGGACCAAGGCTCTCAGTACCGGGAATTCCCGGGAAATCGAGTACCGGGAATTCCCGGGAGCAATCCCTACATGCAACCTGACATAATATTGTGTCGGTGAACGTTGTCTACGTGTGCATTGCTTGAGCGCAAAATGTAAGGAATTTGACCTTTATTATGTATCATTCGAAGTGGAATCTCTCGTAAATT
>LQNK01001533.1:130240-146526 GCA_001586405.1 Phoebis sennae
TGATAAAATGTATTATAGTTAATAGTGTCTTAAAATATATTAAATGAAAGAAAAATTATCTTATACTATAATATTAATTAATACCCTTTATTAATGATACTATTATTAAAATGCATTTTAACACGTTCACTGATGCACCATTTTTGATGGACTTTTGGCAGCGCGGATGAGGTCGTTCGAGCTCAAATTCAAACTGTTTTCCTGTGTGTTTGTGTGTAAACATACATACACACAAAAGCTCAAATATTTCCTCTTTATACTATACTAGTTGCTGCTCGCGGATCCGCTTCCGTACCATAATGATATACAGTAATGTTTATCTGGTACATGTAGGATCCCAATTTTTCAAATCGGTCCACTTGTTTCGGAACCTATTCAATTCAAACAAACAAAAAATCAAATCTTTCCTCATAATAATGTTATTGTAGACTAAATTAAATCCATAGAGATATTGTGATACATATTAAGTCTTATATGTTTGTATCTCATTAAGTAAATAATTTTTGTTTGATTGTTTGTTTGTTTGTATTAAATAGGCTGCGAAACTACAGGACCGATTTGGATGAAATTTGCTCAGAGATTGATACCCCAGGAACGACATAGGATAGTTTTATCCTACGGGAACGGGATATATACGCGGGTGAAACCACGGAGCTCAGCTAGTGAGAAATAAAAGTCTATAATTTTAATTGACTTGTAGTGACTCCTGACATACAGGTTGTCCTAGTTTGGGAGTCAAAGGATTCAATAATTAAATGTACACATAAATTTTTGGCACAATAAAGAATTTATATATTACTAGCCGCGCCCCGCGGTTTCACCCGCGTAACGTCTGATCCCATGGCAACTCCGGGATTAAAAGTAGCCTATATGTTATTCTGAACCCTTACCTGTATGTATACCAAGTTTCATCATAATCGGTGCAGTAGTTTTTGCGTGAAAAAGTAACAAACATCCATACATCCATACTTACAAACTTTCGCCTTTATAATAGTAGTAGCATTAATGCTTTTGGTCTATAAATCTCTCTAAAATCTTAAACGTTTAAACATGGATATTTCAACCAATCACAGAATTGATAGTTGCTTCACCCAACAATCTTCTCATTACTTATTCGGTAGAATCTGATAGTAATAAACAAATTAGCGGGAAATAAACAAATGTACGCACTTGAATTATGTCCCATAATTAAGCCCTACCGTATCCATGCGAACTTGTTTTGGGGCCAAGAAACACACGGTTGAAATTTAAATGCCACATTATTAATACTTTTAAGAAATAGACTGATAGACGCAACATTTATTCGAGAATAAAGGTACATTTCATTTAATTAACACAGCTTATTAGTGTATTAAATTAAATATGACATGCAATAAACAGAAAAAGGTATAACGTAAAAATAAATAAGAAGGGAGGAGAGAAAATAAATTATTAGGTGTACTGAATGTCACATATTATATTTAATACTAGTAAAGAGATACAAAAAGATGATAGAGCAGAAGGGAACAGAATAATAAGTCAGTTTTCTAGTAGTAATGGAATGAATCATAGTATTTCAAGCATTTCAAGGCATTTTTTGTAAGGATAGCTTGATTGAAGATTGATAGGAAGCTCCCTAGTGTACAAATTGTATAATCTTTGTCGAAGTACCTACCTAACTATCACCAACAAAATGTTTTTTGCATACCTTCATCCTACTTCATTTTTTTATCGTACTGTCTACTGATATTATAAATGCGACGTGTATGTGTCAATTCGTATACAGATTATTAAAAAGCAATAACTTGATCTATAAACCGATTTTAAGGGGACGACGGTGTGTTACAAATTACAATTCACCTGCTCTTGTATTCATCTCTTGTATTCCGCGTATTTCCTGGCCAAATAACTTTATATTAAATAACTCCATTTGGCTCGATACACGATAACCGTTCGATTTGGACTGATAATTATTTACTGGTAATTTCGACTACAATCATTGGGAGGGCATTGACATCGGGATGCGGGGATATGCCAATTAAATGTCACTATTTAAAAGCCATTTTGGGCCAATGAAATTGGGGGTTATCTTTGCTTTTAAATTATTGGTAAAGGAAATAATTTTCTTTTAAACATTGTTAATTAATTGTCATAGTTTTACACCCGTATTCATGAACGATACTATGAGTTTTCATAACGCACAGGGTGTCATAAACCTATTCAGAGACGATACTTGGTGTTTAGTATAATCTTGTGTTTGTTTTAACGCGAGTACTTTCCATATTATATAAAATACTTTTTAAAGGATTTTAAACGCGGTTTATTATACATTATTTTACATTATTATGTAACCCGACGTTTCGAGCACTTTAAAAGTGAAAAGTATTTTATTTAATACTTGGTGTGTGTCACTTGGCGTTTAAATTAAGGCATTGTTTTTGAATTAAAGACTTGTCATTGGGTAAAATGTTCTACTTCGCACAGTATTACAGTGTTAAAATCATACAGTGGTTTCACGACTTTTTACATTTGCCAAAAAACCTCAGGGCTGTCACAAATTCTGTACACACTCGGACGTAAAAAAAATAACTTAAGTGTACTAAATACTCTCGATTTGGCTATCAGTCCGTGCATTTATTTACGACATGGAATGTTGATCCATTTATTAATGAGCAATTGTGTAAATTTTCATCTGAGTCCATTCAGTAGATTAACAGGAGAAAGCGTACAAAGACAGACAGGCCGACAGACAGACAGATAGGCCGACAGACAGACAGATAGGCCGACAGAAAGGCAGAGAGATTGACAGACAGACAGACAGATCACAGACATGACAAAAATATTGATTTTCCTTCCGTATCTTTTATAATATTAGCCTATAATGGGAAAATGTGATTAGCTGACGAACAACGGTCTATTCCATACAAACACCACGATAGCCATCAAAAAAGCGCTTTCAAGCGGAACCCGATCACATTAATTAATTAACAACACATTATCACGTTTCTTATTATCTCAGAATTTCGCATCCCACTTCTTAACACGGCTTATTGTTATCATTTGCCATCGCAAAAAGTCGGATCGCGCCGACAAACGCCGATGCAGTAACATCGCTGAGAATCCGAGGAGACCGCGCTCATTAACGCTTCTCGAGCTCACGGTTCCTTCCAAATACAAAAATCCTATCTTTACAAAGCATCACAAACAAAAATCAATCTTATTACCACGCACCTTAAGTTACAAATTAGTTCGTGTAGCTTTTGAAAGCTGTTCGAGGAAACAAGTCGTAAGTGCTACAGTTTCAATGTTGTTGAAAGGTATACTTTAATAAGTTAGTCGTTAAGTTCAAATTGCGTTACTACGAACAGTTACTAAAAGGCCGTTTTGAAGTTGGTGCAATGGATACTTGAATGCAACAACGTCGTAACCACCTCCACATTTTTGACAGATGAAAGTTGATCAAACGAAATAAAGGCGTTTATACACTGCGTTGATTTTCGAAAGACCTTTTGGTTTTGAGTGAAAATGTGTGCGATTAGTGTTTTGCCGTCAAGGCGTAATTAGGGCCCATCGGCGGTGCGTATGAAGACATAAAATATATATATAAAGGGAAGAATCGGCGGGCGCACTTGAAATTTCTATCGATTGAATCTCAGTTATTTCGCCATTGTGGTGGTGGAAAAAGGTCACAGGTACGTGGGCTAAATAAGTAATTAATGAAATATTTTAAATGGTACAACGAACAATGATATCTTTTTTATGGTACAGGAAGACGAACGAGTACGTGTTGTATTTAGTAATAACTAGTTGCGAACCGCGGTTTCACCCGCGTGACTTCTGATCCTGGCAACTCTGGGACTAAAAGCAATTGGTATAGGCAATAAACGCATTTTATTTTATTTTATTTTTTATTTAAAAATAGCCCATATGTTATTCTGAACCCTTATCAAGTTTCATCATTATGGGTTCAGTAGTTTTTGCGTGAAAGAGTAACGAACATACATACATACATCCCTCAGACTTTCGCATTTATAATATTAGTACGATGTTGCGGACTGTAATAAATGATTAAAGTAAATTTTTATAAAGGAGGGGGGGATTAGTCTTAAACTTCACCATGTATCACCAGGGTAAGTCGAAAAACCCTCACGTGATCACGGCCTCTAAAGAGAACTACTTACTTTTATATAAAGAAACACATTTTTATACTTTCAATGCCACTATATTTTTGCACTCTAAATTTAAGGCTTTAAACACTACTTACCTAGTGTGAACACGGCCTAACTCTAATAGTAACAATGATAAGGCGGTGTACGCAAAGTGCGAGTTGCTCAACGATCAATAATTACTGCCACTTACTAACCGGCGCCCGCGCACAAGTAGAGTGACTATTGTTTTCGCAATTAATTGAGATTGTTTCTAGAAAAAAAGGGAAGAGAGAAAACGATCTACCTTATCTATACGATTTGACTTTTTGTTTGTTTGTTTCAATCGAATAAGCTGTGAAACTAATGGGCCGATTTTAAAATTAGTTTACCTTTGAAATACTAAATTATCCCTGATGAACATAGGCTTTATAACATTACACTACGGGAGCTAATCCGCGAGAAACTAGTGTTTTATAAAAGTATATAGTTTGATTTTAATACAATTTTACTCCTTAATACTTTTCTATCGCACTCTTTTCCTCCTGTCTCATCAATAAAAGTCGACTTATTTTTCAGCCTCAGATAAACCACTAGCTTTTTCCAAGAGAGAACAAATAAAATATCTATGATGGATTGAAGTTGAAATTTGCAGGGTAATTCTAAGTGTTTACGTTTAACTTAAAGGAAAAAAACATGAATAAAAATTTAATATCGAGCATAAACTTTAACCTTGATAGCAATTCTTCATTATTCTAACTTTGCTTTGATAGAAATATTAAATTTCTACGAATTTTAATATCCTAAAAAACCAAAAACCTTGGTCACTGGGTGCCATCATTCGCTTACATATTGACATGCAAATAGCGCGGCTAGCGTAACTCGGGCTGCAAGTCAGATTTATTGCTGCGTCCACACAATATCACTGGTCACGCCAATTGCATGCTTGTGACCACTCTTCACACTTTTTGCGGATATTTCCCACTTTCTAATTAGCGTGAAATGTTTGGTACAATTTAAAATACAACTATTGCAAAGTATAAATTTATATTTTATTATAGTGTATTTTATTTTATTGTAAGGCCTTTTCAACTTTTACTCGATCTTCGTACCACAAGATTTCAGATTTGTTTCCGAAATCTCACGATTACGGATTTAAAAATTTAAGCCAGTGACCAAAAAAAAAGTAATTGATTAATTAAGGGTGTATTAAACTAAAACAAAGCCCACAATCTAATTCAAATAAATTCAATAAACAATTATATATTTTTATCAACAAAAACCAACCTAATTAAGGAAAAATGTTAAAGAAAAAGCATTACAGTATATTTATTGTAGCGAATCCTTACAAACATGTGGTCTACTCATACATTATTACATATTTACATATTCTACAATACTATTAATTACAATATAGTTGATGCAGACACAATTTTTATTAACATTACTTATTCATGTCTTCAATTATTTCAACTTGACAAAACACCTTTTTAAGCATCTTTTATTAATGTTGCCATCATTAATATATGTTTTCTTTTAAATGCTGTCATTGTGGTGGTTCCACCCTTACCATGTATGTTATTAATACTGATAGAATTACTTTTATATGACATCTGACCGCCCCCGTGGCTAACTGATTACTTAGTAGTATCATAATGCTAAAATCATACAGAGGTTGCGCGGTTTTTGACGTTTGCAATAAGCCTCAGGGCTGTCACAAAATCTGTTCACACTGGGAAGTAAAAATCATAGCTTTTAAATAATACATTTTTGGCAAAAAATAGCACCGGTGCCTTTATCTATTTTCAATTTAACACAATGTTGCACCGACTTTGAATAGATTTCAACAAAAGTAAAATTAAAGTTATTTTCTGCTTTTTAGAGTGAGGAAGTCGGTTCCATTTCGTGCAATGACTGTATGTATTCTTTAGGCTATGGACTACCACAGCCAAGGTCTTCGTCACTTCTTTCAAGGTGAAAGAAGTGTTTATTTTGGATCTAGAGATAGGTGAAAAATCTTTTTGAGCTAGACAAGGAAGAAAAATTGAAATTTGTACAGTAAATAAAATACAACCGCTTAAGCTACACACTTTTACTTTGGTGGTTTATTTAATAATAAATGCAACCTCATTTGAGGAGATCAATTAGAATATAGAGAGGACTATATTATAATATTATAAAGGCGAAAGTAACTTTATCTGTCTGTGTATTTGACTGGTTCTTTTTCACGTCTGAACCACCGATTTAGATAAAATTTTGTACATAAATTGTTTGAAACCCGAGAAATGACAAAGGATAGTTTTGATGCCGGAAATTCCACGGAAACTTAAGATATCCGAGTGAAACCGCGGAACACGGCTAACTAAAGGAAAATTGTTATAAATTTCTAAACACAGCAAAAATGCTAATGATGATACCGACAAGATACTTAATGTTTTACAAATTACTGCTTACTTAAACCATGGGATTTTTAATAAGTAATTAGACTCTGTAGTACTAATAAGCAAGCGATTTGCATAAAAACATTTCACACGATTGTTATTTCAATTATTTAGACTAAAGCTTGTTCACACAGACAGATTACTTAAAACATTGTTGTAGTTGTTCAAAGTGTCAAGAATATTTTTTTATCAAAATGCAGAATTGTAAACAGTAATTATTGTATCTTCTATTGTAATTATGGCGGTACAGTTTTTTATGACAGCAATCGATGGAGCATGCGGTTCACTTGATGTTAAGTGACTGCCCTGTAAAAATGGAAACAACTAACGTTCAGTTCCTATAATAAAGAAAGAAAGAAAGAAAAAAGTTTATTTGTCCCATAGACACACCGTACCTTATAGGATAACAATGAAAACTAACTAAAACTAATAAAACGAGTGGTTTTACTTACAGTACAATATCAAGCGTAAGTCCGAAGCGTGTCTATAACAAAACGTGGCGTTGACATAACTACCAAAACTTTACGATTGACTGGCTTCTGCCCGGTTCCTATAAACGACGGAACGTTATAGTATAACGTAAACGAATGGTTTTCATAACGGGCGGTTCTAATCAACCAATCAGAACCAAGTTGTGATAGTTATGTTAACGTCACGTTTATTATAGAAACGCTTTTGACTTACGTCTTGTAGGATATTGGACTGTCCGTAAGTTAAACGACTTGTTTTATTTTTATAAGAACTGGACATTAAGCGTATCTATAATAAACGTGGCGTTAACATAACTACCAAAACTTGGTTCTGATTGGTTGATTAAAACCGTTTGTTAGTGAAAACGATTCGTATCTGTTATGTTATGTTTCTATACTATGACGTTTATAGGAACCGGTCGCAGGTTCATTGCTAGCCTTAAGTAATAAAGGATTGAATAACTTTTTGCCAAAAAATAGAACCGACTTCCTAACACTAAAAAGTAGAAAATAATTTTATTTTATTTTTGACAACCTCAGGTCCATTGATATTGCTAAGAAATATGTAAGTTGTTTTTCTGACAAATAAATATATTTTTATTTTTTTTTATAAAATTCCAAAACCGTAATAAATGTTAATATTGATTATTATATTTCCCTCGCAATCAGTAGCTTATTAAATAAAAATTCCACTCGTTATTTATGCAATATCAAGGAACACATTTATCAAGGTCTATTTAAAACATTCAGAAGGAACAACGTGTGGATTATGTATTCATACCATGTAGTTCTCGCTTCATCGGTTATGTTTAACAAGGAAAGGTAATTACAAAATATATACTAGTAACTAGCTGTGCCCCACGATTTCACCCGCATATGTATTTTTTTTTTATGGCAGAGCAGGCAAAGGAGCAATCACAGGTGTATCACAGGTGCTTTGTCAGACGTTTTCCCTGTTAGCGGATGCCTACGTCATAACATCTAACTGCATGCATTTCAGCAGGATTCGTCCAGTGGTTTGGGCTGTGCGTTGATAGATCACTATGTCAGTCAGTCAGTCAGCCAGTCAGTCAGTCAGTCAGTCGGTCAGTCAGCCAGTCTATCCGTCAGTCAGTCAGTCAGTAATTCAGTCATATGTATAAATTAGTGTGCTTTTGTTTCTACACTCATTGCTGCTCCTTTTTTCACGATCTAACACACATTGGAGCGAAATAATAAAACTAGTTTAAAACAGATTGTGTCTCCTTTACTAGATATTAGTGCACTCACAACCATATAAAATACAGGTTCATATGTATTGATATCAAGAGCAAAAATAAAGTTTACCTTTAAAAGGTCTTCGATATCAGTCGAGACCTCTGGTTGGCCAGCTTCAAAAGAGCGGCAAATTCCAATTCAATAGGCAGCAAATTCGATCTCAAAATGCGGCAAATAAATTCGTGGTAGAGGAATGCAGAATGGGTCTTAGTGCTGTTTCTTACTGACATGATCAAGGTGGGGGGGGCATATTTCGGTTTTAGCCCCGTTAAAAACAAATAGATATCTATCCATGGCTGGTGGGCAATCCAACTAGTCTTCTAAAAGTGAACGAAGTATCTGTGCTGGTAGACAGTATGACTTCCATAGTACTTTCTACGTTAGACTCCCGCTTTTTCCTAGTCGTGTCATAAAAAACAAACGCTTAAATTTACAGAACTTTCTAAGGAAAGTTAAAACTAAGGTTTTCACCGCTTAATTATCATGCATTATAGCATGTTAGAACAGCAAGCTTATCACATGCCATCTTATTTACTCAGTCAATATTCAGCAGAAAAACAAAATCGCCAATGAACTGATGGTAATTACGATCGTATCTATTAATCAAATAATAATTATCCAGAAGCAATGACGTATTCAATTAACTACCGTTTTGTTGGAACATTTCGTCTAAAAACTTTCTCAAATATCTTAAAAATCTTTCGAATTCAGTATCAGTGATTATCCAATGGGAAAAAATTGTAAGTGATTTATTTTATTATATTAGAACTTATATAAAAAAATATGTTTCTGTGTTGTCCGAATTCTGAATTCTCAAAAAACGCGCTATGTATAATATACACATGAACATACATTAACCAAAAAAAATTGTTTAAAATTTCATTAATTTAGCTCACACGGTTTTATAACTAGCTTAATTTTCTTCCCAAGTGAAAACAGAACTTGACACCCATATGGATCTCAATACTTTTGTTCATGAACTCGAGAACGTTTTTGTTGGGATGTAGCCTTGGTAGACTTCAACTATGGCCGACAATCTGTGTCAAGAATCTAATCTTCCCGAAACCAATGCTCTTTCTATGTGTCAATCCAAGTTATATTATAATACAATTTTATCAAAATCTGTTCAGCCGTTCTGAACCTACAAAATAACATTATATATTTCAACATATAATGAACGCATTCTCAATTCGAGCGAGACGCGCCCGGTGTAATCTCTAATTAACAATCATAACTCATCAATACAGCAATTAATACTGCACCTGTAATTGCAAACGATTTTCATAAAAATTCGCTATTTTGTAAGAGTGTGGAATTATATGGAGATGATAATACATGAATGTTGTTTACCGAAATGTTGTATTGAACTTGAAATTCATGTTAAATGCAATATCTAATTAACAATAATAAATTAATAACTCACCAATACAACAATTAATACTGCACGTATTATTGCTAGAGATTTTAAAATATTTGATATTTAGTAAGTGTGTGGAATTATATGGGGATGATAATAACTTAAAATGTGAAGCTTTGTCAAGCTTGCATTCAGCTTGGCATATTCTTGTTAAATGCAATATCTGATTAATACTGCACTTATAATTTCTAGCGTTTTACAAACAAATCGCAATTTTGTGTGTGGTTGACCAAGTTGTATCATAATCAGTTTAGTAGTTTTTGTGTAAAACAGTTACAAACATACATAGATCCTCACAACCTTTCGCATTAATAATATTAGTAAGATCATGAACACCATACTAATAGAGTATAGTATTATATTATCTGTGCTAATAGTTAAAGATGTGGCTTTGAAAGCCCATTTCAAAAATTTATCTGTTTATTAAGTGACGTAATTCTGGGCTTTGTTACAAACAATACAGTAATGATACAATATGTTAACTGAAGCATTACATACGCTTTTTACACGAGAACAATAAGAAAACTGTCGGTAGCTTTTTTATAATAAATATGTATTACCTTTATACTATACTCCTTCTTTTTTACCATTAAACATATGGACGAAGCTACACTGTATGCATACTAAGTTGTGCAAATAGACGGGTAAATATATGAAATGGAGTATTTTAATTAGAAAACTACAATTTTATTAATTACTAGCTGAGCTGCACAATTTAACCCGGGTATGTCAATCCTGGGGTTTCAAAGAAACTCTGTACAAAGTTTCATCCAAATCAATCCTGTAGTTTTAGAGCCTATTAAATTCAAACACACAGACAAACATTCAAATCTTCCCTTTATAATATTAGTGTAGGATTGATTCTTCAAGTCTTTTATCAATTTATTTCTAAAGGGGGTTAAAATCACAGAAAAATAAGTATTTTCCCATGCGCTACTTGGTCCCTCAACTAGGTATTTTAGTTAATTAAATTTCTAAAAACTCTCACCAAAGAGTTACTAACTTCTTCTCAGAAGATTAACTATGGTTCAACAATCACCATCAGCTTACCTGCAAATATCTTTCCACTTTGAATTAAAAATACATCGTAAATCTAAAATCTAGCCTTATTACAATTTTGCCCAAAGATGGTTCTTTTATAAATGTGGTCATTTATATCTCAAAATGATTTAATTGCGTGTTCCATAATTATTATTTTCATTTTTTATGCCAAACATTTTTTTTTAGGAAGAATAGGCAGACATTTGACCACCTCATGGAAAGTGGGGTATTATATAATACTATTATATTATTAAATATAGAAAAAAATGCCAAATATGAATGTTTCTTCGCAGTGCAGTCGGTTATATCTGTGTCGGGTGCACGGGGCGATGCGCCCGCGCCGGCCGTTACGCCGTCCTGCTACTTTTTGTCGTCTAGTCTCTGCCACATGACATACGTTGAAGCGAAGTGCTTAGAGCAATTTACATGTGAATTCATTTTCACTCAAGTCAGCATTATATAGTATTGTCGGCAATATTTTATAATTTCATGATTTAACAAATTCTGTATTGTTACTTCTTGTTAATTGTTAGATGTCATCAAGTCCTATAAAGGAGTTGGTGCGTTCAGTATCTGCGCGCATTGGTACCGATTGCGTCTGATGCTCGAACGTCTTATTGATGTCATGACCAATCTATCCTCACTTTGCATTAACAAAGTCATAACGACTAAATAAGTCGTTTTGACTAGCTGTGATTTGTTGTTAATTGACTAGTTCTATAATTGGCCAGTTGTGTAGAATCACAATACATTTATATTACATTTCAACATAAGTTTACATAGCTCCCCTATTAGTTTAAAACAGTAGATTAAATATAGCCAATTAAGGTTTATTCTATTCGCAATTCCCCTACTAGTAGCAAGTCATTATTTTCGGCTGCACATTATTGATAGGTGTTTTGGGAAAATAAATATATTTTGGAAATTTGGTTTAATTGTATACTTATTATTAAAAGGGTACAAATAATGAAGTACACCGGAATAAAAACAACGGTCTAATAACCGACTACAACTTACCTTTAAATTAAAAAAAAGTTGTTGCTTTTTTAAACAATTTAAGACCATTTGGAAGTAAGGGCCTTCAGCGAAATGATAAGTTCATTTGTGTCAGAAGACGCTTCTCTTCCATAACAAATGCGTGCCAAACACATTTATAAAAATAGCTTACAAATCTATTCTTAAGTGAGTTAACATAAAATGAAAGGTTTTACATAACCTTTAAATGAGAGGAAACAAATACATACTTGTACTAAATTCATTATTTACTCTTGAAATTATACTCACTTATTTAAAGGCTCTCATGTTAAACTGAAGCTATATTCTATTACTGGTTTGAATTTCATTCACCATAGTGAACTTTTTAGTAGAATATACAAATTCTACGTGATTCAATACATTTACTTAAAAAGAAAACAAATTTTAAGATATTATAATTTGAAATAAGGAAGAAAAAGACAAAAATAAATAAGACATACAGGTCTTAATACATTAAGAACGCCTCAAAAATCGCGTTCGCTTATAACTTGCACCACACGCTCCTGTTTTTGTTTATTAACATTTAATTAGAGAACAAAGTGGAATGATTCGTTAAGTATACTGTGACGTCTTATTCTTACGTGCATATAATTGTATAACCGGTTTGCTGTGAACAAATACTCGCTTATCACTTATAACTTGAATCAGGTCAGTGAGAGTAATTTTCGGTTAATTTTAGCATAAACTAATTAAACCAATTTAAACATAATTTCTACATACTTTGTGTACATAATGTAATTGATATGTAAATAACGTGTTACAAATCGTTAAAGAGTTAGGTTATGTAGTCTTTACATATAATAAAACTATAACTAAAGCATATTTAATAAATCCACGATCTTAATTTTTTTGTATTTCGTACTAACAAAACGGCACGGCCTGTATTCCCATCCCATTCCTCTCCCATTGTGTTCTACTCCTCTCCCAATTTCCTAATGATGGGATTCCTGTCCTTTTCCCCTCCCCTTCCTTCAAGTTGGCAAAGAAACTGCGACTTTTCATGCTGTAGATGTTCATGGGCTGCGGTCGGTCACTTAACATCAGGTGAACCGCATGCTCCGCTGGCCTGCTGTAATATAAGAAAGACTATGTCAACGAAATAATATATTTGAATTTAATTCATAGTGAGTGAGATATTTCTGTATCTCAATAAATTACTAAATCATTGTTAATGAGAGGAGGAAAAAGGGGGGAATATTATTGTTTTCTTATTCATGGCTTTTTTTATGAAATACTGTCAGTTAGTTCGTTTTAATTTTTAAAAAATATTTCATTTAATTTAATAAAAAATATGTTCTAGTTCTAACTTGAGTTTTCTTAAATTATGATAGTAATTATAATTTTATATTGCACATTTTGTTACATCGTTTATTTTAACACTGATGCTTTAAATCAAAAGATAACCATCATTTGACCACACGGCCATTTTGCTAACGTATACTACCATAGACTGTAAGACAGCGGTTCTCAACCAGTGGTAAAAAAGTGGTCAGAAGATAAAAAGTGATCCGTGAAAGATATCAAATTTAACCCCCTTCCCTCCACTAACACGAAACTCATGTTTAAACCTTATATTTTTTTTATTACGTAGCTATTTTAACAAAAGAACCGAAAGGTTTGCCACCACCCGACTCACACTGGTCCTACTTAGTGGTCCCTAACAATATATTAAAATGGTCGACCAAGGAAAGGTTGGGAACCCCTGCTGTAAAATATAGTCTATGGCAGAAAATTCCACTTTACGCCATTACATTTTTTCTTTAGTTTTTATCTAAATATTCACTCGTGACAAATAAGACGTCAAAGTATACATAAAATATCCATTAACCACACAATTACATAATATTTTAATATAAACAGCTTGCGACAATATTTTACATTAAATATTAATATTATGTTTTTCTAGTTTTGTTATAAAATAAAAGTGTACAATAATTGCATAATTAATTAGAAACAAAACATCATCCTGCTGTGTAGCCGTTAAAGTATATTTTTCATGAGATGGCCAGGCGATTGTATGTTTGTATGTAAGTATGAAAGCCTTTTTCCGATGATAACTTGAAAACCGTTTATCCGATTTTGATTAGATTTCATAAACGTATAGTTTAGAAAAAAAACTTGAATTCGAAGATGAGCGAAATTTTTAAGATAGTGGGGGTGAAATAGGTGAATATTTGTCCCAGGATACCTGGAGTATGGTTTATCTGATTTTGGTAAAATTTTGTACGCAAATAGTATAGATACAGAAAATTTTTTAGTATAACAATAAGCGAAATCTGTGGGGGAAGGAATCAAAGATAAGGGGAGGGGGGGTTGAAATAGATAATTTACATATCGAGTGTGGTTGCAATAAAATCTTCATTACAACGCGAGGTCTAGCTCGGAACGAAGTATTGAACATTTGCTCCTTAACGTAATGTAGCTTTCGAATGTTGAAATAATTTTTAAAATTAACAATTTTTAAAACCGGTTCAGTAGTTTTTGAGCCTATTCATTACAACCAAACAAAAGCTTTCCTTATAACATTAGTATAGAAAGTCGCATTAAAACACAAGAAAATACTAGACATTAAATTAATTTCGCTCACGCGTCCATAAATCGCCATAAGCACTGACAGGTCCGTATCTTAATGAACAATGTCACACTCCGAGTGCAGATTTGCATTTGAAACCAATAAGATGCTTTGTGTTGGCCACGCTATAGTTCCACGAGGCGGGGAATGGGTTGGATAGCTAGCGATACGTATCATTAATTAGATACATATTATTAATTAGATTTTACTAATACATTTAAATATTTTAAGTTCGATAGAGCATAAGCTCATTTTGCAAATTTTACAATTATTTTTTTATATGACATAATTTTAATATAGACATGTTCTCTGTATTAATTTATAAAAGCATCACACAGACTCTACTTCTAGACAATATTGCTGCCTTAAAAGATTAATAATTAACTTAAGCTACTCTTGGATAATCTAGCTTTCGAATATTGAAAGAATTTTTAAAACTGGTTCAGTAGTTTTCGAGCCTATTCATTACAAAAAAACAAACAGAACTTTCCTTATAATATTAGTGTAGAAAATACAAGACATTAAATTAATTTCGCTCACGGGTCCATAAATCGCCATAAGCACTGACAGGTCCGTATCTTAATGAACAATGTCACACTCCGAGTGCGGATTTGCATTTGAAACCAATAAGATGCTTTGTGTTGGCCACGCTATAGTTCCACGAGGCGGGGAATGGGTTGGATAGCTTGCGATACGTATCTATACAACTATATGTTGATTCAAATTTAAATAAATATTACTAATAGTTTTAAATGCTCTAAGTTCGATAGAGCATAGGGTCATTTTGCAAATTTTGATATTTTTTTACACATTTCCTTTTTATACGACATAATTATAATATAGACATGCTCTGTATCTTAATTAATATTAGCATCACATAGATTGTACTTCTAGACAATATTGTATAAGATATATTAAACGTTTAGTGCTACTTAAAAAAATAGTAATTAACTTAAGCTACTCTTGGATAATCTAATTAATCTAGCTTTCGAATAGCGAAAGAATTTTTTAAAATCAGTAGTTTTTGAGCGTATTCATTACAAAAAAGCAAACATAACTTTCCTTATAATATTAGTGTAGTAGATACTAGAGTACATCAAATAAATTTTCCTCACACGTCCATAAATCGCCATAAGCACTGACAGGTCCGTATCTTAATGAACAATGTCACACTCCGAGTGCAGATTTGCATTTGAAACCAATAAGATGCTTTGTGTTAGCCACGCTATAGTTTCACGAGGCGGGGAATGGGTTGGATAGCTTGCGATATGTATCTATACAACTATATGTTAATTAGATTTTACTAATAGTTTTAAATATTTTAAGTTTTACAGAGCATAAGCTCATTTCGCAATTTTCAGAATTATATAAACATCGCACAGACTCTACTTCTAGACACAAAGAAAATATGAATATAATATAAAATATATTAAACGTTTTTTTTTTTAAATCTTTATTAAATTAAAGAGGGTTTGATCAGACATGATCATGCCACCCTCATTGGCATTACAAAGAAAAAAATCAACTTATTGTCTACGTTTTACACAAACTAATGCTAATTTATATATACTTCTGGCCTCCTCTGATTGAGGATGTGCCAGAAGTAATTAAACGTTTATTACCTACTTAAAAACTTATCATTAACTAAAGCTACATTTTTATGTTATTTTGCGAATATTTTGCTAACTATAAGCTTCGCAAAAATTGGACGGAGACTATTGAACTCGACAACATTGATAAAATTTGGAATCTTAAATGGATTAAACCTTTTGAGTTGGTTTAGTATAGTGAAAGAAGCCGGGAGAGAGCCCACGGTGGCGTGTCATCACTGCCGCTGCAGTGAGGACACGGCCGAGCACACGCTGGTGGTCGCTGGTCGCGGTGGTGGGAAGCGACCTCTCCTTGCCGGCCGTGGTGAAAGCCATGGTC
>LQNK01001540.1:0-15025 GCA_001586405.1 Phoebis sennae
AAAAAAAAAAAAAAAAAAAAAAAAGGGCATACAAACTGAATAAACGAACGCATCTCATGTATAACATAAAGAGAATGTTACTAGATTTTCTGTAGAACACGGCAAATTTCCTAGTATTTAGCCCAATTTGTACCGAAACAATGCTCGACTCCCACTTCAGAAACGTATAGAAGCAAACAAAAATATCCGTTACACAAGCTATAAAATCCGGTATAACCGACTAACAATGGGACAAGAAAAAGAATTAATTCTCTAGGGACGTTCAGTAATGGATTTCATCCTCGGCTTAGGAAGTGTCACTCAACGTCACCAAGATATCGCTAGCAATTATTTCTTTTTGTGACCGTTATAGACATTGATGGAATACAATTATTTGCAGCCCCTTTTCTTGAAATATATTAAAGAAGAAGTTTTTATCTTGCAAAACACATTTCGTAGAATAATCAAAAAGCTTTCATTTGTTTGCTGATGTTTAAGTTCTAACTAGTTCCATACATTGTCTTTTAATTACCTCATCACATCGTAACAATAGTTCTATATTTTTACGTTATAATTAAAACTTCAACATCAAAACCGGCACTGTAAATAGTTTTATTAATTATTTTTGGAGTATGTGAGCTTAATTTTCTCGTTTATATATGTATAGTTTTATAACTACCTCCATTAAACATAAAAGACCTAAACCGTGACCTGCAGGGTTATAGCGTATCTCGTATAACGTTGACAACTGAAAGTTTAGATCGCTTTGCAAAGTGACTAACAATCAATTGTCAAACTACCGTTTTCATATTGGAGACCGCGACTTCATGAGCACCGAATCAATTTGATCGACAGCGTAACTCATTTCGACTGAGGTTTTTGTATCGATTATTTGAAATTGGTTACTCTTTGATATATTACGTTGTTTACAAATAAGCTGCATAATATATAGTTTTTATATATATATACTGACATACAGATAATAAAACGGACAGTTCCTATATTGGATAAAAAAATAGTTTCCTGTCAAAGAAATGGTGTTAAGTGAATTGCTTGTTGTAAGGCTAATTGTTGCTAAAAGGATGCTTAGTTATAATTACGGACAAACAATTTCCTTAATTATTTAATTTCATCAATCATCTTATTATGATTAGTTAATAATCGATCCGATCCCTCGATAAGACTGCAAGCAATATTATTATTTAAGTTATTATTGCTTATTGATAGAATCGAATAGATTCATTGTTTGTTATACTATTTATAGTTTAAAGAAAATATATAGTAATTTTTACAAAACAAAAATCTAAAGTTTGGTACGCAGGATATTTAGTTCATTAAATTTTAATTCATTCATTAAATTGTCTTTATAATAATCTAAGTCTGTGAAAAATAAAAATATACAGTTATATAGGACTCATCAACTGTTGAGTCCTTGGATAACATTATACTACGGAGCTAAGCCGCGTGGATAAGCTAGTTTACAATAAAGCTGTTCATCAGCGATGCCGTATTTAATGAATGCGTTACATGATAGCTCACTATATTACCTAATTTGACTCATCAAATATTATGAAACTCAGATCAGTTCGTTTTTTCTTAATTTGAGGCTGGTTTAATTGACTTGTCCATGAAAATAATTGTCGTCTTTGGTCAATTGTAATAGAAATAAATATTCTGTTAGACTGCTGACAAGATTTGAAAGAAAAGAATACTATTGTATGTAATATATACCTAAACGAAAACTGGTGTTAGTTGCTAATCGTATTTACGTGAGAGAACACAATATTATATTTCAAGCGTTTGACGTTGCAATCCTCACCGATTCATTGTATATGTGTTAATCAGCTTATCAATGGAACGTATATTCTAACTACGAATACTCCATGAATATAATATTGAATACTACGTAGGTATTATGAGCTTGTCTTGTATTGTGACGAGGCAAGCTCATGATACGTAGCCAAGATTGCACCAGGGAAATAACCATTCCCTTGCAGAAAATCGGTGTGTGGCTCTACATTTATACCCACCCTATTCTTCTCCTTTTCTTCTTACTCTTGCATTTCTCTTTCTTTTCCTTTATTAAATCTTCCCTCTCCCTTTTTCCTAGCGCTGGCAATGCATTAGCAATACTGTCATTGCTGGGCTACTGTAGCCCTTTAACATGAGATGAACTACATTTCTACTCTCTGTTATGGCATGTAACAACTCATAGCATCAATAACTAAAAAATTTGGCTTCGTAAAAAATAAGAAATTATGAGATTTTTAAAAATATATCAAAAATGGTTTCATTGGGTTTATAATGCGGTTATTAGAGTAAAAAAAACTCCTGAATAATATTCATTTATTTATAACAGAGCAAATACCCCACATATATCTTATATTATATTAAAAAATAAACCCTGCCTGCAACCACTCTTAGCTTCAATATCATTTCATCAACATACACATTATTTTTCATGTCTATTTTGGGAACATAATTTTTTTATCTTACAAAATAATACTTATTGTTGAAAATGACGTAACATTATACCACTAATTTCAACTTCCAACTGGAGGTAGACAAAGTGAACTTCTAGCTCTACCCACGCTTTGTTTGATTGTATAATTACTTCAGCGAGGTTTAAAAGCAAGTTATGGTAAGAATTCAGGTCACTTAATGGAGGGATGTCACGTCCTCAGCACTTGTCCTCGACTTCCAGCCACATTGTCCACAAGTTTTCTCATAAACTTCTCGACCTTACAAAGTGTCTAACAGTGAACAGTCATTTTCTAGTCAACATATTGGAAATTTGTAGTTTTCACTTCTATTGTTTCAGAATTCAACGATCCGAAACCCTCGGGTTTAATAGCCAATGTAAGTTTTAGCAAGTTCATAGGTTTATTCTATTAAGGACGTTGAATCATACAAAGTATTGTTGTAAAAGCTAAAGTTAATTTTAGTATTGAACTTTAGACTTTGTAGAATCGATCTATAGATATATAGATTATAGGGTCAGATATACCTTTTCAGTGTGTTCCTTGTTTAATATTAATACATTTGTGTAGTTGAAGGATTATAATAATAATAAAAAACTAATTACGTTAGTAAAACAGTATCATTTTTTACATTAATTGCATGTATTTAGCCGTGAAAATAAACAAAATTCTGAATACGAGTATAACATTTCTAAATAAATTATAAGGATATATGTTAGAGATCGAACTAGAACATATAGACATAATGCGGACAAGAGATTCAACTAATCTACACGTATTTATCCTTACTCTCTACTTACGCATACAAATATTCTAATTAAAATCTCAAATTCGGTTCGCCTTGTAACAAAGGAATTGCGGCTTTGTTACCGGTTACCTTACAATGTAGTAATATATAGTCGAATGTAGACATGCTTTTCTCTGGGCTATACTAGCATCTACAATAGGATTAGTACAAATGTATGGAAATGGTGGATAACGATGTATAACAATTGGTCTTAATTCTAGTTAAGGATTGAACTTTTTTTTAATGTGAATTGTATGCTTAAATTGCTGTGTTATAAAAGCATTAGATAACGTTGAAAACCAAAGCCACGCCTCATATATTTTTAATTACATTTACAACTTAGTCAGTATGGATGCAATCATTACGAATATCAATAATAACTAATAATCCTCGGCCGATATCAGTCATGTTGGCCAATCTCAACAGAGATGAGCCAGGTACGCAGGTATATACTCACTATATAGTACACAAGTATGTGCGCTAACATAGGTGCACTCTCTATTCCCTCACTCTCATAATCCGATGGGACGGCAAACCGACACGACCGCAGAGATCAGGCGCAGGACCGACGGTTTTACGTGCTCTCTGAGGCACGGGGGTGTGCCAACACCGCGATCTTCCAGACTTAGGGCTGCTATTGAGACGTTTTATTAGAAAAATCCCATTATCATTTTTTTGGCCGCAAAATTAAAAAGGAAATTTAAGATTGTACAATATTTTTAATGTACTATAATTGTGAATTAGTTAAACAGGGATTTAAAATACCTAAAAACGATTACTTTCACAATGAACGAGACTTAAAATATTAAAAAGCACGGTGAATTTTTTCCGCCCGAAAACGTACATAACCGTAACTTTTTACGCGTTTATAACTCGAGAATTGTTACAATTTGTTTACAGTAGACCTTAAATTTTCTTAAAGTGCTTTCTTGTTGCATAGTAATAAGCCTTTTGTGAGCAGTTACGACGACTTAACTTACCTTTTATTTTTACTTTCGTTTTCTCTACTAAAACAATAGCAACCGTCAATGGAATGTTTTGAGAAACGATGAATAAATACATTTTTCGACGGGTCCAATATGTGTATTGATATATTGCCTATCAGCAATTGCTATGAGCAATCTATGGTTCAAGTAAAAGAGGAGTCCTATTTTCCTAGTAAGGAATAAGGCATATATTATTTACTTTTCCCGCAAATGAAAATCTACGCTGAATTATCAGATATTAATTATTTCAAATCTACATTCAGAATTTAAACATCCAATAATTACGTTACTATTGGACACAAGGCAAAAAAACTTAGACTTGAATAATCAGTACATACATAGCTATTTCAAAAAATTCTGGACTGTTTACACCAAAAGTATATTTTAAGCCTGTGGATTACTAAAATGAATAAAAATTGTTTCATTTTGATCAAAATATGCAAATATAGCACTGTGAGTCTTATTTAAAGTTGTCGGCCAAAGCTTTACCGCTGTCACTCATACCTGCCTACGGCACGGTTTTGCCTTCGAGACAGCTGATTTTAAGTAAAACATGTTTACCAACATTGAGAAAAATTTCCAAGTATATAGAGCAATAAGTAATCATTTTTAGTAGAAGATTGAAAACTACACTGCAATTAAAAACAAATAAAACTTTTGTTTTTTTTTCATCCTCCATTATAAAATCTTAATATAGTGTTGTAAAATGAATCAAAGAATCACAAGTCCCCTTGATTTAAAACTGTCCCTTTTCGATATCATTTTTTTTTTTCGTATTCTCAGGATTATTAATTCACAATCTCAGTCTTCATTCTAAAATATAATAAACTTATTATTTATTTACACATTTATTGCTATGCTCGGCCATGGAAATGCTTTTAAAAATATCAGAGCTTTTAACAATTTACTGTCGGGTTCATATCAGACGGTTTGATTGAAGCGTGAAAGCTAACATGGGACGAACGAGTAATTTATGAAACCCGTACTCCATTCGATAACAATAACATATACGATGTATGGCGTTCAAAAGTTGACAAAAACGGCGGCGCTGTGGTTTGAATATTCCATCGACATTTAACAATCAACTTTTATTAAAAATCTGCAACTTAAATGAACCACACGTGTCACTGACGCATATTGTACATTACTATTATGGGACACAACGTTATGAAAAATTTGCATTATTCTCTCTGTCAATCAATGATCAGATATCGTATTTCGGCTTGGGGCGGAACCTCTAAAACTGCACTTCTCTCTGCGGAAAGAGCTTACAGTTAGGCAGTTATTTATACTCCATCTTGTTTTCAAACATCATCGTAATTAAGAGTATAATTAATTTCACTACAATATTGCTTGTAAAGAGAAGAAAAGCAAAGAGAAGAAATTCTATCACTTTTATACAACCAAATTTTTCTGCATTTTAGGAAGCAATCAATCATCATCAATCAATACATATAATAAAATCGTAACAAGTTCGAATTTGTACATGGAATATTTTGCGGAAATTTTAATACAGGGCGATGTTATAAGGGATACAGAAGGCAAATCATTATTTTTTTTCTTTCATGTCTGTCTGTCTGTCTGTTTCTTTGACCATCTACTCTTCCAAAACTACTGCAGCGATTGAGATTATATATGTAATTTACACAATTACTGATTATATTATAGGCTAACATAATATGTATGATTTATCCCGGAAAATTAAGTGGTTCCCGTGGGATAGAGGCTTACAAATTTATATTGATTTTGACTATACTTAAGAGCAGCAGGGCGATTTTTAAGAAAATATAATTGTATAGGTTTTAAGTTTTAAGATACCTACACAAATGTATAAAACATCAACATTAAATGTCGTTTTAACAAAAATTCGTTACTATTGTATAAAGAAATAATAAAACAAACCCGCATAGTAAGTGATTCAAGTTTATTTATCTTTGTTTTTTAAGATGTACATACTTTTATAAGAAAAACATACTTTAACATAAACAACTTGATCACTATATAGTACTCGTATATCCGACAAAAGCAATAGGCGTTTGGCCATATCTTAGGTCGTACGTAGATCTCCTTCTAATAGTTGCTATAGTTTTCCACAAACGTTTTCATCCATGCTTCTATTCGATACATTTTCAGCAATTCCAAACTAAGAAATATTGTCAGAGTAGAGATATAAATCCTCCATCTACCACAAAATTGCCTTCTTCAGCGTCTAAATAATGCTTAAAATGCTTAATTATTGATAATATTTCTAACAATTTTGCTTAGACTAACGACAAATCGGTATTTTGACTTGTCAAAGTCTGAAAATGTCAGAGACTTCATAGTTTACTGTTTATTTGACAAAAAAAGTATTTAGGGTGTATTAGATGTTTTTTTTTTTAATAAATCGAGTTTAAAAATTATTTTTTGTGAATAAACGTCTCAATAATAACAATAATGTTTAACCGTGAACGAAATATATTCAAATAATGGTTTATTATTTTTTTTAATATAATCGTAAATGATCATCTAAAATTGTAACCTAAAAAGGACATCACTAATTTATGACGTAATTTCACTCGACATATCAAAACTCATTTCACTTCACTTGAGCGACATTGACGTTACAGAATACTAAAAATGTAAGAATCGAAGTGATTTTCGAAGTGAGGGTGAGAGTCGAGAAGAGATTCGAAATCGAAAATCGTATTTTACAGAATCGACCAGCAGGTGATTGAAACAAGAAAATGTTTTATATGATTAGATAAAATGTCCGCAGATCTACAATTCCACTTTTATTTCATCAACATTAGTTCAGTAAAAGCGAAGATATGAGTAAAATAATAATAAAAAATGAGTAAGATTTAGAGTAAAAGAAGAATGCATAAAGATTGCTTTCGGAGTGTTGTTTGTTCGCAGAGTATTTCAATTTTCATGCCAATTTTAAATTTCCATTGCTAATTGTAAGAAATGTCCATTAGTTTGGTTCAGTAATATTATCAAGGTAATACTATTTTAAGGGACATATGGGATACCAAAAGCAAACCAATATTTATGTATTGAATTTCTTACTTTACATGTGACTCAGTCTCTTAAACAAGATTACCGTTTATTCAAACCTAGGGGGCTCGGAGACCGGGGGCCGGGGGCCGGGGGCCGGGTTCCAGGGGCCGGGGACGGGGGCCGTGGGCCGGGGGTCAGGGGCCGGGGGCCTGTGGCTGGGGGCGTGCGCGAATATTTTTTTTGTTTTGTCATAAGTCTCACTTTCGTTCTATTATTTCTTTAGGGAACATAGGGAGGATGGAATCGGCAAAGATTGCACCTACATACATATTTTGTTTAGGTAGATATATCTCAGATTGTTATTTTGTTTTTAGTTGATTTATTGTATGAGTATTCCTTATGTAATCTGAACATACTTTCCTAGAAATTATCTGACCTAAAGACTATTAAGTTACTGTTAAGTTTTTAGAAAACATTGATATAAAATATTGGTTCCGATTGAATTTTAAAATTAATAATATCATTTTTATAACAACTATGTTAATTTTGTAGTCTACGCGTGCGAAGCCGCGGGCAAAGGCTAGTTTTATAATAAAATTAACAAATCCACACAGAGACCCACTCACAACAATTATTTTACATCAGGTATCATTTAATGTATTAATACAGTAACTTTATTATTTTTTTCGTCTTCAACTTGCAGGTACAGCTGCTATCATTCTATATGTTTTCATTTTAAACCTATCGAACGCATTACGAACAATATATTATTTGTCAAGCTTCTTTTTCCTTCTAAACCAGAAAATTGTATAGGTGAAGACAATTTTATATGTTTATTTGTATTTTTGTCATAAACGATCCATTGTATATTTATATTTTATCACACTTATAGGGCAACGCATTCTCAAAATAATATGATCCACCTTTGTAATATAACAAGGGAACCACGATTTATAAGGTACTTCCCGTTCACAAACAATGATGAGTTTTCGTAAAACGTAAGGTTTTATACCTTGGGCAAAGGAACTATCTAAAAATCTAAAAATGTAAATTTGTATCACTATCTTTGGTCACGACTTCGAATAATTTATAAAATACATACAGTTTTATAAGAACGTGATCGATTTTTTGTGTCATTTTTATATTTCTTTTGATTTTTAACGTTTTACCATGTTATATAACATAAATTAAGGAACCGTTTATCGAAACGTTAATGATTTTTAAAGGCCTAACGCACCATAATGCATTTCTGTATGTGTTATCAGTTTTATTTTCTCTGTCATCATCACGACTCAGCACATTATATACATTTTATTATTGTGGTAGAATGATACCTACCTTACCGTATGTGAATTCCGCAGCCCATAAACACCAAAAACAACAGTGTCGCAGGTGCATTGCTAGCTTGAAGGGAATAGCCATTTCTAGAAAGAAATATAACTTGGGCATACAATTCCTCACGGAACAATAATCAGCTCCCACTCTTACTGAATGTAACGAAGTTCGCTTCCTGTTCATACTGACAGTACTTCTACAACCTGAAAAAGTGTAGATCCGGGAAAAACGTATAATAGTTTAGGTCCCAAGAGCCCTATTTAAAGCCATGTGTCAACTATTTTAAATACGTATTACATATATGAACAGTGCAAGCATTTGAGTTTTATTATATAGTTATGCATCTAATTCTAGACGGAGAGTCCAAATCATTCAAAGACGTTTTGAAATATTTTAATAAGTATATTTTTAAGCTATTCATATTACCTATTTAATAATAAAACAAAAGTAAAACAATTATTCAAAATATTCCGTGCCGTTAATAACTTAAAGAATTTTTTCTCAAAATTAATATCAGAAAAATGTGAAAGTTATTTCGGAATTCGATTAAGCTTTAGGTATAGTCAAAACTTCAATCTTTGGGAAGATCCTTTTATAGAAGCGGTATTATGAAGACTGTGGATGAAAGGAGTAAATGGTGTGAAATAATCCGAGCTCTCAGTTCTACGTGGCTGAAAACGAATTTATTGCTTCTCGATACCCATAGCGTCCCATTTTATTCATACCTTAATACCGTATCCCAGATGCCGCGACATTCACCATTACCAGTCTCGCATTATCTTATAAATCAGAACCGAAATATTTTCATACATTCCATGCAGTGTACAGCAAATAATAGCAAAAGAGAAAACGAAGTTTGCATGCTCTCATCGCGACACAAAGCGAAAAAACCTGTTAAAACTTGCACGTCATGCGAATAAAAAAGGGGATGTGATGAACGTTTACATATTGTTTCAGAACAGCTTTTAACTGACTTTGGAACATACATGATTGGTTTTGTAATCATTGGAGGTATAATTTGATTGATCATTTATTTAGGTTTGGTTTGTTATTTTTTAATCGCAAATGCGTCTATTAAGAAAAAGGTTAGGTAAGGTTAGGTTAGAAAAAAGTTTTAGGTTAAGTTTTTTTTTTTTTACATTAGGCCATAACCTTTTTTGCAATCATTTATACCATTCTTGTTGCACATTATATATAGAAGAAGCGGCATTCAATCACTTGTCTTTTCAACATGAGAAATGACTTAAAATTATACTCAAAAGACAAGTTTAAAAAAAACATACTTTAAAAATAATTGCCAATCTCTACCAAAGTATGTCCATGCGAAATGGTTTTATTTAATTAAAATAGATTTAATAACGGTTTATTACATAATTGACACCTTTAAATTACTTATACATCTATACATGCTTATGAAGTCACCTCGAGTCACTTGAAAAACGTCATGTCCATAGATCTTCAGCTGTCAAGGCTTGGACACGTGCTTGTTGGGTGCCCATATTATGAAGCCTGACAAGTGTCAAGTGTTAAATTCTCAATGACCGAACAAATGAATGAGCGATAAAACAAATGTAGGCGAAACACACTTAATTATAATTGTCTTTTTAATAATATAGAAGAAAGTGGAAGCTTGTATGATGTCAATACTAAACAGAATATACTCATGTTTTGTTTAGAAAAAATATCATTGCATGATGACAGGAAAATGAAAAGTATTTTTCCAAAGAGAATAAGTAATAATGTATGGAACCTATGCTATACGCAGACGGCAATTTGTTTTTGTTTATAGGTTTGATTTTGTCCTATAATTTGCATTCGTGCGCTAGATGCGTTCGGAATCGAACGTGACTGGTGTTAGAAAGACTGCTTCGATGAGGCAGGAACGAGGATGAAAATTTCATCCCAGACATCAGCAGCCTGATGATAATGATTTATCCCAATTAGGTTCCTGATTTCGTTAAAAAGAATTTGCATAATATCCCACCGGTGGAAAATTATCACGTAGTTACGAGATTCCCTAAGGATATCAAATTCCTAAAGGCGGGTCTGGTCCAGGTATATGGCAATTTGGAGGCTTCAGAGAAGACCATCTCCGATTTGCCAATTGGGTTAACAGCATGTCGCGATGCGTAGTCGATGTAAGTCAGGTGTAAATGCGCGATGCAGAGCATAAAGCATTCGTTGGCACTTTAACCGCTGACTGGAGATGTTGCCGACCGCTGATGACCCAAGTAACCCCGTGCCCCACTCGAGGGGAAGCACACGTTGCTTTTCCTCGAGACGACATCGCGTGTGAAAATGCCAGCTGCTTCTTAACGTGATTACGCCACAATAATAACTGCAACATCAAAATCCTCTAAAGGAGAGTTATAAAATAGCCTTCGAAAACAAAAAGCGTTAACGAGAACGTGGCAAAAGACAAGACGCGTCACAGCAAAAAAAGAAGTCGACTATCAGAACAAGTATGGCACTGGAAAAAAATATCCAAACCATCGGACATGCTGCGGATGGTGTTGTGTACTTGCATGCTAAGACTGGTTTAAATCTTCGAGTAGAACGGCTTGCACCGTCCCATAAAATGAGTTAGAACTCCTTCGTGGTGTGAGTACTGAGTGCCAAGGTAAGCTTCGCGATGCATCTCAAGCAATCATCGTCGGTGGGTTCTGGCTGCAGAGAGAAAATTTCGTTTACCTTTTGACACTAAATTAAATATTCATTTTTTTCTATGACTTATGGTATCCAGCTGTGGGGCTGTACCAAAAAACGCTTCCAGAATAAAGTAATCAGGGACATCGTAAATGCTCCGTGGTACATACGCAATGATGACTTGCACCGGGACTTAAAAATAGACATCATTGACATCGACTTCACCATCACGTTAATGTCGAGGCTATCCAGCTCCTCGACACAACTGAGCTAGTGAGAAGACTGAATAGGACCAAACCTTTTGAGTTACTGTAGTGCAGTGTATAATAAAAATAGTGACAGTGAACTATTTCTTCGAAGCATATGAACGAAGTGACTTCCCCTTAACAGACACTAAGCAAGTGACAGTAGACACTATCACAGAATAATTCTATTTTAGCAATTTAGGTTAGAAAATAATTACTTACAAGCAGCGCCCCGCGGTTTCACCCGCGTAGCTTCTGATCCCGTGGAAACTCAGGGATTAAAAGTAGCCTATATGTTATTCTGATGTATAAGCTATATTGTGGTAAAGTTTCATTCAAATCCATTCAGTAGTTTTTACGTGAAAGAGTAACAAACATCCATACATCCATACATCCATACATCCATACTTACAAACTTTCGCCTTATAATAGTAGTAGGATTAGTCTTGTAGACTAGATTGTAATTAGATTAGGTAAGGTTTTTTTAGGACCCTATTTAATAAAAATTTTTACATTTTACGGTCAAAACTAATTGATTGACTTAATATTATGTAAAGATGAATAAGGCTCTAAAGGCAAAAACTATTTGGACAAACTGACATACAAACATACAAAAATATCTTCTCCGAAAACATTACATTTCCCGTGATGCATTGATATTTTTTTAGACAAATTAAGGAATTAACATTATAACATTCGACGTCAGAAAATATTTATTGAAACGGTACAGCGTCTGAATACACAGGGAAATTCTAATACCGAACAGCCAACGAAGTAGAATACTTCGATGGCTGGCTTGCTTAAGTAGAAATTTACTTAACTTTAAAGTATTTGAAGATAAAATTAATTTGGTGTTTAAAAAGGGCATAAATATTTTAAAATTTCGTCAACGTTGAAGCGAATGCGAATCAGTAAAATATGTTATAGTGCGTAGTTACGTAGTGCAAAATATTAAAAAATATACTTTCTACTTTGTTACCACATTAATGCCAAAGATATAACTATAATCCGGATAGTTTATCATAAAAATGATCGTAGCTAGTTCAATGGTTAGCACGTTAGCGTTACAACCGTTAGGTCCGGAAGCACACTGGCACAAAGACGTGGAAACCTGATTTGAAAACCGCACCTATGTTCTTCTAAAAATATAATTGACATGAAGGATTAGGTATTAAACTTACATAAAAAACTATAATTATTTATTTTTAATGTAACCGGGTTCTATGACTCGTAAATCTTATTAAAAGTAGACGTTCACACCAGACAGCATATTTGGAATGCATGCGGTAGGGAGCCTATGAAGGGTCACATCGATTACTGTACGTGAACACGTTTATTGCTAGTTGTTACCGGCCCCGTCAGCTGTACTCGAATTGTCTATACCCTTTAATTAAAGAAGAAGAAGAAAAAACACATTTTTCTTTTTGTACCAAAAATTGTTAACCTTTAACAGGCCATAAACTATCTTAAAGAAGATCAAAAATATTACTTCTGTAATTTTTGGTATACATTAAAATGTTTACAGGGAAGTTATAACATTAAGAATATTGTTGTTTTGCTGCTAGCCCACGTAAGTTCGTGAATTCGTATGTTAGATAGATTTCTAAATATCACGCAATATGTGCCCTTCTTATCTTCTAATAATAATCGATCTTCTCCTTATCCCCTCCTCTTCATTTAAGTCGGCAAGGCATCTGCGACACTTTGCTATTGTTGATGTTCATGCGCTGCGGTCAGTCACAATATCAAGAACCGCATGCTCCGCTTGCCTGCAAAAGCTTAAAAAATATAATCTAAGGTCAAGGTAAATATTAATATTTGTTACGCAGCTCAAAGATAGATACATAAATTCCACAAACATGTGCAAAGCCGTGTGGTTGGTCAAATGGTTAGGATATTTTATATGCAACAATGCAAAATATTAAAAAAAAAATACATTTGAAACTGCTACTTCGCAAACTTCAAACCGCCATTTCCAAACACAATTTTTGGACAGGTACGAACTATTTTTTTACCTGTTTAATTTATTTCTTTGTAAAATATGTGTAAGATAAAATACAATTATTCACAATTCCTTATTATTTTCTAACCTTTAAGCCTTCCCTAAAACAAATATTTTAAAATGAAAAAGTAGTCTAATATTGTAATATATATATGTATATAACGACAAAGAATAAAGGATTTGCTTGAATAGAGATTTTGTTATGGATGAAGCATACTTCTAGGTCTCTTCTGTTCAACAATGCTACTGACCGGGTCAGGCCCCTACCTGGGATTCTCTAACGTTATGGTAGTGAATATTTTATTGCGTAGGTAGCAACAACGCCCGGGAGATCAATAAAATTTGTGTATTTTGTAAAATGCTCTCTGCTGTCTGGTTTATAGATTGTATACATGAATTATTCAAACGTGCGAATGGAAGATACCTACCAGTCCATTTGTTTTAATGTCTCGCTTTACGAAACGTGCTCTGAACAACCTTTTTTGTAGACGACGAAGTGGTTGTTTACACCTGGATAAATTTGGTTGCGAATAAATAAAGAATTTACCTAAGTGTATTCAGGGCGCCATTTCAGCCGTAAATTAAAATCCATCAAAATAAAATAATGAATATAAAAAGTAGATACAGTAAGGATATTTTGTTATTCATTTTAATAAACATATGTACAAATTACTAATGGTTCCTTAATAGACTGTATTGTCACTTCTTGATGTAAATGCAATTTATAAACTTCACTTGGTTCCGTTTATTTACACTTATTGTAATCAGCTTATTTATACATATCATAAAATCGTTGACTAGCCGTGTCTGTACATTTAATATTTTCAAGAAAAAAATTGTGTTTCATTTGTGATTCTAAACTCAAAACAATGATTTTTAGGATTTGTGTCTGTTTGTCGGGCGTATGTACGCACTGAACTCTGAAACGGCTTAACCGATTTAAATGCGGTTTTCAATTATGTATTACGGTAAGCTACCCAGAGGTTTTAGTGTTTGTTTCATTCAAATCGGTTAACAAATAAAAAATATATGAGGGTTCAAATTGATCCATAAAAAAATATCAATGCGCGTAGGTACATTGAGTTAGACCTTTTTAAGTGTTGTTTGCACGGTACTTTTTAATGATAAATGTAGCGTTAGATTACGATCATGTTGGCCAATCGCAACAAAGACTAACAAAAATGCTAAAGATATTTTTTGCGTCCATAGCAAATACTTGTTAAATACGGGCAAACATACAAACCTCTTTCATTCTGAGAGTACACAACAGATTTCCAAAATGTAAATATTTGGCAAAAAAATTATCATAGATTTATTAGAATTCTATAAACATGAACAGTGACACTTTTGTTATATTTAATTTAGGATATACTTCGAAATTAAAATATAACAGTTATTAAATCGTAATATTTGGATCGTTCTTTTGAAATAAAACAGAGGTTTGTTAACGGGATATTTGCTAAAATAAACTTTTTACGAAATAGATATATTTACAAACGTACGTTTCTAAATCGTTAAAATTGTCGTACCACCTCTACTTCGAAAATCGACAAAGTACAGAATTTGTAGTCCACGCGGGAAAA
>LQNK01001540.1:26289-47588 GCA_001586405.1 Phoebis sennae
ACAACGCCGACTAGTTCCAAACTAAGCAAAGCTTGTACTATGGAAATTAGAGAACTGATAGACATACTTAAATATACTTTTTTTGTAAAAACATACATACTATAGAATAATTTTCGACTCGTGGGGATCGAACCCATACACTCCGGCGCAATAGACAATTGCCGTATCCGCTACGCCAATCGGTCGTCAAAAAGAAAATGTTTGTATGTAAGTTTCAAGTTTTTATTTATTTATTATTTCCATAAACGAATTCAAGAGATGTTTAGTATCATTATTTTCGATAAGTTTTTCTATTTTCTGGTGTTTAATTATATAACTAACTAATAAATGTGTAATGTACTAAATTATAATTTTAAATGTTTTATCAATGTTTGGAAGAAACTTGCTCCCACGTCACAGGGAATCCAAGTGTGGGGACAAGTGAACCTGTAATAATATATTATGCATATATTTCATAGACGAATAGTTTAGACAAAAAAATATTGAATTCGAAGTTGAGCGAAATCGGTGGGGGTGGGGTATAGTTTATTTTCATATGAGTATAGCTGTGTGATTTCAAATGAAAGTTACTCTAGTTACTTTATTATTGACATGACTATAGACAAATACCCATAGGCTAATTATATGATTTTTTATAATTTATCCTTTCATCCATATTTGGGCGGTGGATAAATCTAAATACTAAACAAAATTTTGGAAGTTTAAAAAACATTCTTGTGTTTTATTCTACTTTAAAATATCCGGCAGAGATAAAACTTCTTCAGACAATCAAAAGACTAAATCAAAGAGTGGGAGCCGAGCATTGCACGATTGAGCCAAGCTCACACTGGTGTAAATACCACCCCCCCAGCAAATCGGCTTGAAGCAGTATTGCACTGTGTTTCGTAATGTAACACATACATCTACATCTGTTATTCCATCCTATTCCTCTTCCATCCTGTTCTACTCCTCTCCAAATTTCCCATCTTTGATTCTCTCTCTATCCTCTCCCCTACCTTCAAGCCGGCCAAGTCATTTGCGAGAGTTTGCTATTGTGGACCGCATGCTCCGCTTGTCCACTGTTACATAAAAAACCTAGGTACAACTAAATTTTAGGTAGCCGCGACTAGGGCCCCATACAGATAGCCTCTTTAATATAAAATACTTAAAAGTTACAAAAGAAGTAACACTCGTTTTTTTTTATTTTTATGAGATCGCGCATCGCATCATTTTAATCTCGATTGATTAGCACACAGCAAGTTTCTCGGTACCTTGAATTAGTGTTGACGTAACCTTCTAAGCCTGTCCAGAAGCGTTCCATTCCATCAAAAAGATCCAGCCGCGAATCAAAAATAGTTAAATCTACCCTTATTTCATACATTTTGAATGTCCATCTTTATGATTAATTTAAAATGTACTGTTTAACGACAGAAATGTTTCATTTTAATGTGGGTTTACTGCCTGAAGCACATTGTACATATGTTTTTCATAACGTAAACACAAATACTGAATATTATATCTTATTTTAAACATTATAAATCACCACCATACTAAACAAGCATTATTAGAAATTTAAATAGCCTAAAACACAAAATGTTATTCATAAATTCGTGAATAATTTCAAAAGCATAAAATTGCAGGGTATTCACTAATGAAACCACAATTTAGTATAATATTTGTATGTTCCTCAACAAAATATTATAAAACATAAAAGTAGATGATATTGATCTGTGGTCTACCCACAAAGTTCGTGCAGCTGTTTCTACGTTAACTTTTTGTATGCGTCATGAATCACCAAAAGTAAACCACGGGTAGTTATCAAAAAAGGATTTCGACCATTGTTAATGAAGTAACGAACGAAAAAATATTAAGCAATGGCCTCTTTTCGTTTTGTATATGTCGATGACTGATTTTTGCGATGAATAGAGTGCAAATAATATTTTATCATTTTCAGGAATAATAATATTTTTCATTTAAAGAATAATAATATTTTTAATTGTATATAGAATTTATTCATAGCCATCGAATGTTTTGCATATTTTTAAGCTATTTTAATATAGGCCAAAGCTACTTTAAGTTTCCGGTAAAGATATTATAACAATATCATAATTAGGTTACTTGCGAGTATTTTATAAGTGTAACCGATATGTATGTATGTAAGTTTGTATGTTTGTTTCAAAAACTTTGTCCGACGTTAACTTGAGCATCACAAAACATTACTCTTATTGTTCTGTGTTGAGCATCATATATCTTGAGTAAGCGATAAGGAGCGAAATCAGTTGGGGGGGGGGCATAACAAAGATGGCCTATTTCAAGTGTTTCCACTTTTATGGAAAGTTAGCTAAGAAGTTCAGGCCATGTAAATAAATTATATGTGTTACGTCATTGATAGGCTCCTATAGTTTAATGTTATCCGACATCCGCCCGACATTTCCATAATCCACCATCCTGATAATACTTGTAATTACTTTTTAAATATTTTATCGACACTGAATTATTTGGAACTTAATACAGTTGCATTTTGAATTTTCACTGTACTAAGCCGATTTGTTGAAAAATATAGCAAAAACATACTTTGACCGACACTTTAAGTTTTCAACGCGGTAAGTATACAGTATTGATGTTGATATTTAACAAACAAGGTAATATAATAAAGCGAAACAGCCTTTTGTCAATGAGTCTTTCAATAGTTTTGTTCATTATAATTCGTGAATGTGAGATCGTTATTAAATCCAATTGATAATTTATGTAAGAGAGTATTATTTAAAAATTATTTTAAAAAATGGGTTGTTTCCCTAATGGTCTGTTACTTATTAGGGATGAAAAATGTATTTCCTTCAAAACCTTTCGAGTGTGGTGTTGTCAGAGAGGTCTTTAATAATGAATATAGATTTGATATTTTACTTTTGACATAACACCCCATTTATCGAAAAGGGGGGTTTTTTAAATACGTTAAAATATTTGTGTGGTGGTGTCCCTTCGACTCTAGTAAAGGCATGAAATAGTTAATTTTTTCTAAAATGTCTATGAGAAGTCGGTGTCAACGTCTATAAAAAATACTCTATGGTATCATGGCACCTGCTTCGAATCTTCTACCTATGTTGCATTTTATTTATGTATTGTTTTAGTTGCTATTAAATTGTAATTAAAAGAAAGGTTAATTAAAAATTTGTGTCACTAATTGTCTGTCTCTTCCTCAGGCCTGAACCATTGAACCCATTTCGATGAGATTTTGTACAAAGATAGTTTGAAACCCGGGCAAGGATATAGGATCGGTTTATCCTAGATATATTTCCCGTCCCGTCCTCCCACGGGGACGGGAAATATGCATAAACCGCAGGGCACAGCTAGTCAAAAATAATTGTCAACCTTGGTGATGTATGTTGGAAACTAAATATTGTATGAACGCGTTAACAAAGCTACACAGAAACACAATAAATCGATTATCTCACTAATTCTACCCACTGATTTGAAACGACTTTAATATACATAAAACCCGTTATGAAAAAGGGTCGACTGACGGACAATCGGATGAACAATAACCAAAACGCAAAGCAAATTGAAAACTGGAAAAAAATAGTAGTCTTATTGAATTTATTAGAATTAGATAATAAGAATTATCAAACCAATAAACTCCTACTAGACTAAATGTAAACTGTTCTAGCCCCTTTGCTTTTGTTTAAACTTGCAGTGGTCTTAATAAAAAAGTAACTCACGCTGCAATTCAGGAGCCTTGTCTAGTTCACTACGCTATTGTTACTTCTATGTTTTGTTAAAGAAAGTTATCTCAGAGAGTGGCACGCAAACACGCCATAGTACATTTGAAAATTAATGAAATAAAAACACGGGTGTTTATCGAATCTGACAGCATCAACATGCAGAACCCATATCATATAAATTAAATTAAAGCGAGGGTCAATGGGAAAAATGAAAAATCGTTTGTGATTCTGGCGTTTCATTCTTTATTGACCATGGAGTTTGATTTATGAGGTATTTCACTGATGGGTTTGCACATTGAGTGCGGCTTGATGTCTTAATAATTCGGAATGGATCCGTCTTAGACTGCTTTGATAGATCGATATTCAAACGGTTGCTGTTGAATTGGAAGCAATATCATAATAATAATTAATAGAAATAAAGTTATGGCTATCAACAAGCGGGTACGACTTCAGTGTAATAACTATTAGATAATTCTAAGCGGATTTCAAAGGTACTGTTTGGAATTTAACTCAGTAACCAGTTGAGTCTTATAGGATGTTCTTTGACGATAAATTAATAATAATTTTATAAAAAAAACTTTTTAGATGGTAACATTAAAAAATATCAATTGAAGTTCTAAGATGATCTTGAAATGATTAAATTTCGAGATAACCAAAACCTAGTTCAAGAACTTAAGGATGATTAAGGAAGGTTAAATCTTTGAACGTTTGAAGCCTCTGCGAAAATGCGTTAAAGAAATTTTTGAGTAGAGTCTTAATACTAGTGCCTCGTGTTCCTCACCTAACCCATTAGCGGAGACTTGAAACTAATCAAGAACACGGGATCGCCTCACGCGTGTACGATATTCGTAATTTATTATCGTTTATTCCCATACACCAATCTGTAGGGATGTCGTTCTATTACGCAGACTCCGTTGAGGACCCTGTTCCAGTGAACTTCGGGAGTGGGAAGACAGCGGTCGCTCCCAATTGCTCCTGTCTGTATTTCGCCAACTATATCCGAGTTAACTCGTGTAGTGCGCCGCGCTAAGTGTTTGCGCGCTAAATTTGAACGATACAAATATTTAAAGTACTGATATAATTATAGTGTTTTAGTTTTGGTTGTCACAAATATTTGACTTACTCACAGATAGCGGTAAGTGTTCAGTGATATATTTAACAATATATGAAATTAATCAGTTTTACTGTAGTTTTAATCGGATGGAATTTTAATGCAGTATGCATTGTTCTGAAACGTTCACGTTGTATACTTGTTTCACGGGCGACATAGTACAGCGACGAATTTATGTTGTGTAAAAAGTTGGAACAAGTTCCCTCAATTAACGCTGAATAACCGACAATAACAGCAGCCAAATTAAAATGCAAATGCCTCATTAATTGCAGTAAATACAGTACAGAGTACAATTATTACGCTACTTAATACTTTAAATTCATTTTTCCGTCCATCTCTGTTACATTTGAGTACTGTGCTGAATTCGAAATTAAATTTCTTATTTATTTATTGATAAAATGTCCCACTTTGTTGGCATCGTATATCAATAATACATAATTTATTATAATTTGGAATGGGGAAAATGCATTTCACATGAATAATTAATAAGATACATCGTTTTAATTTTCATCCGTTGCTTTATATTAGCGTTTTTTGTAACGCCATTAACATTGGTCTTGCTTGCTCTAAAGTAATAAAGCCCTTTATTGGTGTTTACGAGTACTTCGATGCAAGCCTTTTTTAACATTTTTTTTAAACCTAATGCATTTTATAAATTAAGTTATCATTAAAAACATCCCTTGGAACATTAAAAATCGTGAGTATCTCAACATGTTAAACACAGCCATTCAGGCGGTGAAAAATCAAACACATTAAACAGATCCTGTGATACTTAAAATAACCGGTTCAAGAGATAAATTGTATGTTTTGTATCTCGACAAATCCTACGTTACTAAGAGCCTTTATCTCAAGAGAATGAACGCCACTCGTGTCTGGGAAAACTGTAAGACATTTCTCACACAACTTGATCAAGGGAAAAACACCGTTGTACTAAATGGGGTAAATATATTACGCAGATATGATAATAATATTAAAGAAAAGACCAATACATCAGCTAATCAAAATTTGATCGTATAAATTATTGATAATATTATTTTTGGTAAACAATACACAAGGCCACGACCTTTTATTTTTATATATTAAATTATCTTCTATGAAATCGTCTCTAAAATTATATTTGTAATGTATTAAAATACATTGCTGTAAGTGGTTCACGTATAAAAGAAGAAATAATTACGATTATATTCGTATGAATGCGAAAAAAATAACATTTTTCTTCGCAGCTGTTTTTCTCTTGTAATCTCCTATTTTTAAATTGTAGCAAACTTATTATGAAAAAAATTTAATATGTTTTAGCTATCAGGACTAAAAGCACGTATTTTTCAAATCAAAATATTAATATAATTAATGAGTAATAATTAATAATTTTCGATGAAGGCAATTACAGTAATCGGAATATATAAAGAATATTTAAATTTATTTAATTTTTTAATTTAACGCCCAAAAAAGTAGAAATAATAATTTTAAAAAATACTAAAACTATATGATTAATATACTGATCGAAACTGTCAATTATTACCAAGTATTCAGTAATACAATCCAACCGATTATCTTAATTGTAGATAATACATCATGGTTTTTTAGTTAATTTAGTTTAGTTAAATAATTTCATGACATCAATCGCCCATCACATGTAATGTAGGATTCATTCATAATGGTAACAGATACTTTTAAATTGGTCCACTGGACCAATAAAAAGCTCTGAAACTACTGAGTTCCAGAGCTTTTTAATTCAAACAATCAAACAAAAAGTCAACTCCTTCCTCTTTATAATATGAGTGGAGATAGTATATCTCGATTAATTTAATGAATTTAAGAATGGAAAATTAGAATACTTTCCTACGTATTTTTTTATGATACTAAATATAAAAAAATACGTGGAAAGTAATACTTACAGACAATAGCTAGGTTGTAAAATACCTTATTATAAATTATATATAATTGTATTATTAACGCTCTATCGGTCGAAATCGGCCGAGCTGAAACTCTAAACATATTTAAAAAGAACGTATTCACTCATTACCAACCATTCGAATAATTTAAGGTTTTAATAATTTAAGGTATAATTTTTAGGACCCAAGATGAAGGCCTGGTTTGGGTCTCGCTTTATGTCCCAGTAATAAGTAACTTTTTGTCAGTAAACATACTCTTTGTTATATTTCATTTGTAATATTTCATTCATATATATAGGATGGGTACAAATGAGTCACATTTATTAATACTACACATAGTAAGTACGTATCAAATTAATGCTGTGCACAAAATTTAAATTAAAATAATTCTATAGTTTAGACACAGGATACATGTTAACATCAGCTTACTTTGGAATACTGCAAGTAAGCTCTATAATATTTTTTCCGTCCCCGTGTTATTGTTCTTAGTGGTAGTGTTATCTGACCGAAAATATTTCGTTCTTTTATGGATATTTATATTCTTCTTCTTCTTCTTTATAAATAAATGACTAATATTTTTCTTATTCGTGTCACTCTTGACAGGGTGGTCCTGACCGTCACGTAGTCTCTTTTAGCTGTTATTTTTTTGTCAATTTCTCGCCACTTCCCTCTACTCTCTGTCATTCTGGTACACTCATGCACTGGACCACCCACCGCAGATTAGATCTGATCTGTCCAACGCATGAGTGACCTTCCGCGCGGTCCGTTGCCATCCACTTTACCCTGGACGACAAGGCGTTCTATGGCATTGTTAGTGTGGTGTTCATGATATATAATAAATGTTAGCAGACCGACCAGTGGGGCGCTAGTGTCAATTCCAACCTGTCATCTGTGGCTTGTGGACGTACCCGTTGAGCTGTGTGCCTACTTACTGACATTTGAATCTTATATTTAATGATCACCTGCAACCATAGGACATAACATTGGCGACGAGGACAAACGCAGTGAGTGAAATATATTAATGACACACACAGCAATATCAATATGATAGGTATCTGTTATCAGTTTGGTCGGTAATAATAGGGTTTGGTTCAAAATCGTTTGTAATAGTTTAAACGATTGACAAAAAATATATAAAATAATCTAAACCATTCTCGGTTATTTTTGAGTAATTTTCCGTTATACAAAATTTAACAAGGTTGAACTAGTAAGACTATGAACTGTAGAAACATTTTATACTTAGTACCAAAGGCGTTTTAAGAAACACCACAGTTAGTGTAGCTATAGTATTCTGGATTGTACTACGATCTTCCGACGTTTGATATTCTTGAATAATTAAGTCACTATCTGTACAAATGATATCTTGTATAATAACTGGACTCTTAATGGACATTTAAAATTGTTTCGATGGTTTGTACACAAAAAGCATAATATTATGTAATTCTGCATTTCCTAGTTATTAAAGACAGCAAACGCTGTAATGTTTACACAAATAGGAAAAGTTTTCATTTCTCACAGTTCTCTTTGTTATGTCTAATACCTTATTGAATGCAAGAACATTAAAATCAGAGAATCGTTGTTAACGTAAACAAACTGACAGTAAACCAACTAGCAACTCCCCGCGGATTCACCCGCCGAAATTCCGGGAACAAAATTAGCCTACATTTCATTCTAGATTCTTACCTATAGGTATACCAAGTTTCATCACAATCCCTTTAATAGTGTTTGCGTGAAAGAGTATTAAACATACACCATCCATATTAAAAACTGCTATAATATTAGTAGAAAGAATGTTAGGATTGGATATGTCATCATAATGACGTATTCTTTGTAACTAATCAAAAAAGTTTACTACTAAACATATTGGTTGAGATGGAGTTTGTGGTTTGGACTACGCGATGATTCCTCTCTTAACTATATTAATAGTGTTTATTTGTATTTATGATATTGATTTCTTTTTATAATAACTTTACTTTTTGTATTTGTTTGTGATGACTAGGATTTGTGTTTTTATTAAAAGCGATTCCGTCGTCTCCACCTTTTACTAAGTAACAGTTTAATTACGACCACTGATACCGACGTACAGACTAAAATAATGTTTTTTATTACACAGTACAAAATAAATTTTATTTATACTATACTTTTTTATTACAGTATATTACCGGTAAGCACAATATTTATTCCGATTACATCTGTATCACCTTAGGGAAAGGGATTACTGACTCAACAGTAATGTTACAGCAGAGGCGGTAACGCTGTTATTCTGTCAGCACCATATTATCTAAGGAGAAGAGTGACTATTTATATTAGAATTACTAAATTAATACTATTTATATTGAATAATAAATAAAAAATGGCTTAGTTATTTGAGAGAAAAATAGATAACACATTTTTAATAGAATAGTATAGTGTCACGGGGTCACGTGACGATACGATTCCTCGCCGTTTAGCATGTTATGCAGCATATCGCTGCAGCGCCGACATTTATTTAATATATGGACGGATTACGGATTACGGATAGGGCTAATGCCCATTATTCATGTAAAATTTGAAAGATTAAAATAACTTGTAAACTGATAATTTATTTAAAGGCATAAAAAGCTACTAATGTTGGGATCACCTCAAATAACAATCATTGACATTACTCACTGACGTTAACCCTAACTTATCTACATTTCAATTACGTCCCTTATCATCCACGTACGATATGTGAGACCACTGATTGATGAAAAAAAATCCTCATGCTTTATATTCTTATTTAAAAAGCTCAAAAAAAAGAAATCTAAATTGCATTTTTTTCATTAATTCTTATTCTACTTATAAATAATTTTTAGATTTTTGGATATAAATCATTGAATCAATTATAATATAAAAACAACAAAATTGCAAATCCTAAACATTTGCAATTGTTATTGTTGATTTGCCATGTACATATGCGATTCTGCTCATTATGTAGAGAAAACGAAAACGACTCGCTCAAATTGAAAAAAACTAATTTTAAGACTATGGTACGTACGGTCTTCGAAACCGTTTATAGGTGGTTGCGGATACTAGTTGCTAATATATAAAATTTATATCCGTTAATAATATATGATATTTATTAGATATATCGTTTCTTTGTGAAATTAACACGTGAAAACGTATATGTGGGTTAAATTAATGTCGGCGCGGCAGCGACGATCTATTTACCACTTCTAAACATCAATCCTCGGGTCGACCAGTCCAAGCCACAGGATCCTCCCTTTTCGTTGGAGGAATAATACCATCCTTCACAATAGTATGTGTAAAGAGTAAATGAAGTCATAAATAATTTTTCAAAGATAATAAATATATAAAATAAGAAAAATGATATTACAGCCATTTAGTAAAGGGAATATATTCTGATATTGATGATTTGATTAAAAATATATATAACTAAGAACAATAATTCTTACTAAATCAATTTTATTATAGTTTTAAGCAGTTGCTTTGAAAAGATTGTGATATAAATAAAGAGTATTATATTCTAATGAATTATATCAACGTCATGTAAAGTAATACATCATGGCATCCTCAACCCTCTCAATTTACCCCATCTAAGTAGCTTTCTCATAGATAATGCTAATGATGTATTTATCTCTTATTGAAATAGTTACACCTTATATATTAACATCAAAAGTATGAATTTCTAAAACTGATACTTATATCCGTTTTAACTTTCTACTACTTTTGATGGTACATCTTCTCATAATTATGTACAAATTGGATACTAAAAAAAATGTACTAAAAATTTACTGGCGAATAAATATATTACAAAGATAACAGTAACAAAGATTAAGTTCCCATAAAAGTACTTATTACTAAAGTGAGGCCCAAACAAGGCTAACGCCAGTATCTTCGGAGCTTCTTAGGGCTTCGGAGTACGTTATCTTATAATTACATATTTGTGTGTATGTGTAACCACTTGTAACAGCTTTATAAGTTTTGTTCTTCCAGTCTTATCCAAAGTACAACGTACAAATACGACACACTGCCTTGGCAGTGTCTTCAGCTTACGCGATGATGTCGATATCAAGAATTATAAGACTGCTATATAACTAAAAAAATAGTGTATTTAAGCTCTAAGTTAGATACGACATCACTTTTGATGAAACTTGTACTGATGGAAATCTATACATATAATAAAACAGTAACCGAACCATTTCTGTACATTGAATATTTTTCAAAAAGAGTAATTGATATTACTCTTTTTGAAAAATATTCAATGTAATTCAATGCAACATGTATGTTCTATAAATACCAAAACCATGGTTAGAATTTTTTTTTCTGTTTGTCTGTTTATCTGTTTGTCTGTTTGTCTGTTTATCTGTTTGTATGTGCGTCAATCACGTAATAACCACTGGGCAGTTTTTGATAAAATTTCACCTGCTGATAGATCAATATTAGGTGCAAATTATAGGCTACATTTTATTTGAAAAAAATATTTTTAGGGGTGGCTTCCCATACATGTAAACGGAGGGTAAAAAAATAAATATACGAGTACATCATTAAATAAGGTATCGTTGGATAGGTCTTTAAAAATGAAATAGAGGTTTCTAAATGCGTTTTTTGCTAAATTAAATATTTTTTGAGATATATGCTTCTAAAGTCGTGAAAATGTCATACCGCGTGACAATGTGAGATTTTGGTTGACTTGCGGTCATGTCTTTTTATACTCTTTACGTATAGATACGGTAAAAACACTCAATAAATTCTCAAAAACCTTCACAAAATATATACCTCTTCGCCCGCGGCTTCACACGCGTGTGCTACAACTTTCTGTATTTGGAAGAGGCGCGCGCACTGTGAGATTTTGGTGAAACCTATCTCCATAGAAAATTATAAAAAGCACTATAGACATGCGCATACAATTATGAGCGGTCCTGCCACCGTCATTTTTCTAAACTTTTGTCGTGCGCCTCTAAAAAATACAGAAATTAGTAGACCACGCGTGCGAAGCCGCGGGCGGAAAGCTAGTTATGAAATAAAATTCCAAACACAAATGAGGAAATTAACTCGTACTAAAAGTAATTTTATCAGACTTAAACCAATATAACAAACCGGCGGTATTACAACATAAAACGATATGATAACTTGGCGTCTAGCTGGAGATCTGCGGATGCACTGTGACCCCGTTCTTACCGAGATTACAATCATTTCTGTAATTGGCAACCACACGCGATACCCACATGAAACTATATTTTCAATTAATCGTTCAATTAGAAGTTTACTATAAATATTTTCCTGGACATATTTAACTGCAAAGAGGGATCAGAATCAAAATGGCCCAGTGAATTTATGTTATTGCTAGCTTTCCGCCCGCGGTATCAACCGCGTGGACTATGTATGTTTGTCCCTCGTAACCATTCATATCGCTTATCCTTGCCAACATAAATATTAAAGAGATTTAGTTGCAAAATAATTTTCAATTACGAAGAAAGAGTGATATAATTGACGTGACAGCCATGTCAAAGCTAGAATCCAATAAAAAATATATATATAGGCCAGTCGAATGAAACAGACCGTTCAAAATGATGAAGAATTCGCATGGACTACAAAGGGTATTTATTCCTTATTTTGGAATTCCATCTGCACCGCTTGTTCGATTCCAATGTGGATTTCTGTGAAACAGGTTTTTTCACAATATACAATCGTCCGGATTAAAGTGTAGGTTAAGAATGTAGAGAATCGTCCACAAGGAAACCATCATAGAATCTTTCAAATTCAAATTCAGATTCAAAATGTTTTATTTCAGATGAATCCATATTTTAACAAAAATATAGTTATCAAAATTTTACACAAAAAATAAACAATTAATTCTGATTACATTAAACTAATATATAATTGGAAATTTAATACGTTTCAAAGGATAATATAATGTCAATAATATACACTTTCAGCAACATGAAGTTTTGTCCAATGCTTCATGAATGAGTATACTTAGATACATATTTATGTATCTATGTATATATTTATACATAAAATGCTATATCAATCGGCAACGTGTTCCAAAGGAGGATAGCTTTGCTCTGGAAAGATGTATGAAGTAAATTAGTAGTGTGTTTTCAGCAGCGGATTTTCGGAGCAATGTAAATTGAAATCGGTACTGGAACGAAATTCAAATCTTTCTTTGAGGTAACCGGGAGTATTGGTGTGAAATAATACACGGTAGAGTAGTTGGAGTACATACTCCGACGCAGACGTATAGGGTGCCATCCTAGTTTTTGCGATGTTGTGTTACGTGGTCAAACTTGCGCAGACCGAATATGAAACGTATACAGACGTTTTGCAGTCGCTTAAGTTTGTCCAACTGAGTTTCAGTAAGGTCAGTACAATAGACATTAGCATAATTGAGGATAGGAAGGAGGGGAGTTTGAGCAAGAGAAATCTTAGTTGGAATGTGCAAGAGGTTCCGAATTCGAACGCTGCTGCAACGATTTTCTTATTAAGCTCGTTTATATGTCCTTGCCATGTTAAGATCATATCTATTGTTACCGAGGCTTTTCAGATCATATCTATTGTCACAGACGCACTGGGGAGAAAGTTCTGACGAGTCAATTCTTAAAATAAATGATGACTACTACTACTAATGGCTACCTATCACTATAATTTTAGTTTTTTAAGGATTCATCCCCAAGCCTTATGAAAGGCTTCACTCGATTATCGAAGCGAGATCCTTATAGACCGAATGGCAGACGGAAAATCTTCAAGACTCGACCCCAGAGATCATCTGCATACATGTGTGAGATCGAGGCCAGGAAAAAAGTAATAGAGATAATAAAAATGGAGAATAGGAGAGGAGAAAGGACGGCACCTTGTGAAATGCAGTGATTCGTAACAAAGTCGAAATGTTACTATCGATTTTGATTGTTTACTGGCATCCCTACAGATGATTTCGAACCAGGCAACCATTGGTGGAGAGACGTTAATAAAGCGTAGCAGTTACACTAAGTAATGTATATAAATAAATGTTTTTATTCCCATCGATATTACCATAATTTCGTAACTAAGTCGAAATTTAGTATTTCATAAAACGAAGATAACGTAAAAGGGGCTGTTGTTAATAAAAATAATAAATACAAATAGGTCAAATTAATATCACGCCTCATTAAATACTGGCCTTCATTAGCTTAAATACATCAAGTAATCGAGGTCTAAATTAGATTTGTGTCTGGTAAATTAGATAATGCTTTAACAATATTAATCGCGCACAAATTAATATACAAGAGCTACTCATAGATGACTAAACAAACAAACTTATCCGAATATCATAACGAACAATGAATTCGCTTTAGGGATAGCATAACAAGACATTAATACGTATGATATATGGTCTTAATTACAATAGATATAGCGAATCTTTCTGGCGCATGTTAGCGTGGAGAAATAATTTCAGTAAAGATAGCGACGAGAATTAATTGGAGTACATTCACTAGTAGATTACCAACCTCAAGGCTCAAGGGACAGGCCATTTGTCAATGTAATCATCTTTTCATGGGTTTGAGTACTATCGTGGCAAAACAGTTAAGATATCACGCGCAAATAGGTTTGGGACGATGTCGTAAAGACGCAACTTTGGGAATATTTGATTTTTATAATACTTTGAACGAAAATCCATTCTCCTGTTAAGAAAAGAACTTATACCCTGCCGTGGGCCTTTTGTACAAAGTTTTGTCATCCGTTTTCTTATCACGGTCACACGTGTCTTTTTCATTACATAATGAAAATCACTAAAATGAAATATACATATATACCGATTTATTATACCTTTGAGATTTAGATTTTAAGTCCCATTTCAACGCGATACGCAACTACGTCTAAGCTTTAATCATGAACACCTAATATAAATTAACTGTTTTATATACAATCCGTTCATTACACGTAAAAAATAAACTTATCGATAATTGTATTAAGTCTAAAATCTACCTAAAAATTCAACATCTTTGGATAACTTATTGATCTTACGAAATAGTGATTTAATAAAATCGTAGAATATTAATCAAAAAATCATAAAATAAGTGAGTAGGGTACAAACTGACGCTCAGTACCTTAACATATGTTTCTATTCTGTCTACTATAAAATGTTCAATAAGGATTATTTGAAAACGTAACAGAGCACTTCGTCCCACAAAGATCGGGAGCTATATTTGCTCACACTTGGTTGTTTAAAAAGAGTAGAATATATTTGTATACCACAAAACCATTGAGTTAAGCAGAATAGTTCAACAAAGCCTTATAGAGAACTATTTAAGCTTTAACCGAATGGGGCGTGCCATTACAGCATAATCTAAGACTGGAGAAGTTTTGCAATCGTTCAACTTTGGCAAGTTGGATTTCTGTAAGAACAGAGCATACATCGTAGTTGAAACTCTTCAGAAACAAAATTCGTTTTTACTTAGTTCTGTTGGTGTTGCTTCGTAGTAAGAATACATAAGCTTCATTCCGTTAAAACAACTTACTTTTCTGCAAAAATAACTTCCCTAGTTAATACCAATAAATTAGTTTTTAGAAACGATGATAAAGTTTTTGAATAGCGTCCCATTAAATAAAATACATGAATAGATTTGCGCCACTTAAGATAGCTTTGTTGTTGTTTTATACTAATATTGTCTTTTCCTCCGTTTTCTTGCAAATTTAGGCTTTAAATAGTAATTCGATGAAAAAAAGATAAAGAAATAGAAAACAACAAATACTAAAAATTTATATAACAAGAAACATACCAATCATGATAGTAATATTTTTTAAATCATCATCAATCATTTTGTTCTAGAGGCAGAAACGACCAAACATAAGAATACTACGCTATGTTTAAAAGCTCTCTAGACGCTCTTGTTTACCTTTTACTGAGTTATTGTCGCTTACGCTAAAGCTATCATTACTTTTAAAATATTTTCTAATACCGGTCGAGATAACAATCAAACCAAAAACATGAAGGTAAATATCCAAATCTCAGAGGTTACCTGTAACTCAAATTAGGTATAAATCAACAAATAAAAACCAACAATAAAATACTGTATCATATTTGCGATCTAGTCGCTTAACAACACGATATTCTTTTGGGTATTTCGGCTGAAAATTGATGAAATTTCCCCAGACACGTATTAAACATGACGTGACAAGGCAATATAACTTTATATAACGCTCACGAGGCTAATTTATTAGATTAATGGAAGCCGGTTCTTACTAAACTTTCAAACCTTCCGTAAAGAATAAATGTTACTTTAATTAAAACCCTATGTACCCTATGTAATGTTCAAAAGAAGTAGGTACCTTAACTTGTTTTTTTTTTGAAAGTGTAAATAGATTATGGTAAAAGAATGAAACGATTATGGTGAATACCGATCTGGTATTGTACTAATGATAATATATACAAAGAACTTCAAGTTCGCTCAATACTTTGAAAAAGGACAGGTTTTTAAGAGAATGTTAAAGTATTCACAAAATTTAATACCTCTGCCTGCTATTAATTCAAACAAAAAATACAACGTTTAAAAATATTTTCATAGATCTCACACTGATTTAGTTTTGCGTCTCAGTTGTTTTATACAAAAACCCCATATTATACCCACATGTCTCTGGTTTCACGTTAGTATCGCATATTCGTACTCTGCCTACAATGTTTTTATTGCTTTCAACTTGAATATCTACTTATCCCTGTATTGAAACGCTTTGTATACGTAAATAGTATAATTTATTTTAATATATTCTAGGTCACCCAGTCGGGTTCTGGGGTCGAATAAAATGTAAACTTTCAAATTGAATTATTATCTCTCTTAACTTTTATTCCATTATTTTCTGCAATTTAACTTACATTGCAATGGGATTTTAAATATTAGCTGTTCCGTACGGCTTAACTCCCGTAGCATATTTTTATAAGACATGCTATATAAATATAATATATCACTCAGTGAAGATACATATTACATATATAGATACATACCGATGAAAGAATTGTTGAAATCAGTCCAGTGTTTTATTTTTTTTTGTGTTATAAACATACATATAAATTGTACGAAATGATGAGTATCGTATATAATAAAATCAGCTACAGCATTTAAAGTAAATTAATACTCCTCTGAACAATACTCCTAAGCCTGCTATAATGAGTTTTTATATCGTCTAAAAAATGTAAAATTTTAATTCGAGAAAAGAACGTGATTTTTACTTTATCTAACAATCATATTTCATATCATCGAGTTTATGTCCATCCTAATCCATCCAAGCATCCAAGCATTTCATATACACTTTGAAATATATACAAAATTATAAGTTTTATAATATAAGTTTAAAGCGATTTTTCAAGAAGAAATGAAAAAACATTGTTAACGAATTATGAATAGTATGTCTCATAAAATATTAATGAAAGAACAAAATATAGTTGAAAACACACTATTTTTATTTGTTTTATCATAATCAGAAAATAATAATGGAATTGGTTATATTTTTATTATGGAGTTTATATAAGCTAAAATTCACGTTAATATAAGGGCATGTTTTTTGTTCGTTGTCTTTGAACAATCATTGTTAACTATATGCTTCTAATATCAATGTTATGTGAACTAAAATATAAAAGAAATAGAAGGTACATTCTAAGATTGTGCAATACAGCGATGGATGTATTTTCATGTCCAATTATCGTATAGTTTGATATATTTATTTATTTGATTTTTGAGAGAAATGGAATGCAGAAAGGACAAAACTCCACAAGGAATATTTAGGATATTACTTTCAACGTAAGCCAGATTTAGGATCACAGCACACGCATTGTAAGGTATGTACGTGGAAAAGCCAGAGTAACATGTATTGTACATGAAAGTTTCAAAGTTGATAAGGATAGATATGGGTAGCAAACTTTGCAAACATTACCGCATGAGGTGAAAGCAGTACCTGTGATATAGATATTTTTGTAGCGAGCAGAGGATTTTAAAAATGTTTTCAAATACATAGAGAAAAAATATGATAATGATGAAGTGTATATTAACTCAAGTCAGGTTATAATATTTCATTATTACACCGAATAAATATTGAAAATTAGGCTCCATGATAAAATGTTCATATTAAAAGAAATTTAAGATTGTGTAACAAGAATATCAAAGCACAGTTTAATTTATTTTTTCTGAGGAAAAAAATTCTACATTAAAACAATGAAACAGGAAATTTAAAAAGTTCAATAACCCTATAATATGAAAAATACACAATTACTCTTCCTATGTATGTATGTAACTTAATTTTATAAGGGAAATATTATAAGATTGAAGTAATTTATAATTATTACTGACTTGTAACTTGTAAGTTTGCATGCATATTACGCATATTTGCTTATGGACGAAAATAATAACTTCTGCATGTTGGTTAGTCTTTGTTGTGATTGGCCGCCATGATCGTAATCTACTTCGGAGATTAAGAGAAGGCTACATTTATCATTAAATAGCACTGTGCAAACAACAACTAAAACTCAACTCAATGTACCTACCGCATTGATGATGTGTTTTGATGGATAACTTTAAACCCTCATATCTTTTTTATTTGTAAACCGATTCCAACGAAACAAACACTAAACCCTCCGGGGAGTAATATATTATCGAAAACCACATTTAAATCGGTTAAGCCGTTTCGGAGTTCACTGCGTACAAACGCCCGACAAACAGACAAACAGACAAAAATTCTAAAAATCATTGTTTTGAGTTTAGAATCCCAAATGAAACACGAAACACAATTTTTTTCTTGAAAATATTAAATGTACAGACACGGCTAGTCTATGATTTTATTATATGTATAGATTAGAGCCTAAAATTTAATTGGATAACATTTTCAGTGATGAATCTGCTCTGCTCAAGGCATTAGCGTAATTATGTTGTGATCCCAGAATAATCGTATGATGAATTAACGCGTGGCATCCATTACAGTTTAACTGTGATATTCATTCGGGGCGTATTTGAACTGCCTCTGAGTAACTTATTATAGTTTTTATTCAAAAAAAATAAAATAGTGTATTGTATATCGTTCTGATATAAGTAAGACTAAAAATTTATCAAACATTTCCGTTATTTTCTATTTAAATAAATACATAAACAGATGAACTACTTAATACATTAATCTCAAAGGCAATGAATATTTTTATTAGCTTCTTTCAGGCTGAGATGTCATTAAAAAGCGATTATTACCGTGTAAAGAATCTAACCTCAACCCTGTAACATACATTAGAATCGTGAATAAGACGTTTTTCATACAAGTTCATTGACTAGCCGACGGCCCCTCACCAAGTTACGCTTGAAAGGTAATTTTGTACTTTATTATATTCCCTTGCCCTCAAGGGTACTTTGTCTAAAGTAAACGTTTTGAGAGTAAATCGATTTTTAATTTGGCTCTTTTCTCGTTTCTAATGGCAATTCGACTTCCTTTTATCCTGTCATAACATAGGCCATTGTGAATTCATTCACGATTCTTAAGTCAATATTACCTTACGTGGAAGAGTTAAAGACAAAAACGCATATTTTGATGTCCTTCTTGACGAAGCTTTTATTCTGAGTACCCACAATTGAACATATCATAACATCCATAAAATATTTAACCCCGAACAAAATAAATCATATATGATACTTATCAAACACAATGAACATAATATGTATCTTATACATAAACCAAAAATAAGTGATTACTATATACCCTTCAACATAAACAAAAATAATTTTTATCTATACAAACAAAAAACTACACTATGTTATTATATTTCATTTTTTAACTAATCGGCGTGTCATTATGATTGGTTTAGAGGTAACTGTTTCTTTGTGATAATCTACAGCAGAGGTTTGTTGGTTTGTTTCTCCATTAATAATTATTGACGAAGGCTCCGCTATTCAGTACCTCGTGATTTCATTTTGTTATCAATGTATATGACGGGGTCACCCATACTAAGAGGTGGCAAAGGCTTACATCTCTTATCGTAATAATATTTAGACAAGGTCTGTTTATCATTCTAGAATATTTACCGGATCCACGGGATGACTCACCTTTATAAAACCTAGCTTATTCATGTATTTTAATTCCGCATCGAAAAAAATATCAAAATTATCTTTGTCCTCTTCTTTTGTCAATGTAAACGTTTGATATACATCAGACACTTCCGGGCCTATAAAATTAATGAGCAAACTTAATTGCACACTAGTTGACTCTGTTTACACCCCCGACGCCTTCAAGAAAAGCATAAATTGTTGTCACTATCGCTTCCAAGCGTCGGCCCGACTCACTGGGCCGCCCTCTATGTTTAACTCCGATGGCGGTCGAGCATGTTCCATTTTTGATATACACTTTTACAACGAGATCACAACTCTTAAACTGTATATAACACTTTCACGTTGATATATAATTGTTTTTATACAAATTTAACTACTTTTAAACTCCTGTAACTTGGTAATAATTATTAAAATAATACACCTGTACGGTTTACATACATAATATCACGTTGTGCGCTGTCAGCATTTACGCCGGCACGCCTCATCTATACATATAATAAAACAGTAACCGAACCATTTCTGTACATTGAATATTTTTCAAAAAGAGTAATTGGTATGCAATATGTATGTTCTATAGATACCAAAACCATGGTTAGAATTTTTTTTTCTGTTTGTCTGTTTGTCTGTTTATCTGTATGTCTGTTTGTCTGTTTGTCTGTTTATCTGATTTTTTGATAAAATTGCACATGCTGATAGACCAATATTAGGTGCAACTTATAGGCTACATTTTATTTGAAAAAAAATAGTTTTAGGGGTGGCTCTCCATACATGTAAACAGAGGGTAAAAAAATAAATTCGCGAATACATCATTAAATTTGATGTCATTAGATAGGTTTTTAAAAATGAAATAGAGGTTTCTAAATGCGTTTTTTGCTAAATTAAATATTTTTTGTAATATACGCTTCTAAAGCCGTGGAAATGTCATACCACGTGACAGTGTGAGATTTTGGTTGACTTGCGGTCATGTCTTTTTATACTCTTAATGTATAGATACGATAAAAACATGCAATAAATTCTCAAAAACCTTCAAAAAATAACTAACTATCCGCCCGCGGCTTCGCTCGCTCCGGCAACAATTTTCTGTATTTGGAAGAGGCGCGTGCACTCTGAGATTTTGGTGAAACCTATTTCCATAGAAAATTATAAAGAACACTATAGACATGCGCATATATCAGCGGTTCTGCGATCGTAATTTTTTTAACTTTTGTCGTGCGCCTCTAAAAAATACAGAAATTAGTAGCCCACGCGTGCGAAGCCGCGGGCGGAAAGCTAGTTTTATAATATTTTACTTTAGTGCATGTATTATCATCTACCAAATCGCGCGTACACATAACGATTTCAAAACCATTAAGAATTAAGTCAATATACCATATTATTGTACTTATTTCATTAATTTTATCAACAATATCATACGATAACAATTCCTATGTATGATTTTATATCATTATCATTTATTGACCGAGCGAAGCGAGGTCTCAGAGTCGAGATGGCCGGGCGTTGTATGTTTGTATGTTTGTATGTTTGTATGTTTGTATGTTTGTATGTTTGTATGTTTGTATGTTTGTAT
>LQNK01001540.1:56553-72627 GCA_001586405.1 Phoebis sennae
CGGGATAAATCATACATATTATGTTAGCCTATAATATAATCAGCAATTGTGTAAATTTTCATTTCAATCCATGCAGTATTTTTGGAGGAGTAGATGTTCAAAGAAACAGACAGACAGACAGACAGACAGACAGACAGACATGAAAGAAAAAAAATATTGATTTGCCTTCTGTATCCCTTATATTAACGTCCTGTATTAAAATTTCCCCAATATATTCAATGTACAAATTTTGACTTGCTACGATTTTATTATATGTATTGATTTACCATGTCCTTGAGACATTAGATATAAAGATAAAATCCAATAAAATTTTATTAGTCATTTTTTACGGACTTAAAAAAATAGGAGGTTTCGGTGCAAAATTTTGATAAATTTAAAGTATGTAAAGGCACAGACTTTGAATAGAGTTCAAAAATGAAATTAAAGTCAGGGGAAGGTTTAGGGGAAGTCATTTTGTGGCAAAAAGTTATCTTATTAATAATTTATTTTTTTTTTGCCAAAATAGATCCGACTTCCTCGCTCTAAAAAGTAAAAAATAACTTTTATTTCATTTTTGTTGAAATCTATGCAAAGTCAGTGCAAAATCTTGTTAAATTGAAAATAGATTAAGGCTCCGACTTTGTATAGATTTCAACAAAAATGAAATAAAAGTTATTTTCTACTTTTTAGAGCGAGGAAGTCGGTTCTATTTTTGACAAAAATTTCTATTTATCCCTTTTTAGTGTCATATGAAGGGTAATCACATCATCTAGTTACAATTCAGTTGATATATATATCATTAAGCCTTAGCCGCAGTGCTTATTCCGTTGATTTTCTAGGAGTTCCCGGGAATATCTTCCACATGGACGATCAGACTTGAATCAAATTTCTATGGGACCACACTGGAACTCTACTCTTTCGAATGCGAAAAGAATTTTCCAAAACGGTCCATAAACGCCGGAGATATGCGGCACCATATATTTAAAAAAATACGGTCGAATTAATAACCTCCTCCTTTTTTTGAAAGTCGGTTAATGATAAGATGAGCAAACGCCCGACCGTGTAGAACGAATACAAAAATTGTCGGACCCGACCAAGGTGACCTTGGTCGGCGGTTTGTCCCGATCGTGTAGAAGGCCTTTAAAATACCTATCTTTTTACGTTGCACAAATGACAAATTTGTCATTTTTAATAGCATAATGTGCGAACGTCAGTTGCTAACTAGTATGCTACTAAAAATGACAAATTTGTCATTTGTGCAACGTAAAAAGTGCAACAAATCTTCGACTCGAGTCGCGTATCTTTCTAGTCTCGTAATGGGAGAAGGGCCTAAGAAAACCCTTTCAATATCCGACTAACGATCTGTATAGAGAATTTAATGTGCTCAGAGTAAGGCAACTAACTTTACATCCTAAATGCCGTCATCAAAACACATAAAACTGTGAAATCTCGACCTGACTACAAAAAAATAGCTTTCAAAAGGACCTATAGAATCCCGTTACCAACATACAAATCGAATATTGCTAGACGAAGTCCGTCGTACTCACTTCTTAACACCTATAACAATGTATGTAAGATAAAATCAATCTCGGTTTGCACGATAAACAAATGCGTGAAAATTGTTAAATCCCTACTTCACAATCTTTTATACAGCGACACCGAAGACTTAGTTTAAATCCTGCCCGTTTAAGCGCACAACAAACACACTCACACACACATACACCTACACACACACACACACACACACACACACACACATACACACTAACACACAAACACCTTGATGTAATCCTATTTACTCGTACGTACCTAGTTACTCATAGATGTAATCCTTATAAACTCAGTTTAGATGTAATCCTGTAGTAAGAGTAAACTCTTACTCCGAGGACCCAAGATACAGGCAACAGCCTAGTTTGGGCCTCACTGTATATTTTTTAGTAATTGTATGTATATCTACTCTTTGTATTTTTTCTGTGTTTGTAATATCTTTACATGAAAATATATATATATATATGTCGGAGATTGCGAAAGATGAAGTTCTGAACTCTCGAGTGAAGCGTCCGCCATCTTATGTTTATATCAATCAGTGCGCACCACCGGCACAGACGCTGTCGATATTCGAATTGAATCATCTAACAGACGCACTACTGACAGATACATTTGACAAGACCTATCACTTAATATTATAGAACTTTGTCAATCAGCATTGCCATTCTAATAAATTAATTTTATATTCTCTGACACGGCCATACTGACAATTAACGCGCTCTCGCGTTCTAGTTAAGAAGGTAAGATATGACAACATTCTCACAGAATCTGAACCTGGCTTTTCTTAGCCTTAGCATTCAATAATAAATGCGGCAAAGCGACAGAGCTTTCAGCCCCTCTTTTTAGATCAAAATAATATTGTAATGCTTAGCGCAATTTAACAAACACAAACCTAAATCATCAAATATCATCACAAAGCGTACCGCCTTTCAATGACGACACAAACTCAATTCATCAAATATCATCGTAAAGCGTATCGCCTTTCAACGACGTATCGATTTTAAATCATCAGACATCATCACAAAGCGTACCGCCTTTCAATGACGACACAAACTCAATTCATCAAATATCATCGTAAAGCGTATCGCCTTTCAACGACATATCGAGACTAAGCGCAAGGCTTTCAGTCATAGCGCACTTTATCTTTTGACACCTGCTCGTCCATTCTGACCTTAGCGCTTTGTCTGTCAATCGTGTCCTTTTTAATTTCTGTTCTAGTCTAGGAGTCTAATCTGTGTTCAGCTTGTAACTAATTATCATTAACGTGTAAGACGTCACAAACTGTCGCGTGAGTCGTTGCCGAAGTTGTTCCCAGGACTTGCAAAGAAGATACGTACGCGCGGCCCATTCCTTCGCACGCCCTTGTAAGTGAGTGTACACGGCGTTTCTTGTTTCATAATCCGTCCATGCGTTGTTACTTCTGTGATGTTCGACTTTATCGCACCATTGAACTGCCGTGAATTGGTCATCATCTGGATCGAACGGCGGTAGATAAATGTCTTTTGCATTGAGTCTTTTCGAACTTTTTGAAGGGCCTTTTTCGTAGTTCTGAAGGTTTCGAAAGAATGTAGACCATATTTCATCGATATTCGATTTGATGTTATTTAAATTTTCTGTGGCGTCGCTTCGAATTCCGCCGTGAAATATCCATGAGGTTCGGTAGCAGGCATTGTGGTAGGCTCGCGTGGTGGATTTGGGAGTGATCCCACCGCTGCTGTCGGAGATTGCGAAAGATGAAGTTCTGAACTCTCGAGTGAAGCGTCCGCCATCTTATGTTTATATCAATCAGTGCGCACCACCGGCACAGACGCTGTCGATATTCGAATTGAATCATCTAACAGACGCACTACTGACAGATACATTTGACAAGACCTATCACTTAATATTATAGAACTTTGTCAATCAGCATTGCCATTCTAATAAATTAATTTTATATTCTCTGACATATATATATATTTTTTTAATACAAACAAAATTATCTTATTGTTACAGATGATTCAACATTGAAATTTTCTTATTTCTGCTAATGCACCATGGCATGAAATAATGTTCAGTCAACATGGGTATATTGACTCTCATATCTGTTGTAAAATGTGGATTATACGCACTTTACATACTCACAAATATTCCGATACTACGAGGAGAAGAACAACCACAATGCCCAAGCTTGAAGGAAAATCCAATTTGTCCGTGCTATAATTTCAAAGAAGGTAATAAAAGCCCCATACTGGATACAAAACAATTAATTTTGCTCCTTTGCTTAACTTTTTTTTTTATTTTCAGGATTATTTTTGGAATGCCCTAGTGCAACACCAAACGGTGTAAAAAATGTTTTAACAAAAATAAGGGGCACTGTTCAGTCTTTATCTATTTACGGTCTTGATAACTTGATTACTGAATTAAGACCAGATTTTCTTCCACCGCATGCAAGAATAATTAGATTACAAATTTCACAAACAAATATTAATGAAATAAGCCCCAATGCTTTAACAACCCTCCGAGATTCTTTAAGATCTTTGAGTATACTTTCCAGTAAATTGAACATGATTCCCAAAGATTCTTTTTCCCAATTGCACAATATCGAAGAAATTGATTTACAACATAACAACATTAAAGAAATTCAAGCAAACCAGTTCCCAGGCCTCAAATTGAATAAAATTAATTTGAAAGGCAATGAAATAGAAAATATTTTAGAAAGTGCATTTCATTATCAAGCAGAAACCTTAGTGGAATTGGACTTAACAAGAAATTTTCTAACCGTATTCCCCCTGAAACCTTTAGCGAATTTAACAAAACTTAGTATTTTACGTTTAGCTTCGAATCAAATTCAATCGATACCACATAGTTTAAATATTTCCATAGTTAAATTGGTATCGGTCGACTTAAGCTCTAATGTATTTACCAGAATAGAGAGGAATTGGTTTCAAAGTATGCCTCATTTAAAAACCTTAACATTATTTAGTAATCATATAGAACAAATCGACGAAGAGAGTTTTTTCTTCCTAAAGAACTTAGAAGAAATAGATTTAAGTCGAAATAAATTAAGAGGTATTTCAAGTCATATTTTTAAAAAAAATGTAAATATTCGCAGTATAGATTTAAGTCACAACCATCTTCACTATGTAACTGGATTGTTTTCTAATCTAACGCATCTCACGGAAATATTTCTATCGGAAAATAATATCATAGAAATATCAGACGATGTGTTCTATAACACGATATCGTTAGCAGTTTTAAACCTGGAATATAACGCTATTCAATCTCTAGAACCCAATTGTTTCAGTTCCCTGCATAATTTAACCCAGTTGCATATAGGAACAAATTTTTTAAAGAAACTTCCTGTTAAGATTTTTCAGGCAAATACGAAGCTGATTACTTTAAGTCTTGATAATAACAGAATAAGCGAGTTAAGTGATAAAATATTTGACAAATTAGAGGAATTGAAAGAATTAAGATTACAGTATAACAAACTCACTTATATAAAGCGAAATGTATTTAGTCCATTACCTGGTCTTTTAGAATTGCATTTGCAAAATAATGCAATCCAAAGTATAGAGTCTCATGCTTTTATAACTTTAAAAAATCTCCAACATATAGACCTGCAAGATAATCAATTGACAACCATAGGTGATGTTTTTCCGAATAGAAATTCGACTTTAGTATCAATACAACTGAGTTCAAATCGCCTTTCCTTATTAAAAAATAGTTCACTTCGGGGTCAAGCGAATGTGCAAATAATGTGGCTCACACGAAATAATTTAAATATCATCACTTTTAACCTCTTGAATGAATTATCTAATATACAAAGGTTGTACATAAAAAATAATTCCATAGTACGGATTGAAGATAGGGCCTTTATGAATCTTAAAAAAATCAAATATTTAGATTTAAGTAGTAATAAGCTCACAAGATTAGGAAATGAAACTTTTTACAAAGTTGTAACGCTGGAAGAACTTTATTTGCAAAAAAATAATATTAATCATATTGAAAAAGATACATTTAAACATTTATTGAGACTGAAAATGTTGAATTTATCAGAAAATAAACTGATAACACTAGATTTCAATCTGTCAGCAGTGCCAGTAAAACAGCTTAACTTAAACCTAAACTCAATATCAATCATCGAATCTAGTTCACTCAAATCACTACCGAATTTAAATGATCTTCATCTCAACCAAAATCTTCTTACGTGGGATGATATCACACAAATTCAAACACCTGGTTTAAAATCTCTCACGTTATCGTCTAATAATTTTACCTTGCTTGAAAATAATACTTTTTGCCATTTGTTATCTTTACAATCCTTAACTCTGCAGATGTCAAATATTTCACAACTGTTGCCAGCAGTATTTACGAAAAATCAAAATTTACTAAGGATAAACTTGGCGTACAATAATTTAAAAGATCTCCATAAAGATATATTTGCATTTACAACAATTTTACAAGAATTAAACTTAAAGGGAAATTCTTTTACCGACTTTCCTCACGTTGCTCTTTTTAATGTCACTTCATTAGAAAGTTTAAATCTATGCGATAATCAGCTACACAGCATCGATTTTTTTAGATTCACTGGTTTGCGAAATTTAAAGACTCTCAGCCTGTGTGACAATCGTATATCTATCCTTTATGGTTTCAATTCTCCATCACTTAAAAATTTACTATCGTTAAATTTGAGTAATAATATGCTTACAGTTCTTCCACCGAATTTTTTTCAATATTCATTGATGCTTAAAGAAGTAGACTTATCACATAATTTTTTTAAACATATTCCAAGTAACGGCCTTTCTGAAGCAGTCCTGCCGGCGTTAACTACTTTAAATATATCATCGAATTCTCTGGAACAGTTATTACTTTCTTATCCTGTAAAACAATTTCCGCTGCTGGAAGAACTCATTATAACAAAAACCAATCTCTCAATAATAACGAGCAAGGATTTTGAATACTTTCCATCACTAAAAAAATTAATGCTGAAAACTAATTGTATAAATCGGTTATCACCGGGTGCATTTTTGAAACTCCATTACTTGGAATGGTTGGACATGAGCGAAAATAAACTGGAACACGTTCCCAGAGAGAGATTACAGGGACTTTATTCCGTGAGGTTACTTAATATATCACGAAACATTCTAAGAGAACTCGAAGAATTCACTGGTGACCTGCAAAGTTTACAGAAGTTCGACCTTTCTTTCAATCACATAACGAGAATAAGCAAGAACATTTTTCAAAACTTACAAAGCCTAACTGAATTATACTTGAGTGGAAACTGGCTGTCATTCATCGCAACCGATACTTTTATAATGCTGCATAACATTGTGCATATTGACTTGAGCAAAAATTATTTCGAAGTAATTAATACTAAGCTACTTGAATCCATTGAGGCACAAGTAAAAACAATCGCTTACGATGGTACGTATTCACATTTTAAAATTGAATTTGTTACGCATTACCATAACGGATAAGATACTTTGTTCCAGCGTAGAATTGTAATTCCGTTTTGTACCAGTGTATGATTTAAGAGCAATTAATGATTCTTCAGGATCTTCTTAATTGGATCTGTGTTTGCACCACAACTAGGGCTTCATACCTAAGTTTATATTACAACAGATATTTATTCAAATATTCTAGCTCTCTTTAATTCAAAATGCATATTCAACATTTTATTATTTTCTTTATTAACATTGCTTGAATTTCTTTCAGAAAATCCACTAACATGTAACTGTGATGCCCAAGAATTATGGAGGTGGATGCAAAATCATTACAAATCTATTTACAAAGGGAGCAGCAACCTCCGATGTGAATACCCAGAAGATCTCCATGGGTACAGTTTTATAGAGCTCACATCACAAAAGCTATGCGACGTGCCGGTCGTAATTCGTATTGCCATACAAGACATACAAACCTATTCCGTAATGGTGTCTTGGCAAAGCCGCAATCAGAGCGGCTTAAGTGGATACCAAGTAGCTTACTACAAGGAACACATGCCAGAAATGGTAAGTGCACAATAAGACATTTTATTGACTCAATTTTTAATTAATCTCATAATATCCGTGTTTGTCAACTTACACCACAAACTTGATAACAAATTGTGTTTAATTAATAACGACTGAAACGTGTTACATGAGAAGTGCAGAATCACCATTACAACAAACATTTGAATACAAAGGCTGTGTATCACGTCAATGGACCATAAAAAATATTTATGTTCCTCGACTCGTGGATATTTTGGTTGTACAGTGAATTCGTTTAAATCTTTCTTTTAACAATTGTTCATACAACACACGATTTTTAGCGTCCATACAAATCGCCGTTTGCTTTATTGTGTCTGTTTTTTACAGATCCGCGGTAAAATATTAAACGCTACTGCGAGAATGACAAGACTGAACCACTTGACTCCGGGAACAAAATATACAATTTGCGTTATAGCTATGGGCAATTTTAGAACATCAGCCGGTTCTTCGTTGCCAGACGCACGAATCGCTGCGTCATATGAAAACACAAGTGTTCAATTATACGGCGACGAACACCTTCTTAATCACTTGCGTAGCTACATGAATGATTCTCAAACTAGTAAATGTACGAGTGTGAACACAATAGAATTGTTCGGTACCTCGCTAGAGAGCCCCTTTTCTAACACGTACATGGGAATTGCTGAAATTCTGACGAGGCGCCTCAGCCTTGTCGTAGGTTGCTGTATTGGTTTCATTGTGTTTATAGTTTTGGTGTCAGCTCTGGGCTACATGAAAACTAAAAAGAGGCCGGTCGTTGCTAAGGTTGAAGTACCGGTACCCCAATATATTTCGTATGATAACTTCCCTGTTCCAAACATTGAAGCTGAAACGACAGATATGGACATAAACACGATATCTGATACAAAACAACAATTTAAATCTTGTGAGTAAATGATAATATACGTAAAAAGACTGTCAAATCAAATTTGTTAAGAAAATTTTGCATACCATTTATTATACATTGAATGTGAAAGTGAATATTGATTTAAATTATAAATAATGGTTTGTTAGTTTTAATTTGGTTGATACATTTAATGTTGTACGGACTATAATTTTCCATTGGAACGCCACTTATTAATTACTTGTTTTTAAGAGTATTAAATATTGGTGTTATTTATTACAACTAGTTATAAATTACTCAGGACTCAGGATCTATTTTATGCTAATTAGTGTATTATAAATAAAATATAGCTTAATGAACTTCAGAACGTAAAACGTTTCGTCTTATATTAAATGTTATTGTGATTTTAAACTTAATTTTACGAAAGTTGTGATTATTTTATCTTTATATTATATATTTAATTGTAATGCAAAACATATTCCCAATTGTAAATTTATTAGGAAAATAATATATCTTATACTTGTAAGTAAAAATTAAAGTCTTAGTACTTAAGGGATATGGCAAGATTAATTGTAATTAATCGAAAATATCAAACTTAATTTAATATTGCCAAAATGTACCAAAAATTTCCTAAGTGTATTTTAAAATTAATTCGTAAGAATAAAAAATGTAGAATTGATAATAAAAGTTTAAAAATTATAATTTGTGTTTTTAAATGTCAAAGTATCTATACTTTATGTTATGTGTGTTTTTAAACATATTTCGAATATATCATTATATAAACACTACATTTACTGTTAAGATTAAAAAAGGACAAATGAAGACAATCCAGCCACCCTTAAATTAAAAATTAATAAATCCTACTACTATTATAAAGGCGAAAGTTTGAAAGTATGGATGTATGGATGTTTGTTACTCTTTCACGCAAAAACTACTGAACCGATTATGATTAAACTTGGTACACATATAGATAAGGGTTCAGAATAACATATAGGCTACTTTTAATCCCGGAGTTGTCATTTAATCAGAAGTTACGAGGGTGAAACCGCGGGGTACAGCTAGTCAGAAAATAAAGGACATATAAAACACACTAAAACATAATATGACTATTACGGTACATTGATTTTATTTTTATGGGGCGTACTAGATTTCAAGTACATTGTTCGTATTAAATTGATTAAATGAATTATTCAGCATCGACTGTCACGATTCATTGGTTCTCAAGAGAATCTATTCATTAGCGCCGTTTTCCAACTGCTACCGATCGATTGTAAAGCAAGAAGTCAAATGAAAAATTAAAGTAAATACTCTCAACTTGCTTGAAGATTTCATTGCAAATGCAAATTAATGTTTTTGCGACTAAAGTAGGTATCATTATTGACTACATATTTATATATACAATATAAATATTTGATTAACATTTAAATTAATTTAAAACAAAGTGAATTAAGGTAACTTACCGAACTTACTAACTTAGTGACAAAACTGTCACTTGTAGATTATTTTGCTGTGCTTTTGTGTGTCAAGAAATTACGCAAACCGCAGACTTATATTCTAACCTCACAAACACACTTGATAAAAATAAATAAGCAGAGAGAAATTAAAGACCTAAATGTCATTTATCAATTGTAATTTATAAATAATTAATTATTTATCAAAACAAGTCGTAGTGTACTCTCTACAAACGTTCACAAAGTGCATTCTATTTTAGTACCGATAAAGTAGTTTAGCTTAGTTAGGAACGACATACTGAGACTCGATATGTTTGGGGATACTCTTACTCATTTAACATTAGGTAGGTGTTTTTTTATTCACATTATTAAGTAGCCATCAACGGCAATTTCACTTTATTTGGACCATATTGATGGGTAAAATTAAGTATTATAACTGAGGGTTAAAGATACTCTATTGAATTTGCACTATTTTGTTTTTGTTAAAATCCGACCACCTATCAATTGTTTGTGTCACTAATAACAACTAAATACCAAACAAAACAAAACATACAACCTTCACCCATAATATAGCACAATTATTATGTATGTTAATTCTTTCCCATATATTTACGCATTTCAAAATAGAAATAGATCTGTAACCGAACTCAGTCTTTTCTATAAATAACCTCTTTAGAGCAAATAAATCTTACATCAAAGTGGTTCCTAACGTACGTGTACGATACAAAAATTATTAAAGAGTAATGAGGTGTGCATGAATATTTATGTCAACTGTAATCGATGTATGCCATCACAATATTGACACATTTCTTATTAGGAAATATTTTATTTGTTACGAAACTCGTTTCATCCTTGTAAGATTTTTACAAATGAAATGATGCTTTAAAACGAACACCTACTTATTCCCTATTCAGTGATTCAAGAATATACATTGGGCAACAAGGAAGTGATTTACAATCACATAAAAAAGAATGATCGTAATTTTACGATGCTTCTTAGAAGCGATCGAGTATCCGCATGTTACGAAACAGCGGGCATGAGGTGCCGGCCCCATGATACGATCTTGCTGCCCACTTTTGTGCTTCCACTCATTATGATGAAATACGAGCATACTTTCTTTGAAGTTCGTTAAATTATTATAACACTTTGCTGGCCTCAGCTTTGCCGGGCGATTGTATGTCTGTATGTCTGTATTTCTGACTATAACTTAAGAATTGTTTATCCGATGTTGATATAGATAAAAAAAAATCTTGTGTACAAAAATAAGCAAAATTTGTGGGGAGTTAACGAAGATAGAGGGAGGAGGGTGAATTAGGCGATTTTCATAAGAATATAGCCTAGAGTGGTATCAAATTAAAGGGCATTGTTTTATACATGACGACGCTAACTACGACTAACGCCAGCTCGGGGCGAGAAACTACTCTATAAGAACCTTGTCTTGTTTAATAAGAATACAAAAATAACAAATTAGCGAATTCGTTTCAACCGTTTGCACATGATGAATTGATGCGATGACCAATGGAAATAGAGACTTATTTCTATGTACACACATTACAAATTAAATTGTTATAACAGTACTTGAAGTTTAAGAGCGAATAAAACGTCGCATCAGCAAGATATGAAAGCGAAATCTATTTAATAACGAGGGTACTACGGAAGAATCTTTTCAATTTTGATCACATTGCTGGCTTCACAGTTAATGCTCGTTGAGAACAAAGTGCTTTCCATATATAAAAGTATAGTTATATCAAGTACGAGTACGAATTGCATGAAAACCAATTCAAGCAGCAATATTCGGGTGGACAAAGGAATCGCATTTCTGAGACAAAGACGTAAGCACATACAGCTCAAATCGCGACCGAGAAACAATAGTGTTCATATCGCCATTGTCCCTCGCAATAACCGTCTACTTTTGTAGATATTGATATGATAATAATTGCGCTATTATGACACTGATTTGCGGCTTTACGATGTTCACGTTCTAATATTTTATTTATGGCATAACAATAATGGCTTTTATTCGAAATTTATAGACATTATAGATCTATGAAACAATTTTTTACTTAGTTTTAGGCAAATTGTATAATATTTTATGTAATACTTGTAAAAAATAAAGAGTAGTTCTTTAAAAAAAAAACAAAATAAAAAATAAATCAATTTAACAATCTTGTTTCTTGGTGTAAGTTAATTTGTAAATCATGACTTAATTTAATCGCCTCGTTGTATGAATTATAAACAGCATTATGATCATTAATAATATTCATTGAATCATTATAATCATTATACGGATTAATTACAACTTTGAATTAACTTTTGGATTAAATGTAATCTACTGTATCAGCTCGCATATAATTAAGCTCGTAGTTCCTGTTAACCTCAATACCGCTCTGGAACAATGCAAGATTAACAAAAGCTGAGTTAAGTACAATAACATACAAGTAACAATTATACAACTATTATACCAATTGGTTTATGATTTTTTCTCATATTGTTTAACGACTATGAATTGCAACCACGACTTGAGAGCAATACAATCGCTCAATATTGTGTGGAAAAAATCTGGTAAAAAGTGTTGATAATAAGTATTATCAATAAAAATAATAATTGCATATTTTACCGCATTTACAACGGGAAGTGTTCTAAAGAACAGTTCAACTTAATACCACCGTCTAAATTCCACCATCGCACCGCTCGTCATAATCTCCGCTTCCATCCTCACCATCTGGATGCGTTTCGATCGACGACGGTGCGATACTCTCGGCACTTTTTGCCTAGAACAGTAGGTACAACTAGGTGCAACTTAAAGGCTACATTTTATTTGAAAAAAAATAATTTTAGGGGTGGCTCCCCATACATGTAAACGGAGGGTAAAAAAATAAACTCATCAACTGAATTCATCATTAAATTTCATATATATGATGTCATTAAAAAGAAATAGAAGTTTCATAGACGTTTTCTGCTAAATTAAATATTTTTTTAGATATACGCTTCGTCGTGAAAATGTCATACCACGTGACAATGTGATATTTTGGTTGACTTGCGGTCATGTCTTTTTATACTCTTAACGTAAAGATACCGTAAAAACACTTAATAAATTGACAAAAACCTTCAAAAAATAACTAACACTCCGCCCGCGGCTTCGCTCGCGTGGGGTACAATTTTCTATATTTTGAAGAAGCGCGCGCACTGTGAGATTTTTGTGAAACCTTATTTCCATAGAAAATTATAAAAAACACTATAGACATGTGCATACATCAGCGGTGCCGTCGCAGACTGTAATTTTTTGGAACTTTTGTTGTGCGCCTCTAAAAAATACAGAAATTAGTAGCCCACGTGTGCGAAGCCGCGGGCGGAAATCTAGTTCATAATAATATCAGTGTAGATGAATTCCTATATATTACAGATTTCACAGGATCCAGGATGGAATGCTTGCAATGCTGTGATGTGCTTCAAGCTTGTGCGAGCCAGAGTGACCAGTAAGTGACGGCGTACCTGCTGTCTCACCAGCCAGGTGTGCAGTTTCATATGTAATAGAAGAAGCATCAAACAAGTTTTGAGCTTACCTCGAAAACCTACCCAAAAGAGTGCTCACGGACGATAACGCGTAGGCGGAATACAAGAACGGTTTGCGGAGCGAAGGATTTTAAAAAGGAAATATGTCATGTGCGCGCTTACTCACATTCAGAACATTTTCATACGTATCGTTATTTGTTAAATGCTCCCCATATTCCTCCCACGCAGTTCACAGTCACGTAGGATGCAAGCAAAGAGCAAAAAGTGTACGTATTTGTATATTATATAACACAATATCTTTTGTTATGTTTGGTACTTTAAATCTATAGAACTCTCTGTAAATCATCTGCATGTCCCCATATTCAAGATGCAGTGCTACAAATACTTAAGATATTTACAAACAAATAAAAGTCTTCAATCAACGTTTATATCAAACGTCTTGAGTTTAAAGCACCATACGAACTATTGCTGACTTTCAAAGTTCATTGTTCTTTTGCTATGATCTCGAGTGTTAGGCGTCTTGTTTACTCGGTCGGCGTTCACGAATAACAATACGTGCTTGGCTTGAAGTAGCACATCATTAACACGGTCAAGGAGTAATATTGCACACACACATTATATCAGTGACATCAACCTTTTGACCACATGTGGGTTAATGTTGACATATAATTAATATTAAATGATATAAATGTTTTTATTACATTTTTTATTTTATTGTAACTTTGCAAGGACATAACTGCTTCACTGAACACTTTGTAAACTCATGTTCTGGCATATAAATGATTTTTTATTCTCATTATATCATATTGTGATATCATTTATTGATGCTAAGTTAACGTCAACTGTAAAAAAAATCCACAGAACTAATTTGTATAATAAGGGCCATGTGAGGTATAAGATTTATGATTTGAAAAGAAAATACTCCTTTTACTTTGACACCCGTAATAACATTTAAATAGTTAAATACTCAAATGAAGTGTATTTTTAATTCAAGAAAAGAAATTCAGATGGGAATCTATAGAATATGAATATATTATATTCAAAGTTAAATTAAATTAATCAATGTATTTCTGTTGTTAGCTGGCTATATAAATCACTCTAGTTTTCAATCTCGAAACTAAAAGCTGAGAGATAACAATTATATAGTTGTATATGTACAATATGTTTATAACAATGGGATGGTGACGAGGCTTCCTTTGTCAATCCCCGATAGGTTTGGATACTGGGCGCAATTCACCAGTGAAATTTACATTTTGCAGGTGTTGGTGGAACAACAACAATTAACGCTATTCTCTGTATTGTTAGAACTTGACTGAAATAACTGAAAATTAAATCTATTTATGTCTTTTTATTATTGTAACATAAATAAACGTATATTATTTATTTAGGTAATTTTAGCGTTCTATTGTGAACCATCGAAGGCTAGAGGTAAGTGCAAGTTTTTGTTTGATTCATTGTGAGAAACGGACTCGCATACGTGAATCTATTTCCTTTTAATTGGCGTTTCGTTCGATCCGTGAAGTTTGAACAACAATGTTTTTTAACCTTTTGAATTAAACGATCTCCATTTCCAAACTCTGTTTTGAACGTTAATTGTCGTTTAATAGTCATATTTTTTGTCATTGAAACAAATTAAATATTTTTGTATGTACCTATAAATGCCATGCTTATACAGTAAACTTTTCAATAATCCAAATTCTTCAGGGATACGAAAAGGTTTTTATCCCGCAAGAGTTAGGAGTTCTTCGATGTGAATTAAGAAGTGTACCTAAGCATGATTTCTGTCGCAAAGAATATAAAATTCAAATGTTCAAAACCCCTCACAGCTTTACGAATCTAAAGACACTTTCTTTATCGGGCCCGGGGCAAAGTTCTTACAACGTAACCAACTTTACTGAATACTTTATCCGGACGGATAATACAGATTTTTTGTTCGCTAAGGAAAATTACATTAAAGTAACGGCTCGTACTTCTTCTATAAAGGAACTGACCATCTTTACTACATTTATAAAGAAAATTTCACGTCTATTCATTTTAACTGTGAATATGAAAAAAAAAATGAAAAATTGCTTTATTCATAAAACATTTTACAATGGACACAGTTACACTGCTTCCACATTAGGTCTCCCTTTGTTGTGGAAGACAACACGAATAATAAATAAACGATACTTTTTTACACTTAAGACACTTCAGATGTTAATCATAATTTTAATTAATTAATTTTAGTAATGTTTTCAAATCCTGTTAGCCAACCTTGGAAATTTTTCTAAAAAATTGCTGTTAAAATTAAAAAACACACTCAATGCACAAAAGTAAATGGAATTCAAGTAAATAACTGTTTACTCGTTCCATGCGTAAGTGTTAATTATACGTTAGGTCGCAATGAAACTTTGGTTAGTTGTTGTTCAGACGCCCATAAAGGATTTTGATTCTATTCAGACATTAAAGCAAGGGACTGAATTTTGTAAACTTCCATTTGCTTGGTACGTTGGTTACTATAGTTAAAGTTTCTCCAGAAAAGTCTGACCAAAGGTTGAGCATCTCAGAGTTAGTTTAAATCGATGCTTTAGAAACTTTATGGTTCACAATCTTCAGTAATCTATACATATAATAAAACAGTAACCGAACCATCTCTGTACATTGAATATTTTTCAAAAAGAGTAATTGGTATGCAATATGTATGTTCTATAGATACCAAAACCATGGTTAGAATTTTTTTTTCTGTTTGTCTGTT
>LQNK01001540.1:72639-83732 GCA_001586405.1 Phoebis sennae
CGCACTGTGACATTTTGGTGAAACCTATTTCCATAGAAAATTATAAAAAACACTATAGACATGCGCATATATCAGCGGTCCTGCGACCGTAATTTTTTAAAACTTTTGTTGTGCGCCTCTTAAAAGTACATAAATTAGTAGCCCACGCGTGCGAAGCCGCGGGCGGAAAGCTAGTTACTCATATTTGGCAATAGTGTTTGGAGCGATTAAGTTAAATTCGTATAAAGAGCCTCTTTTTGTAACATAGTCATAATCTATTCTATACATATTATAACAGTAACCAAAGCATTTCTGAACAAATTTTATAAAACTTTGAATAATTTTTAAAAAGACTAATTACTATGCAATATGTATGTTCTATAGACCCCAAAACCATGGTAAAATTTTTTTCTGTTTGTCTGTTTATCTGTTTGTATGTGAAAAATGTAAATTTTATACGCTGATAGATCAGGTGGAGCCTATTGTTGCGCGCTAATACAAAATACAAAAACTGGTAGTCCACATAACACGTGTGTGTGTGGGAAATCTAGTGTATAATATAATTGTCTTGTTTGCACATCTTGCAACTACTTACCTGCTATCCGAAAGGAATTTTAGAATTACTACTAAGAAAGATTTTATATATATACTAGCCTTCTGCCCGCGGCTTCGCCCGCGTGGACTACTAAATTCTGTACTTTGTGAATTTTCGAAGTAGAAGTGATATGACAATTTTTACGATTTAGAAACAAAATATCTCGTTAATCCCTTTAATAAACTTCTATTTTATTTAAAGAGAACTAATTTTAATAATTGTATTTAAAAACTTTTGCAAAATATTTACATTTCTGATATCTTTCGTATACCCCTAGAATGAAAGAGACTTTTATGTTTGCACGCATTTAACGCATATTTGCTTATGGACGCAAATAATAACTTCTGCATGTTGGTTAGTCTTTGTTGTGATTGGCCGCCATAATTGTAATCTACTTTGGTGATCAAGAGCTACATTAATCACTAAAAGGTGCTGTGCAAACAACACCTAAAAAGGTTTAACTCAATGTACCTACGCGCATTGATGATGTATGATCACTTTAAACACTCATATCTTTTTTATTTGTTAACCGATTTGATTGAAACAAACACTACCTCCGGGAGACTTGCCGTAATACATAATCGAAAACCGCATTTAAATCGGTTAAGCCGTTTCGGAGTTCACTGCGTACAAACGCCCGACAAACAGACAAACAGACAAAAATTCTAAAAATCATTATTTTGAGTTTAGAATCATAAATGAAACTCGAAACACTATTTTTTTCTTGAAAATATTAAATGTACAGACACGGCTAGTCTACGATTTTATTATATGTATAGATTAATTTTAGAGTATATTTATTATCCAAACCTATCGAAAAAAATATGATTTTTACTTTCCCTTCGTACACACAGTTCAGTGATGAATACGCTGTTCAGATCTGTGATAACCGAACATATCTGTAATGAAAATAAATATATAAATACTAAATAATGTTATTAAAATGTAAACGAAAGGTACATAATATACTGTTCATGTCTCTAAATCAATGAAGCACAGAATCGAAACAAGAACATGTGATAACAAATATAATAAAACATAACGACTGAGTATTGTTCGCCTCAGTGGCTATTCTGCCTCCAACCAAATAAAAATAATAAGGAAATTCTCTTCTGCCGTGAGTACCTCTGGAACAATCTAATAAGAAATCAGACGATAAGGAAAATGTTTCATTGACAGGAAACAAACAGACTGCTCAATTTAGTTCACCCGATTGTTGTATCAATGTATTTAATAATCAACACAATAAATATTACTTCTTTTAAGCTTTCAATCTACGGATTCGCCTGCGACTACAAGACGGACGGATGTTTGTGTTTGGCAGTATAAATGAAACACGAAGCACTAATTTTTTCTTGAAAATATTTAATGTATAGATATGCAAAAAAAACGATTTTTATTAAAGAAAAGTTTGTTTTTTTATATACAACTAACAACTCTGTACATGTGTCGCCACCACATTTCTACCCGTGGGTGTCGTAAGAGACGACAGCAATAAAAGAGTGGGAGCCAAGCATTGCACGATTAGGTCAAGCTCGCACCGGTGAAATTACCACCCTCGAACAAGAGATCGGCGTAAAGCAGTATTTATTGCACTGTGTTTTGTATGGGGAGCGGGGGCCCGGAGGCTTGTGTACCCATCCCATTCCTCTCCCTATCCCTCCCCTTCCTTCAAGCCGGCTAGGCATCTGCGACACTTTGATGCTGTAGATGTTTATGGGCTGCGGTCGGTCACTTTACATCAGGTGAACCGCATGCTCCGCTTGCCTGCTATACCATAAAAAATTCTTAAATAAATTGTTTCTCAAAATTTTTTGTATATTTTTTTTGTAAATACCTGTTGATAGTCAAGCAAGCTAAGGAAATATTAGCTTAAATAAGTTATTGCCTAGATTAGAGAATAAAAGGCATAGAGAGTATGCTGAAGACTCTACTGACGCTAACTACTTGTACGTGCAATGTTGTCAGAAATTAGATTAAAAAAATTAAAAAGCCCAATAATCTTTAGTTACATGTACATTATTTTTGCTTCTGGGAACAACTTTTACAATGTTATATTAAGAAAAGACGGCGTTTTTTTAAGAAGAATTCCGAAGCCCACGTGACATGTTACGCCAAACTAGATAAACGTTTTTGTATTTGCTTTTCGTCGTTATTCGTGTCTCGAGCGCACTCCAACTGCCTTCCTTCTCTTATCTGTGAGTTATTGTATGTAGCCTTCATTCATTGACGTTGTTTCGAAAAACTATATTATTTTATGGAATGGGTCAAATTGTATACAATTTAATATTAAATAATATAATAATTATATATCAACGCTTCTCATGTACAAAATAAATCTCTCAAATTTCTCGTACAAAGTAAAAATAGTTCTTCCAAATGAATTATTAATATATTAGTGTAAGTATTCATTAATTCAGAAAATATAGTAAAATTGGAAGGATCAAAAAAACCTGACAATTACATATTCCTTCGCTTGAGCAATTGTATCAAATTGAGCTATGTGACAATAAATGATCAATTTAACTCGGAAACCCCTGTAATTGAAGGGCTCTGTTAGGCTTATCGCTCGGTTTGCTTGATGCTTCCAATTTTATTTGGTCTCTATTATAACTTGAAATTAAACAACTTTGAAAGATCAAAGGGGATAGAAATGAGAATAAGTGAAAAATGTAATATAGTATCAATGTAGTACCTAGCACGGTATTAATGTTCAACCTAAGCTTGGATTTAAGGACATTGTAAATAAATTGTACATAACTGCGAGTTTTATATGATAAAATAAAAATATGATTAAGAACCCGTCACCCGCTTAATTTTAAGACAGAAAAAGTAACGGTGCATAAAGAGGTCAGAAATGTAATGTTTTGAATGAAAAAAGCGAAGAAACTATTTTCAAATGTTTTATTAAAGAAATCGGCCTAGTATCATAGACTACGAAATCAAAGAATTTGGTGAAATATTTGCAATGTTTTATTCATTACCATCGACCCGCCCCAGTGCCGCACCGACACTGTGAAATAAGTTATATACTGAGTAACTAGCTGTGCCTCGCGGTTTCACCTGCATATAAAGCCCGTCCCGTGAGATTTTCGAGTAAAAATATACTATGGCCTTCTCCTGTCCCTCCGTTATTACGCTGCTTCTCAATACAACTTGACATAACTCAAATTTCTATACCTCATCATTTACTTTTAAATCTGGGTTTTGAAGGCTTTTAATATTCCATATAATTGTGTGATATCTATTTATTTTACCTGTATGTTCACAGGTTTAAAACGCGCGTCGCTACCCCAATTCTACACTTGAGTGCCGTACGAGGTGATAGAGGGTAATTTCGCTGCATAACATCTTCAGCAATAATCGCCACGTTAACACATGTATAATTACCTACCCCCCAGCAGAAGATCGGCGTAAAGCAGTATTTATTGCACTGTGTTTTGTATGGCGAGCGGGGCCGCGGTGGCCTGAATTCCCATCCCATTCCTGTCCCATCCTATTCTACTCCTCCCTCATTTTCCCATCATTATTCCTCCACATCCACTTCCCTTCCTTCAAGCCGGCAAGACATTTGCGACACTTTAGTGTTGTAGATAAACATGGAGGTCCATCGACACTTGACCTTTTTTACAAAATGTGTATGTTCTTTGGGTTTATATCTATATAAACTTTTATACTCTGCATGTCTTTTATACTGTTTATTAAACCGGTTGCCTAGAAGAGATATCTTTGAAGCCATAAGACTGGCGGTCTTAAACTTTTAAGTCGTATTTATTCTACCTCTTTTTAATTTTACTTCGGTGTGTATAATAAATAGTATATTCATACATTCACTAATTATGGCGATTAGACAATTAATATTTTATGAGGAAATCCTTATGCGTGTCGTCTGACAGTAGATTTTCATCGTTTCTGTTCTTACTTTGGACAGATGAGAATATAAGAAAAGCTTCGATTATGACGAAAGAAATAAAAACAATAAGATTGACAGCTTTCAGGATTGTGTCAACGTACGTGAGTTAACAACGTGTAGGTTACGTTGTTAACTCACATACATTGGATGGAACACAGTTACAATAATGTTAATATTTTACGCTAAACTCTGGGCTTTTCGATGCGAGCTTGAATCAATTCACGCAAAAGCAATGCTCGACATCTATTTATAGATTTTTTTAATAGAAATTGCTTACATTATAAATCCCGTTTATTTATTTACTTTATTTGTATTTATTTTGTAAGACATTAACGTCTTATAAATTAAAATAGACATAACATCAACTAAATCTTACAAACTATTCATGGTAAACTCGTCAGGCATAGGAGTGCACAGCACTTAAATAAATTGAGTGTGTTTTATTTATATACTTACAAGTACCCTGTAAGTAAAGAAATAAAAACACGTATTAAAAATAAGGTAGATAAAAGGAAAAGCGTCAGTTGGCGCAAAATCCGAGTCGATTAACGTTTTAACTACACCTTTAGAAATTACCCCAGCATAGTACCTTTCAAAAGTTTCTGACGTAAATAGAATACATTTTTGGAATGCATATTATTAATCCGCTTGGAATACACGACGCATTCAGCAAAGTGAAAACCAATCAGCTAACAGTCTATTCCTCGGTGTCGCTTGATTTAGTTATCGCTGACGATGAGTTTATAACCGTCGTGCCAACGACTACAGTAACTTGGTTATACAGAATGAGCCACTTGTACAATTGAATTTTAATGCGGCTTAGTTCTCTTATTTATTTTGTCTAGCGTCAGAATGCAAGTTATTAGCAACCAATTGGTTATACATATATTTAATTAACTGGATTATTGTATTTTTATAATAGATTAATTAAGTTAAAATTGTCTCAAAATTTTACCATACATTATCTAGATAGTTACAAAATATCGATAACAGTATATCGCATTACTTAGTAGCGAACAAAGAATATACAATTCAATATTTAAAATTTGCTTTTCAGTACATTAGAAAAACTAAACGTAACAATATATATATGAGCATAGAGCCCCCAAACCATATAAATCCCCTTGTAACTCCAGATAAACTATTGGAATACATAATTGAAAATGTATTTAAATCTCGAAGACTGAGGATATTACCTTTTATTGATGTTAAAATATTGAAATTCATACTAAAAGCTGACGAACAAAAGGCTTGCATTGGATATATTATTTTTCTTTTCACCGCAGCGAACGCGGTATATCGGACAGGATATTGACGACCCGGTTGGCGTAGTGGTTCAGCAATGGTCTATTGCGCTGGAGGGTGTGGGTTCGATCCCCACGAGTAGAAAATTATGATGTGATGAACATTGTAATTTTCTACTGTGTGGGTGTTAATTTATCTAATATAGTATGTATGTATTTACAAAAAAAAGTATGTTTAAGTATGTCTATCAGTTATCTAGTATCCATAGTACAAGCTTAGTTTGGGACTAGATGGCGTTGTGTTAAATGTCCAGGAATATTAATATTTATTTATTTATATACCAATTATTGTATTTCAGAACCTAATCCACAAAATCCGGGGCTATTTTCTCAAAATGTTGTATACACTCCGGTAATTACTGTTATATGATTCCTAGTATGCCATTGTTCTCATCTACCACGGTTTATGTGGATAGCATTCCTATCTAAAATCCCGTTTTAATATTTTACTTTAGGATTAGGATTAAAGTTATAACATACGTTTCCAAATAGAATATAAACTATCTTTGATCCTTATTCAAAGTTCATTGTTTTGTTTTATTATCGACCTTCTGCTTGTTGTATTACCGCTAAAGAATCACTTATAATCATAACAGGTCCAGTAGGCAGGAATAATTTTGAAAACAAGACAGGTATGGTATACAACCTGGTATTTTATTTTCATAGCCCCGTAGTGGATTGAGACCCCGCAAATAGGAAACGCTGATTTAGTAGAATTGGTTATAACAGGTATACGATTCGTTTAATGTCTGATAAAAAATAAACGTATTTCACTCGCAACAATATTTTTAATTACTTGTTCCGCGCTGGATCGTTCTCGTAATCTTTTCCGTCTAAATTGATGACTCTTTTTCCAATTTTCGATACTTTTCGATAGGAATTGTATTTGTGATTAGGGGCACTGTTGCTCCTGAGATTAATCGCGTTCAAATAAACAAACTCCTCACCTTTATATTATTCAGTATAATTATAATTATTGAATTATTGAATTATAATTATTGAATTATAATTATTGAATTGTGAAATAATTGGAATTCAATATAATTATTGAATTCCAATTATTTCACGTAATTTTGCATCGCGTTTGATAGTAATAAGAACAATGGTTGTAATTGCAGATACTATTTCTCGCTGAATATGGAATGTTTCATGCCATTGCGTGAACGAATAGCGAATTTTAAGTTTCGGGTTAATTGATTAAATAAGTGAAATTGAGAATTTCTGATGCGCATTGTTTTTATTTAAGTTCACAGATCAAGTTATATTAGTAGTTTAAATATTACAAAATATAAAAGTGATTAAGAAAGTTATTAGTCGTTTCTTTTTGTTTTTCTTGTCTATATTAAATTTTAAGCAAAATATTATTATCTAACGTGTTATGGCAACGTCCCCGTACATAAGAGCTGATGCTGTCGTTCCCACGAGAACGGAATGTATCTCTAGCGTAATTTTATTTATAAGTATTATTGTATTAATTTTATTGTATTGTTCCTTAGAATATAAGTAGTCTAGACCTCTGTAATTTTAAGTTAATAAAGTAATTTTTAAGGGAATCTATTTTAAATATTTTTAGGTCTCCCGCTGTAGCCCACGTAATTTACGCAGCCGGTAGGATTCTCAAAAAATTTAGCATATGTAGGGCACTCGTGTGTTCTACAGTTCGAGGTTAAATCTGAACATCGATCCCAAAATAGAACCAGATCTGGTAAGTACATAGAATAGTTATGTGTTCCTTCCTTTTTAGTTTTATATTATAGATTTAAAGGCGAAAAAAAGAAAGGAATATGAGAGGAAAGGAGAGAAATGGAATATGAATACAGAATTCCAGGATCCTTACGAAACGCAAAATAATACTGTTTCATGCCATTTTTAAGGGGTAATACTTTCCCAGATGCCAGCTTGGACCACGCATTGGTCAGTTCCCACTCTTGGATATCCTAAATAGTGCACTATTATGTTTATTTACAATGGAAATCAATCTTTAAACAATAGTAGTTTTATACCCTTTCATTGAAACAATACGTGAAAAGCAATTATCTAAAGTGCTACGTGTGCCTACTTTAACTGAATTGAGTATTTAAATCCTGTTTTCATTTGGATATACCCAAGTTATACTGTATTGAAAGGAAAATGTTTGAATGATTGTGAACTTGTAACTATTACAAAGACAATATCGTTTTCCTCAAAACAACCAAGAAGAGCTTTTTTCCTAAATGAACAATACTATTTCTTCGTATTTGCTTGTGTCTATTTTAACGCGCGTATCTTCCACATTTAATTAAAATGATTTTTATAAATTTCCGCATTTAAGATACGATAAAAAGTATTTTTATTCATTTTCATGTTACAGAATCAGCACGAAAATGTCGTGTATTTAATACGTCTTTTATATTAAAAGAATAATTTTATGTGAAAAGACATTGTGATTCTGATGTGGTAGCTACATTTTTCCACTCATTATCTTGCTAAATGGACGACATTCCCGCTAAGGAAATATATATTTAAAAAGAGAACGATATGTTCTCTGTAATCCCTATGAGAAAATATCATCTAAATTTTATCTACTTACTTTAAAACAAGTCAACATTGGTAGCAAAATTCTAGAAAGCGGCTTGAATGTTTCTTAAATAAATTAATCTACCTATAATTGTATTGTATGTCACTTTTAAAGGAATATTAATATATTCTTAAGCCGGTTTATCTTTAACCGTAACAAATACAAATTGTAAGTTTATATTTTGTCCACTATAAACTAATGCGTTGTTAAACTGATCAATGGATCATCAGCTAATCACAAATCACAGCTGAGCTGGAACGTCAATTGTCGTGACGGCCCAGCTCTCAATCCTCAGTTTGGATTTTGAATAGTAATATTCATATAGTAGTGGCTCCCTCCGAGCTAGACCTCATGCTGCATAATGTTTATATTAACCGAGACCTAACATTTGATGTAGACAGGTATATTTATATTAAAACTTAACTATTAAATCGTAACTATTGCTAAAAATAATTAACTACTTTTTCTTAAACATTTCACCTACCGAATTTCAATTAGATCAGATCAACGACAGTTTTTATCCGATGGCGGTGAAGTCGTGAGCTGCCTGCGTGCTGCCTAATAGCCGCACACGATTCCCATTCTGTCCCGCACCCCCAGTGAGATCCGATGGTGGGGGTCCGGGATAACGGGGCGAAAAAGATTTTGCTAATCAGACGGATAATACCTTGGCCATCCCCCCGCTGAGTAGCAGCGCTTCGCGAAAATATTTTGAAGCAAAAACGTCCGGAAGGCAGTGACGCAAAGCACAGACACGTGTGTTGCAGTATTTTATTGAACTTTGATACTTGAAAGCAAAGATGACAATGTAAACTTGTTGCAACATGAAATTACAATTGTCTACTTCTAAAGGTAAAATATCGAATGCGTTTAATAATTTGAATATGAAAATTACTAAACAGAAATATTACTAACAATATATTCAATAGCATTATACGTAATCGACATTCATTTAGCATAATAAATGAGCATATAATAAACAAAATTTAAATTAACAAAATTATAATTGTTAATTGAATCCTCAATTATGCATATTAATAATAAAATATTACATTAAAAAAGGTATAAACTTGACACAAACGAATGAAAATTAACATTTTAGTCACAGTTATTTATTCATAATTTACATTCATAAAATAGCTACAAGTGATAATCCAAATAATATACACAGTAAGAACAAATGGAATGCGTTATATCCTAAGAGCCCAAGATGGCCATACCCTCTTTATTTTATAAAAACTGAGTTTATCTGCGGGTGTCTCCAACATAGGTAAGAACGATCAGCAAATAGGTATGGAATTTGAATTGTTTACTGGAACAAGTAACAGGCATTAATTCTTTTTTTCCTGATATTATCAAACTAATATTTTTGACAGGGTAGCCATCTTATACGGCTATAAATATCATACGCTATTTTTTTTCCAACTACGAGATTGTTACATAAATAATTGGATTGATATGTCTCTATTTCATTCCTATTGTTACTTCTAGAATTTAAGAACGTTGTTTTCTGTCTTTAGGATACGTTCGGAACCATTCTTAAACAATATTCTAAATTCCCGTTCCGTTAGAATTTTTTTTAAGAAGGTCATGGGATAGCTGGTCAAAAGCTTTTGACAAATCAAAAATCTCGTACTCGATTTCTTTAAATCCATATTTTTGACAATGGTCTCCGCGTGTGGCGACGGGTTAAAATACATGTGTCGCCACCCCATTTCTACCCGTAGGCGACAGAGGGTAATTCTGCTTCATATCATCTGTAGCAATAAAAGAGTGGAAGTCGAGCATTGCACGATTGGGCCAAGCTTGCACCGGTGTAATTACCACCCCCCCCAGCAGAAGACCTGCGTGAAGCAGTATTGCGCTGTGTTTCGTACGGTGAGCGGAGGCCTGTATTCCCATACCTTTCCTCTCCCGTCCAGTTCCACTCCTCTCCCAACTTCCTATCATTCATCTTCTCCTTATCCCCTCCCCTTTTATTTACTAAAGATGTTGTATTTTTCAAGGCATATTTGAGCTCTAACTTTCATTTCACTCCCAGGTGTTAAAGACATTTATATTTATATAGACTTTTGTTTTGAGGCTATTATCTGGCGAAAATGTTTTCCTAAAAAAAATATTGAAATAAGATGTTGAATTTATTTTATCAGTCACCAGAAAGATTTAAAGTGCAATGCTCGTCTGTGTCTTTTTCATTGCTGAAGATGTAATACAGCAGAATTACCTCTTACGACACCCACGGGTGGAAAGGGGTTGGGGACAAACAATTAAAAAGGTTAGATAATGGTTCAAAGATTTGAATTAGGTAGTATTAAAATCGGAGTATTTACTGTATTTTAGTTATAAAAGGCAACAAATGAATTCTTTAATTTTCAATCTAAATGGAAAAGGCTTTTTCATTTTCACAATTTTATTTTAATTGCATAAACGGAATAATATGATCATGGTATGGAATTGTGATTCGTTAAAATCGGCCTCAAATCTGCTTTCGACATTTTTTATAATCCTCATAGTTTAGGAATTAGCTCTGGAAGCCCTCTTCAAAAATTCAACCGTGTAGTGTACCGGGAGGCCTGTTTTCCTATACTATTCCTCTCCCATCATATTCTACTTCTCTCTCAACTTCCTATCATTAAATGTCTCCTTATCCCCAAACTTTCCTTCAAACCGGCAAGCCATCTGCAACACAGATGTTGTAGATGTTTATACATTTGCTTTGATTTCTACGCAAAAGTATCGGAAGGC
>LQNK01001540.1:85952-98316 GCA_001586405.1 Phoebis sennae
CTTTTTTTTTTCAAAATGGCCGATTTTTTGAGGCAAGCTGGACGCGCCGATTATGTCACAATCGGACTGAAAATTGATATCTGGGCTTTCATCAGTCTTTTTAACGAAACTGCATACTCGGAATATCATTATAACCCCTGGTTTCCATTTTCAATACATTACAAATGTCAACAGCCCGCTGAAACGGTAATAGATAGGTGGGGGGTGTGGAGGTAAAAAATGGCAAGGAACTTGGTCCGCTACCAGGCGTGTAGAAATTTATATCAAAAAGCGAAAAAAAATTTTTGGAAAATTTTGTATGGAAAATGTTCAGTAGGTAGACCCTATGCTAACGGTTATCATCTAAATAGAGTGGGGATGCAATTTAAACTGTACTTGACTATCGGATACTGTCCTTGGTAAGGGCCGCGGGCTGCTTGCTGCCCGCGCACAACGCACCCTCGAAGGAGAACATCCGTCCAGCGCGAAAATACCCCGAACAGGGAATACATGAGCATAACGATACTCGCAATTTGCATCCTTTCTCCGGTATAGTTAAATTGACAGCAGATGCAATCGAAATAACAAACGACTTAGGAATATGGCCCTGGGAAGGACCGCGGGCTGCTTGCTGCCCGCGCACAACGCACCCTCGAAGGTGGACATCCTCACGGGGCGACATTATTTTGAACAGCGAATAAATGTGCATTAAATACTCGCAATTTACATCTCTTCTCCGGTATAGTTAAATTGACAGCAGATGCTATCGAAATGCAAAATGACCTAAGGATATGGCCCTGGGAAGGACCGCGGGCTGCTTGCTGCCCGCGCACAACGCACGCTCGAAGATGGACAGCCTCACGGGGTAACATTACTTTGAACAGGAAATACATGTGCATTAAATACTCGCAATTTGCATCTTTTCTCCGGTATAGTTAAATTGACGGCAGATGCTATCTAAATACCAAACGACTTAGGAATATGGCCCTGGGAAGGACCGCGGGCTGCTTGCTGCCCGCGCACAACGTACCCTCGAAGGTGGACAACCTCACGGGGCGACATTAATTTGAACAGGAAATACATGTGCATTGCACACTCGCAATTTGGATCTTTTCTCCGGTATAGTGAAATTGACAGCAGATGCTATCGAAACACCGAACGACTTAGAGATATGGCCCTGAGAAGAACCGCGGGCTGCTTGCTGCCCGCGCACCAACCACTCTCGAAGGTGAAAAACCTCACAGAGCGAAATTACTTTGAACAGGGTATATATGTGCATTTCAAACTCGCAATTTGCATCTTTTCTCCGGTATAGTTAAATTGACAGCAGATGCTATCGAAATACCAAACGACTTAGAGATATGGCCCTGGGAAGGACCGCGGGTTGCTTGCTGCCCGCGCACATTGCACCCTCGAAGGTGGACAGCCTCACGGGGCGACAATACTTTGAACAGGAAATACATGTGCATTTCATACTCGCAATTTGCGTATAACGACCGGTATAGTAAAATGGACAACAGATGCTATCTATATATCAAATAAATAAGGAATACAGAAACTGGAAGGGCCCAGTTTTAATCTTTTATTTAAAACTTCGTTTACTTATCTTGTCCTATGTCACAATTACTTCATTAAAAGATTAAAACTCTGTACTAAATGTTTAAACGACAATATTTCCTATTTAAATGTGAGTAAGGTGTATGGTATATTGTTATTTATACCTTTTAAAAGTGCAGTTTTTGAGACAAATAGCGCGCGGAATCGTTAAATGCTCTTAAACCATTCGCTTACAAAATTCTATCAATATCGGATTTAGGAAACTCCAGTTCTCTCCCTGAAGAAACATACTCTCGCTGGGCCATCTCGAGTCTGAGACCTTGCTTCGCTCGGTCAATTATGGGTGCATTTTTTTATGTACTTGATCATTGTTGCTATATTTAAAAGCAATTCATATACAGGGTGTCCCGTAATGAGTGAAGCATCTCTTAGGGGATGATAGCTGAGCTAATAATCTATCAAAAAAACCCAATATAGGTCATACAAAAATATCACTGTTTTTGAGATATTGAGGATTTTGTAGTTTTTTCAAAAATGATGACCTCGCCCAATGTTTTATATTACTGTGGCCGTAATTCTCATTTGTTTTTCATAATTTTTTTACTAAGTTTACTTTATGAGTTGCTTTCTTGGATACATGCATTAGATATTCATAGAAATATCAGACAACGGAAGAAAAAAATATTTATTTCAAATTTAGTATAGAGTAAAATTTTGAGGTCAGATTTGATAGTCTGTGGCTTAAAAAAAACGTAGTACACTGAGACGGTCAGTGAACTTAAAAACTTCTGTATTTAATACCGATTTCAAAATGGTATAAAACTTATGGTTTTTCCCAATAGGAAAAAAAATATTGAAATTTGAAATCTATTTGGGACCTATTTTAATGATACGTCCAGGATGATACTTAGTATGAAATGTTATTTTTTTACATGAATACAATAAAATTAAATTTTATTATTGGACAATATTAATAAGAATTAATAATTTGTTATGTGTTGTATTGTGTATAAATGCATAAACCGTCATGAAATTAAATGTCGACTTTTATCGTCTGCCATTACAATATTCTCACATTTCTCCAATATTCTCTAATACTTATCTATGAAAATAATATTTTATGATGTAAAATAAATCTAAAAGCAGAACAATTACTTTTGTGCTAAATTTTAGCTATGGTGGCCAAACTTTTCAGAGACTAACCAACCTCGCGTGAGATTTCCGGGTCGTTAATTTTTGGTCTATTGAACTGATAATAGATGTAGTGGGAGCTGAATTCAAATTTCTAGCTATTTCCATGGTAGAATGAGGCACATCATGAAAAATTAAAGGATTACAACGGTACAGTACAATTACGGTTCTATTTAAAATTTTTGAAAATTTATGCATTGATACAGAATATTTCACATTACAAATTATGTATTTTTAATAATATTGATCGATAATAACATTTAATTTTATTTTTCATTTAAAAAAATAACATTTCATACTAAGTATCATCCTGGACGTATCATTAAAATAGGTCCCAAAATGATTTCAAATTGCAATATTTTTTTTGCTATTGGGAAAAACCATAAGTTTTATACCATTTTGAAATCGGTATTAAATACAGAAGTTTTTAAGTTCACTGACCGTCTCAATGTAGTACTTTTTTTTAAAGCCACAGACTATCAAATCTGACCTTCAAATTTTACTCTATACTAAATTTGAAATAAATATTTTTTTCTTTCGTTGTCTGATATTTCTATGAATATCTAATGCATGTATCCAAGAAAGCAACTTATAAAGAAAACTTAGTAAAAAAATTATGAAAAACAAATAAGAATTACGGCCACAGTAATATAAAACATTGGACGAGGTCATCATTTTTGAAAAAACTACAAAATCCTCAATATCTCAAAAATAGTGATATTTTCGTATGACCTATATTGGGTTTTTTTGATAGATTATTAGCTCAGCTATCATCCCCCAAGAGATGCTTCACTCATTACGGGACACCCTGTATGTATAGATTATATGTATAGATATTGAAAGTTCATTCGCAAACATGTATCGAACTAAGTAAATATTTTAACATGTTTTACCAAACGCTGTTGCTGTTAACAATAAGAATTTATTCATAAATTCTATATAATTAAATTTTATATATTATAGCAGGCAAGTGGGGCATACGGTTCAGCTGATGTGTGACTGACCTCAGCTCATGCTTGAAGAAAGGGCAGAGAATAAGGAGAGGATTAATGATGGGAAATTGGGAGAGGAGAAGAAAAGGATGGGAGAGGACTGGGATGTAAACGCTGGCCTCCGGGCCCCAGCTCACTGTAAGAAATAAATGCATTACTGCTTCACGCAATTTTACCGGTACGAGCTTGAATGCTCAATTTCCACTATTTTATTGCTGAATATGTTATGCAGCAGAATTAGCCTTTGCCTCGCCTATTGCGATACCGATAGGTAGAAATAACCACACGGGTAAAAAAGATTTTATAAAATTCATTCTAATAGGTAATTGTTCAGTTTTAATGATATGAGGGAATTTATGGATTTTCACCTGTTCAAATATCTATACATATAATAAAACAGTAACCAAACCATTTCTGTACATTGAATATTTTTTAAAAAGAGTAATTGGTATGCAATATGTATGTTCTATAAACACCAAATCCATGTTTACAATTTTTTTTTTCTGTTTGTCTGTTTATCTGTTTGTCTGTTTGTCTGTTTGTCTGTTTATCTGTTTGTATGTTCGTCAATCACGCAATAACCACTAGGCAGATTTTGATTAAATTTCACATGTTGAAAGACCATGATTAGGTGCAACTTATAGGCTACATTTTTTTTGGAAAAAAATATTTTAGGGGTGGCTTCCCATACATGTAAACGGGGGTTAAAAAAATAAATATACGAGTCATAATTAAATAAGGTATCATTGGATAGGTCTTTAAAAATGAAATGGAGGTTTCTAAATGCGTTTTTTGCTAAAATAAATATTTTTTGAGATATATGCTTCTAAAGTCGTGAAAATGTCATACCACGCGACAATGTGAGATTTTGGTTGACTTGCGGTCATATCTTTTTATACTCTTAACGTATAGATACGGTAAAACAGTCAATAAATTCTCAAAAACCTTCAAAAATAACTAACTCTCCGCCCGCGGCTTCACTTGCGTGTGCTACAATTTTCTGTATTTGGAAGAGGCGCGCGCACTGTGAGATTTTGGTGAAACCTATTTCCATAGAAAATTATAAAAAACACCCTAGATATGCGCATATATGAGTGATACTGCGACCGTAATTTTTCTAAACTTTTGTCGTGCGCCTCTAAAAAATACAGAAATTAGTAGCCCACGTGCGCGAAGCCGCGGGCGGAAAGCTAATCTATACATATAATAAAACAGTAACCGAACCATTTCTGTACATTGAATATTTTTCAAAAAGAGTAATTGGTATGCAATATGTATGTTCCATAGAAACCAAAACCGTGTTTAGAATTTTTTTTTTCTTTTTGTCTGTTTGTGTCTGTTTATCTGTTTGTATGTGCGTCAATCACGTAATAACCACTGGGCAGATTTTTATAAAATTTCACATGCTGATAGACCAATATTAGGTGTAACTTATAGGCTACATTTTATTTGAAAAAATCTTTCTAGGGGTGGCTCTCCATACATGTAAACGGAGGGTACAAAAATAAATTCGCGAATTCATCATTAAATGAGGTGTCATTGGATAAGTCTTTAAAAATTATATCGAGGTTTTTAAATGCGTTTTTTGCTCAAATAAATATTTTTTGAGATATACGCTTCTAAAGTCGTGAAAATGTCATACCACGTGATAATATGAGATTTTGGCTGAGTCGCGCGCACTGTGAGATTTTGGTCAAACCTATTTCCATAGAAAATTATAAAAAAAATAAAACTATAGATATGCACATATTTCACTGGTCCTGCGATCGTAATTTTTTTTTAAACTTTTGTTGTGCTCCTCTAAAAAATACAGAAATTAGTAACCCACGCGTGCGAAGCCGCGGGCGGAAAGCTAGTATTAAATAAATTACTTAAACATATTTTTGTCGCTCGACAAATAGTTGAGTTTGGGATAAATTGTACGTTTATCTATTAAAATTTATGTCGAAGAACATATTTTGTTACGATTTATTTTTCGTATTAATTTGATCTGCGTTTTTTAATTGAAATAAGTAATGTTTAAGATAAACAACTTCAACATCATTTTTCAGCAAGATATAATTTGTTGTCATATAAAAGTATAAAAAGCGATAATGAAAAATATACAAAATCCGGGCTTCGTTAGAAACGTTGAGTGTTTTTGTTGGGAATCCACGCGTGAGTAAACAAATGAGAGACCTAAATCCCTAAAGCCAAATTTACATTTGCCCGTCGTATTGTGATGTGTTCTGAGGTGATGGCTAGCTTTCACCGGCAGCTTTGAACTTTACGTATACCTGTCGCATTTTCCTGTCATTTTGTATCTTTACACTACATATCAAAGATTTTATACGTGAACAAGATCGCAGAAAGTAGAAGACATATCAGCAAAAGCAAATTGCACGTGCATGACGGATATAAATGAACATCTGATTCTGTTTTCTGAGAGGAGTGGTGGATGGATGCACCCGTTTCATTAATAATTATCTAAAGGCTTGTTCTGCCTTCTGTACACGGACACACCGAAATAATATTTTTATTGCGCCATTAAGGATCAAATCGAGGACCTCACAACTATTACTCGCGTTTACTACTAACATAACTAGGTTCACGTATGACTAATATGGTAAATGTAATGGCATCTGTGTCCACCAACATTAATTTATAAATATTCACTACATATTCTGTTATCATTTTGAGCGCAATCACCACGGTGATATTTCACTTCATTTCCTGTGTTTCGTTACAAATATTTTATTATTTCATTTTAATTTAAAAGTTAGTAGTTAAAATAATATACATATATGGTATATACTTGATAAGTTAAATACAGTACACAACTATCAAAAGATTTAGTCTTTCCGAATCTTTACCCACTGATAATCTGATGTATTTTTGAAACGTAAATGATAATTATCCTGTATATATACGTTAGTATTTGAATTAGAATAAATGAATTATCCAACCTTATTCGGACTCAGTGACGTGCCTTGGGAAAGGCCTACGTCCAGCAGTACACTACTAAAGGCTGCTAATGATGATGATGATGATGATTCGTTTTATAAACCGATGAAAGAATATAAAGGCACATCCTCAAACGCATACCAAATCATCAATTGAGCATTCAAATATTAGATTATCTTTCAACTCTCAAAGGAAATATGCAATATTTTTAATAGAGCGTATGACAAATTCCAACTCAGTTCGATATTGGAACGCTCACAAATAACACTATAGCTCCAAGCTGTACATTCCAACAAAAAGGAAATTATTTACCTTCGCATAAAACAGTGATGTAAAATTTCAAAGGAATTTGTTCCAATTTACACTGCAATGATTAAATTTTGAAAGATAATACAGTATCGTATATTATAATAAATCTTCAAAACGTATTTATTCAAATTCATCTCCCTATACCGTGATAAAAGTTTTAAATAGGTCTTGGATTCTCTTATTAACTTGTCAAAATTATTTTCATCAAAGATACTTAAAGATAATATTTACATACAGTTAAATATATGTGAGTATCCCGGCGGCAGACTTATGTTCAAATATGAGAAGTATTGTATTATGTGTTATATATTACACAACAGTGTGTTGCCACATGTGTGGCACGGAAATTTCATACTACTATCACCTGTTTGAATACATATTATCTGGCGCCAGTATAAACATAGCCTTCAAAGAAGTGACCACTTCTGAAAGCACATGTCTGTCAGCATCAATATAATGTAGGCGCTGTGCTGGCGTTTAAGTTTACATCGCGTTCAACGTCAGATGCTCACAGCCCCCCTCAGTTGCGTAACTCTCACCACCACCCGTGCTAATATAGCTGTTATAATTAACAAGTGTGGGATTATCCTTTCATGACAAAGAAATATTCTCCTAATTCGGCACAAACTTTATTTCATCTCTATGTACAACCTACACAAACTTAACTTTTCAAACATACATAAGCAACTGATGTGTATACTGACTTGCAAATATAATATAACTTGGACATGAACTAAGTTTTATACTACATGCTATAAATATTATTTGGTACCAATTATTAATAATTATCAGTTTTCGGATTTTCCTTAAAATTCTACCTTGGTAGAAAATATCAAGTTTCTAGGTGATGTAGAAGTTAGTTAGATTTTTAATCTATAAGTATATTATCTGTAAATTCATAGCTCGGGAACTAGGAAGTGTTGATTTAAAAATTTACGAATTATGTACGAGTCAAAAATGACTCGAAATGGTTGGTGTAAATATGCCGCCAGCCCTTTCACGGAATTTGGACAGTTGTTGTACGGTCATTATTCGTTTGTGGTCGGCTCATACCAATCAGAACTAACGCAAACTTAGTTTAATAAATAAGAGACTTATATGCATACTATGAGAAATTTCATTTCATAAATTTACAAATAATTCTGGTTTTTATGATTATACATATTATATTATTATGATGATTGATATTGTTCTCGAAAGTCATCTTCTTAATTTTCATTCCTCTATTCATAATACTATGTGACACGTAATATCACTTCTTTCTACTTGATTTTATAAAATCCTTCTCGCATTTGAAACATTTCACCGACACGAACTTTGGCCCCCCTCTTCTTTCCCCTATCCTAGATTACGCTGATGCATGCATTCCGTATTGAACAGTTGAACAATTGCAGATACTTGAACGTATTCAAAATTATTGCATACGGTTTGTAGTCGGTCTCTATAAACATTTACGATCATGTTTCTGGCTTCGGTAAGCAGCTGAAAATGTTCCCTGTTCAAAATGTTTACAACTTACAACTCTTTTATCGGTTCCTCTGCCACCCTTAAGCTCTATCTCAAGTAAAAATAATTGAGGCCAATACGATCATTTTATTCGAATAATATAATAGGTACGGCGGTTTACACATACTTACCTACATGTTTACTATATCCCCCTTCCATGCGGAATCGGTTTGGTATTTTTGATACCCCTTTATAATTCGACCAGTTTTTTAAATAGTCGGATTTAATGAAAAAATCAATGCTGTGCAACTGCTCGTATATATTTTTTATACTGTGCTAATAACATACTTTCCATCGACTTGGGTGTTCTATGTTTCAAACTCCTTACAAATATACAAATGAATGGAAAATGCCTCGCAGGAATTTATTTAGATAAAATAACAAGCCTCACTCTAACTCGTAAATATTAATACGGCTTTCAAGAATACGTTCGCTAATGAAGGCAGAAATGCAATACAAGCTCTGACGTGTCATAAGCCGGAGCTCGGCTAAAATTGACGTTTGCTCAACCCGAGTAGCACTTATATAATAATGTCTCATATGTGCTCGCATGTGGGTCAAGTGGCTAACTATCACGTCAGGACAGAGTCAGAGCTGGACTGTGACGCAAATTATACTTGGTGCCTCTATTTCGTATGAGAGATAATCATGGTAGTGAGAAAGTGAATATACACGAGCTTTTGCCCGTGGCTTCGTTCACATGTGCTACTTTGTTTTTCATTTATAAAAAAATGTGTTTAATCGTGCCACGTGTCCCGCCACCGCGTTCGTCACACCAATCATCAATGAAATGATGATGAAAAAATTAAAGTGAAATAGCAATAATAAGACGATTGAAAGATGATGATAATATAGCACTCATTCTCTTACGTTGCCTATAAAAATGTCTCCAAAAATAATAATATATTAACACTCTTAGTCTCCAAACATTTCTTTGTTATAAATAAATCAGTGCGCTATTAAAACCAGCTATTGCATTCTAACTCATCTCAAATTCGACAAGCACGAATATTGTACGACACAATATTTCTGAATAATATCGAGAAATTTAAAAAGTGGATGGAGTAGTAAAAAGAAGTAAGTTCTTACAGAAAAGTACGAACGTTCCTTTCTTCAAAGGGCTCTCGATTTTAGTGGCTTCAGTTAAACGGATCCCTTTAACTCCGAAATACTTCCATGCATTATAATAAATGATTTTTCTATTTCTGCAAATGCTGCTGATAATTTGCAGATTTCATATCTGTCATACTTTTGGCTTCAAAGCTACTAGTAGCATACAATTCTAGCATAAGAATTCTTTAATTGGGCAGCTGTTTACTCATAATTTCCATTTTTCCATTTTGCCAATTTACAGAAATCATAATAATATATATTTTTCAATAATACATTTTTAAACAATAACGCTCAGGAAATTCACTGCCGTTCAATTAACATGTACGGTTTTTTAGAATGAAAACAATGAAAATATTTTAAAAAAGCTTACGTTAAAAACGTTTAAACTTCTTCATTAAATACTAATGTGCTAAATTCCCTACCCCGTTTACGTTTTTAACTTTCTCCGTAGAAAAATAACAAATTAAACCGCTTCTCTATGATAAAATATAGTATATACAATATAGAATATATATACGAGTCTACGAAATACAGAAATGTGTAGTCCACGCGAGTGAAGCCGCGTACGGAAAGCTAGTAATGGGAGATTTTTTAAAATTTATTAATTGTTTTTAACAAGGCATAGATTTATAAAACATGTCCGCACTTTATCCAAATTTCACCATGTCGCGTGGTATGTCATATTTACGATTTTAGTAGAGTATATCTCGTAAAATAAAAAGTATATATTAAGAAAGCTCTATTTTATTTTTAAAGACCTATCCGATGACGCCTCATTTAATGTAATGTAAAATATATGTGTGGATTTTTGTTTACCCTCCGCTTACATTTTGCACCTAATATTGGTCTATCAGCAAACAAAACTTTATCAAAAATGCTCAGAAATTTTTACGTGAACATACAAACAGATAAACAGACGAACAGAAAAAAATTCTAACCGTAGTTTTAGTGTCAATGGAACATACATATTGCATACCAATAACTCTTTTTAAAAAATACTCAAATGTACAGAAATGCATAGGACACTGTTTTATTATATGTTAGATATAGAAGATAATTGAAAAAGTATCAGATATCCGATACTTTAAAGAAAACAAGATTTAAAACTGTCACTCGAGATAATCTCATTAAAAAAATTCACGAAACAGGATCTGAAGAGTTTGAGTGGAAGGAAAATAATGGTTTGCCTCTAGAGCGTGAATTATGTTGCCATTTTAAAAATAACTACCCGAAGCCAAGAAAGGTTGATTTTTAAGAACGGCCTTTTAAATTTTTCCCGGCAATAAGTACATAATAATCATTTTGATATAACGAAACTATAAAATGATATTGTAATGTTGAAATCCTTTAACAAACACAAAATTGGGCGAGCATTTCTAACTAACAGGCTGTGCACGAAATGAAATAATGTTTATTCGATTTACGTGTACATATTCTGTATGCAAACGCCTTTGATGTTATCCCGTTCCTTTTTATATTAATCACCACAAAGAGCCGAGTCAATAAAAAAGATTTACGAGTGTGGCTGTTCGGAGCACTCCATTGTAAAAAATGCCTTAACTATCCTTATTTTACACTTGATACAAATCTAATAACTGCCAAACGTTGAGAAAAGAATAGAACGGAAAATCATTTTATTCATGATAACCTTTTACAAAGTACTTATGAACAAACTATATTAATTGTAAACATACCTCGTAAACATACTGGATAGACTGTATTGTGACTTCTTGATGATATGCATTTTAAAAAATATAGAATTAAAGTATCTTTCACACTATTACCACATTTATTAATAAACTTTAATTAATTTACAACAGGTTTCGAAATATCAACATCAGGTAGTAAAATAAAAAATACTTCGTCAATGCAGTGTTGAAATTAATTTTTATCAGATAAGCATTTGATATCACTATATGTTTTAATAAACATTTATGAATTTACATATAATATTATAGTTAAAGTGTACGAAAATTAGGTTTAATAATACATATATAATATATATTATGTTTATTATAAACTGCGTTTAAAATTGTATAATAAGTATTTTATTTTATATAGAAAGTATGAGTACTTTCCGTATAAAATAGTAAGCGTGAGCGTGAGCGTTAAAATAAACAAAACAAAATACTATAATATTATAGTTCGATCGAATATATGCGCAAAACACAACTCAACTTTATCGTTTCAATTTCGCCCTTTATTCGATATCATTGTTACTGTGTTGTTTACCACATACATGTAATAGCTTTTGTTTATTAATTTATATAATAAAAAATCCCTTTCTTTACTTTCACAATATTTAAAGAACAGGAACAACTGTAGGAGGCGAACGTTTAAACAAGAAATATGGGTCCTATTATAAATTTCTTCTAAGTCTGCTCTGCTCTTTAAATATTATGTAACTTATAAGAATAAGTTTTTTTCTAAACCTATTAACTTCGTTAATTTATATCATTCTGTATGGAGTTCTTACAGGTTACCTATAATAACGTTGCTGTCATTAATATCTTATGACCCACAGAACAGAGAAAAGGTTAGAATGATAATGTACTTACATTTGTACTAGAACCGTGCGCGCCAGTTTTCACACAATCATAAAAATTCACCTATTTAGCACACCATGAAAATGGGGTTTTCATTGGCTATAAAATTTCAAACAAAAGAAGCCCTTATTATATTAACAATACGTAGTAATTTTACGGAAAGCACAATTATGTGTTACCAGCTGTCATGAAAATTTGCACGATGTATTCTGTCAGTACTTAATACAA
>LQNK01001540.1:110717-124524 GCA_001586405.1 Phoebis sennae
TAAATTATAATTCGTGAAAAATATTCAATAAAACTTATATACCAACACCAAGATCAGCTACGCGCGTTTGTATGGGAAATTTACCGGAGTGGTTCCTCTTAAAGCACAAAAAAATATGTGCGAGCATTGTGTAATGCAGGTTTTAAAGATTCCTGTGCTCCACTTTTTAAACAGTTAAAATAGTTAACACTACCTTGCCTTTACATTAAACAATTATGCATGTTGGTTAGAAAAAACAAAGACTTGTTTCCTAAAAATAAAGATATTTACAAAAGTTTTAGAAGAAAATAATCTGTTTCTACCCGTATGTAAACTGGCCCTCTGAAAAAGGAATTCACATATTACGCAATAAAATATTCAATCATTTACCGAGTGAGATCAAAGATAAAAAATTTGATAATTTCTTTAAATATAGTTTAAACATTTTTTTAATTAGTAAATGTTACTACTCGGTAAATGAATATTTACAAGATAAAATAATTTAATCACCAATGCTCCATGATGATTTTTTACTTAATAATTGACATATGTAATAATATTTAATTTACTTTTTATGTACTAATTTTTAAGTGTAATGTAGTTCAATTGTAATGGATGAATGAATGACAATTTATTATTGACTTTAATAATTGTAATGACTGTATATTGTATTTCTTGTCGACTATAATAATGTATATTACTTATAATTTTGCACGCCTTTACCGGCAGATTATGTATGTTCATTTTAATATTGTGTAACACCTTTGTACTCAAAAAAAAAAATAAAAAGTAAAAATAAAATAAATATTAACTAGCTTTCTGCCCGCGGCTTCGCCCGCGTGAACTACAAAAATCTTATTTCTTTTGGATTCTCGAAGTAGAGGTGGTATGACAATTTTTAAGATTTATAAACAAACGTTTGTTATTGAATATTTGCTTATGGACGCAAATAATATCTTCTATCGTCATGATCGTAATCTACTTTGGAGATCAAGAGAAGGCTACATTTATCATTAAAAAGTGCTGTGCAAACAACACTTAAAAATATTCAATTTAATGTACCTATGCGCATTGATGATGTGTTTTGATGGATCTATTGAACCCTCATATCGTCTTTATTTGTTAACCAATTTGAATAAAACAAACAGTTAAACCTCCAGGGGACTTGCCGTAATACATTTAAATCGGTTAAGCCGTTTCGGAGTACAGTACGTACAAATGCTCGACAAACAGAAAAACAGACAAAAAATCTAAAAATCATTTTTTTGAGTTTGGAAGCATAAATGAAACACGAAACACTATTTTTTTCATGAAAATATTAAATGTACAGACATGGCTAGTCTACGATTTTATTATATGTATAGATATCTCTAACAAAGTAAAGAAGCGAGGTTGGCTTCAGTCTTAGGCAGAGTCTCTTCGAGCGAGTTTCTGCGATGGTGGAGCTTTTACGTTGTCAGGCGAGCTTTTTAGATAGTTTGGCGCTTCTTTGATAGTCGGAGTCGCCACTGTAGTGATTATCTTGTGTAAAACTGAGTGCAATAAGTCAGTGTTTAAAAGATCGATGTTGAGGAGCAGAAATATCTCTACAACTGGTCATACATATTTGTCACATAGGGACCTTTTTTTATTTGTTAACGTTAACTTATCGTTTTGAGTGCTTATGGTATGCGCTTAGCAACCAGCATACGCTTAACGAATTCATCGCAATTCAATCAGCTTAAAATGGCTAATTGAAATAAAATAGAGTTGCAAAACGAGCATACAATTTATTCCACCAAGATAATTAAACGTAAGGTTTTTGTTCCTCATGACTATCAAAGACTAGCAACTTGGTTTCGACGTGAACTTAAGTTTAGTACTAAGTAACTCAGTTTTAAATACTCCAGAGACATTACTTTAAGTCGAGCACAAGTTTTTAATAGTCTTCTATTTGGTATGAAGAAATCTAGATGGTAATGATTCTTTTAGTTTAATAGTTTAGATCTTTTTCCTCGTGCTCTACTAAAAGACTTGACTGGTGATATCCCAGTTTTATAAAGATTTTAGAAGCAATTATATTAAAGATGAATTAATAATTGCAGCCAAAATTTGAGTCTCTGATTAACTTAAGCTTGGGAATGTAATGAACTTGGTCTATTTACTGTTGCCTGCAATGCTCTTTGAGACTGATTTAACTTTGATAAAACTATAATTATGTTATACTATAAAACTAAATTAATTATATATTAAATTAGCAATAATTACCTCATTATTGCACAATAAAGTAATATGATAAGTGAAATCCGATGCATACAATGCGAACGCAACGAATCTGTGGATGCCTAGCATTATAAGTGCTATAAACTTTTTAGAATAAGACCGTATACCCTTTACAAATAATATTTTAACATACTATGTTAAAAATTTTGAGAAATTTCAAAAAAAAAAAAAAATATTGTTGTCTGGTATAAAATTTAATTAATTATTCAAACGTAATGATAGTGAACAAAATAAGTTACTTCGAAGCTGAATAGTAATTAAACTTCAATATCATGTTAAAATATAGATGTCTACATATTTTACTTCTGTTTTCTCTAGTAAACAATCTTAAGGAAAGTTTTCAAACAAAAAGGTATTGTTGAATTTTATTATAAGCAATAAATAAAAATGGTTAGGCAGTCAGAGCCCTATTTTAAATCGTTTATTCGAATTGAGGAAACCGTCATTTTATTCGATTGAAATGTGCTTAAGATTTTATAAACCTACAGCAGCAGCAATATGTCTAATGAAATATTACGTACAACAATAATAATAAATAAATACAAAAAATAATATATGGTTGTAAAAATTAATATCATATACTACATAATACGATTGTATAGGATTATTTCTTGCTAACCTTAAATATTTTTACGGAACATTGACAAGCGCGAATGATACACTGAGTGATATACATTATAGAAAGGCGTATATGTAATATTAAAGTCTTTGTAATTTCATGTTTTAACAAGTTTACCTTACCATCTTATAATGTATGACCATGAAAACCATGTTGAAGTTGGTGTCACATATTTATATACTTACTACTTTCTTTGGTTCTAAGAACAGGAAGTACCCAAAACGTAAACGGATTATTTTTTCTTTGGAAAATAGCATTTTAGAGTATCTTGTATTTGAAGAACCGCCTTGACAAACTAGCGCGCGTAAATTGTATTTTATTATTTAATTTATTTGAAGATAATATTTTTCTCATTTTACATTTTAAACTTATATCATTGATAGGCATCAGTCCTACCCGTATATTAAATGATTCTCATCATTGTATTTCCACGTTGTAGATCCATAAAAAGTATCCCATCGCCCAATGCAGCAGATAGCCTATCTGTTTACGAAATTTGATCAAACTTTTTCAGTAATTGCGGAATGACTGATAAAAAAACATCCAAACGAGTTTCTTTACGTAAACGTGGGTTTCCTTTCCTGTAAATAGTTATTATAACGACTCAGTGACCTTTGCTTCCAAAATGGGAGACTTCCATCTTCCTATTGTCTATTATCATCGATATGATTAATAATAGTATTATTTATTTATACGTATGTACATTAGAGAATAATTATGCAAGATATATATCTTATATACCAACGGATCCGCGCAGCTTCACTCGTAGTCATAATGTTATATATACATATAGTTACTCGTGGATAATGTAGATTCGGCATGGTGAAAGAATTTTTAAAATCGCTCCAATAGTTTTCGAGCCTATTCATTACAACCAAACAAACAAAGTTTACCTCTTTATAATATTAGTGTATATGTACCTTTTCTATATTAACCTAAGACTACTAGAGAGACTCTATCTTAATTAATTTTAATCTTATGCGCTTTTTCATTACAGTATCAATATCTATATATTTATTGAAGTCATTGTATTCTAATCTGCGCTTCAATTGTCATTGACGCTGTAACATAAGCTGTGAGTGGCCACCTCATTTGACCCTGAGTTACTGCAGTCTTAGCATGGACGTCGCATATATTTTAGTTTCTTATAGTTTTAATTTTTTTCTATATTTGGTACTTAGTATTTATATGTCACGTTTTAATTTTGTGGAGTGAGATAAATTCTTTTTGACTCTTGTCAGCCAAGCAACAAAGCCACTACAAAGGGTGAACTTGAGTCTCTCATTGGTGGAATTTCATTGTTTAAAATCAATTTCTCTTTAATTAACTTAACTTATATTTTGCGTCATAATTTCGAACAACGGTTGAAAATCCCGAACACGGCACAATAGCAGCGTCTAATTCACCCCAAGGGATCATACGGTTAAAGTATAGTCCGGGTACCCGAGTAGGGCGGGAGTTGTCACGGGGTTCGGCTAGTCAGCGGAAAATGGAGTAACCCATTTTAAACTAGAATAAATTGCACGTCGTGGAGTGCAGGTTCGCTGGAATGCTGCCCACTGACATCCGAGACATATCTACGTAGCCTTCAGCTAACGCCTGCTTCGGTACGATGGATTTAATTAATTACTTCCATATTATAAGAAAAGATATATCCTTCTATTATTATAAATGCGAAAGTCTGTATATAAAAGATAGATAGATGTTTGTTACTCTTTCACGGACAAAACGACTTGACCTATTTGGATTAAACTCGATACACATATAAGAATTCTCACGGGATAAGAATTCACGCAGATTAAACTGTGAGGTATGGCTAGTATTTATACATAAATGATTGGGTCGTTTGTAAATAATATTTTTTAAGATCCTGTGATGGCTTAACCATATTTCAGTACATATTTTCTTGAAGACTACTTTACCGCTTGATGTAGAAATGAGACCAGTTTCTCTGTCTACTTCACTACTATTTACTCTTATTTTACCAATAAACGAACAATATAATTTCAAAAAATCTGATATAAATAATCGATACTGTCTCTAAAAGATAAACTTATGCCTACACTTATGCATTCTGCATTGATCTATACGATGATCTATCATTCATGTCTGTCCCTAATAAAATATTAAATGTGTATAAAAATCATTTTTATTAGATCCTTTACATTTTATACATACATTTAAAACATAAATATTTAGAGATGTTGATACAGAAGGTGGCCTTATAGCTAGTGAACTATATCTTCACGACCGTGAAGTAGAGGAAAACTGCGTAGAAATAAAGTAAGTGGTGAAAATAAAGAAAAAGAAAAATAAATAAACGGTTATAAAATATAACAAAAATATTATGGATATAGTAAAAAGTAAAGTAATGGAAACATTTACACAGAACTATATTTTTTTTTTGCAAAATAGGGTTTGATTCCTGACTGCATCATTTCTTTTTTAAATCCAATGACACAGTAATTGTACTAATTAATCTGCATCACTGTAAAGCTAGAGATATATTGAAGTTTGTTTTATGAATCTGAGGGGAATATATGAGCAAAAAAAGTATTTAGTAGTAATAGTAATATATAACTACTCGCATCGTAGAATGTACATTTATATATAACTAGCTTTCCGCCCGCGGCTTCGCACGCGTGGGCTACTAATTTCTGTATTTTGTAGAGACGCACAACAAAAGTCTAAAAAAATTTCCGTCGCAGGACCGCTGATATATGCGCATGTCTATAGTTTTTTCTATATAATTTTCTACGTTGGACCAAAATCTCACAGTACGCGTCTCTTTAAAAATACAGAAAATCGAAGCCCACGCGAGCGAAGTCGCGGGCAGAGAGTTAGTTATTTTTTGAAAGTTTTCGAGGATTCGTTGAGTGTTTTAACGTTTTAATCTATACGTTAAGAGTATAAAAAGGCATGTCGGCAACTCAACCAAAATCTCACATTGTCACGTGGTATGACATTTTCACGACTTTAGAAGCGTATATCTCAAAAAATACTTATTTTAGCAAATAACGTATTTAGAAACCTCTATTTCATTTTTAAAAACCTATCTAACGACACCTCATTTAATGATGTGTTTGGGAATTTATTTTTATACCCTCCATTTACATGTAGGGAAAGGCATCCCTAAAATATTTTTTTCAAATAAAATGTAGCCTATAGTTGCACCTAATATTGGTCTATCAGCATGTGAAATTTTATAAAAATCTTCCCAGTTGTTTTTACGTGATTGACGCACATACAAACAGATAAACAGATAAACAAACAAACAGACAAACAGACAAACAGAAAAAAAAATTTTAACCATGGTTTTGGTATCTATAGAACATATATATTGCATACCAATTACTCTTTTTGAAAAATATTCAATGTACAGAAATGGTTCGGTTAATGTTTTATTATACAGGGTGTCCCGTAATGAGTGAAGCATCTCTTGGGGGATGATAGCTGAGCTAATAATCTATCAAAAAAACCCAATATAGGTCATACTAAAATATCACTGTTTTTGAGATATTGAGGATTTTGTAGTTTTTTCTAAAATGTTGACCTCGCCCAATGATTTTTATTACTGTGGCCGTAATTCTTATTTGTTTTTCATAATTTTTTTACTAAGTTTTCTTTATGAGTTGCTTTCTTGGATAAATGCATTAGATATTAATATAAATATCAGACAACGGAAGAAATAAAATATTTATTTCAAATTTTGTATAGAGTAAAATTTTGAGGTCAGATTTGATAGTCTGTGGTTTAAAAAGAATGTACTACACTGAGACGGTCAGTGAACTTAAAAACTTCTGTATTTAATACCAATTTCAAAATGGTATAAAACTTATGGTTTTTCCCTCTAGCAAAAAAAATATTGCAATTTGAAATCAATTTGGGACACTTTTTTAATGATACGTCCAGGATGATACTTAGTATGAAATGTTATTTTTTTACATGAAAAATAAAATGAAATGATATTATTGGTCAATACTAATAATAATTCATAATTTTTAATGTGATGTATTGTGTATAAATCCATAAAGCTTCATGAAATTTAATGTCCATTTTTATCCTATACCATTACAATATTCTCACATTTCTCCAATATTCTCTAATACTTATGTATGAAAATATTATTTTATTAATTACAAATAAATCTTATAGTAAAACAATTACTTTTGTGCCAAATTTTAGCTATGGTGAACAAACATTTCAGAGACTAACCAACCTCGCGTGAGATTTCCGGGTCCATAATGATTGGTCTATTGAACTGATGATAGGTGTAGTAGGAGTTGGATTCAAATTTCCAGCTATTTCCATGGTAGAATGTGGCACATCATGTAAAATCAAAGGTTTACAACGGTATAGTACAATTACGGTTCTATCTAAATTTTTTGAAAATTTATGCATTTATACAGGATATTTTACATTACTGATTATGTATTTTTATTAATATTAACCGATAATATCATTTCATTTTATTTTTCATGTAAAAAAATAACATTTCATACTAAGTATCATCCTGGACGTATCATTAAAAAAGGGTCCCAAATTGATTTCAAATTGCAATATTTTTTTTGGTAGAGGGAAAAACCATAAGTTTTATACCATTTTGAAATTGGTATTAAATACAGAAGTTTTTAAGTTCACTGACCGTCTCAGTGTAGTACATTCTTTTTAAACCACAGACTATCAAATCTGACCTCAAAATTTTACTCTATACAAAATTTGAAATAAATATTTTATTTCTTCCGTTGTCTGATATTTATATTAATATCTAATGCATTTATCCAAGAAAGCAACTCATAAAGAAAACTTAGTAAAAAAATTATGAAAAACAAATAAGAATTACGGCCACAGTAATAAAAATCATTGGGCGAGGTCAACATTTTAGAAAAAACTACAAAATCCTCAATATCTCAAAAACAGTGATATTTTCGTATGACCTATATTGGGTTTTTTTGATAGATTATTAGCTCAGCTATCATCCCCCAAGAGATGCTTCACTCATTACGGGACACCCTGTATGTATAGATATATATCATTTAGATATTCAAATGTTCTAAAATATTAAAGATTATTAATTTATATTTGTACCATCAGCTTCCACTCCGCTTACTTTATATTACCCAATTTTTTTCAAGACTGCATAGAATAACACCCGGTATACTTACAAGCTGCTAAATTGCTACGTAGCAGCTATATATTTATATATTTATTTATACTCTTTATTATACCATAAAATATACATAAGAACAACAATAAAAACAAGGAACACAGTATAATGGGCGACCTTATCACTAAACAGTGATCTCTTCCAGGTAACCATTGGGCAAAAGGTAAAGAGCTAATATATATATATATATTATTAATAATACATACTAATACATATATTATAATAAATTACACAGATATATTATATTTATGTATATTATATTGTGTTGACATGCGCACGTATTATTAAAAAATACATTTTAAACAACTGTCCAAAATCATAGAAAATCTGATGCAGATGATCCATCGGTATATTTTACACGATTTATACTCTTTATTTATAGAACTAATTTCTGAGATATCTTAATTCTCTTCATTAGTTGGCTGTGTGTAGAAGCGAGCGGGCACGCCTCTAACTGGACAGTTACTTTGCCATTTATTGACTTTCTTGTTCCTCATTATAGAAAACAGGATCTATAGGTACATACAATGTTAAAAGACTGGATGTAATTAATGAATTAAGCATTTCAAAGTAATGTTTGTCCCTGTTCAATTCAAATTAATAGAAAATAATAATTTGTGTACAACGCCAACGCGAACGTGACAACAACGCGTTGATATGCGAATTAACCTGAGCGAGTTCAGGAGGCGCAAAAAAAAACAAACTTTGATTAAATAATTTAATTAATTAATAAAAATTACAATACTACGTTATATCTAAAGTTATTTCTAATTGCGACTACATTGGTCGAAGTATGACCGAAGAGTGGTGCCTCCATGGTACCACGACGCCGATGTTCCCTGGGTCGCTGGGTGGTCGGTGCAGGTGCGAGCGCAGGTGTCACCGATGTTGCGAAAGACTGTTCTCACAAGGGATTTCATCATAGTCTATGCATTGAAATTCGCATGCTAGGTCCATGTATAACATGCGTGTAAATAACAATGTGTACTCGTTTGAGAATTTTATTTGACCAATGACCATACAATAAACGTTCATTTTGTTCTATAAAAAATGTCAACAAAATCATTACGATTGAATTTGTACCTCGCATATCAAGATTAATCTGTATTTCCCCTGTTGTAGTGAATATTATAAGGTAATCCTATGAAGAGACATCTTAATCTCAAAGTGTAATAAATATATGTTCGAGAAGAATATAATAAGTAAAGAGCATGAATATTTGATAGTAAATAACATTCACTGCTACGGTCCATTCAATCGATCCCCACTGAATTGCTATCCTGCTTGAGCCAATAAAGATCTTTCCCCCAATTGGATGGGATCAAGGCTCGACCGAGAAGTAACGAAGATTACCGCAAGTGGTTGTCGACTAAATTATATTGCCTTTATTCGTTATTTATCGTCCGCAATGACATAAATTCCTCTTATTAAATTCCCCTATCCTCTCTGTCATGGGATACCAAGCAAGCGATATACTTCGGATAAAACATGAACACTTCTAAATGGAAATTCTAAAGTTAGCTTCGTTAACAACCTAACTTTATTCATTAGCGTGTATTGTCTAACGAATTTATTCGTCAGGTCGAACACGGTCGAACACGGTCGAACATTCCGTGCTCAAGACTTTGCCAGATATTTTCAGAGCATTTTGTTTATCTTGAGGTCGCACAACATAAACTTTCGTCATATTTTCAGCGAAGTTTGTGAGCTTACTTCAACTGCCGTAATCTCCTTCAGTAATTCAGTATGAATGAAATCGTAACTTTCTGATGCTTTAAGTTATACATACTTTGTTTTGATATTCAATTTAAATAAAACAAAATAACATCGAATAATACATAGGAATTATCGTAACTATCTAACTTATAATTTTGTTATCGAAATTTAAAAAAATATGTATAAATTTCTATTTTACTTAAGATCGCTTTTAATGAACAGGGTTATTAGCAACCAATAATTAATCATTACACTAGTTTATATACGAACATTATTTCTAATTCATTTTAAATACTTTCAGGGTTCTCTTCATCCATCATGACTTGGTCAGTTTGAAAAGAGTTTGGTAATTTCCATATTGACATTACTATAAAATTGATGTTAAATTAAAAGGTATTACATTTAAAACACGTCTTGCATTTATTGCCGTCAGATTTTGTCATGAGGTGAAATGTGAATATGGATAAAATTCGACCGATACGTGACTTCGTATCAATGACCTCATCACTTTAGCCTTTAGCAGTAAAATGATGGAGATTTCTCTAATATTCATTTCCTAATGTTAAACAATATTGATATCTTCTCAGTCAGCTAATAATGGTTCAATGAATATTTAATTTATATTTTACAATTTTGTAGTCCACTGCAGAAGATTTTATAATATCGCATATTTCGCTGTCATGAATATGACGCTCCTAAGTTCACGGTCTCCCTTTAATTGCCTACACATTCCTGCTGTCCTGCAATCCATATTTATTTCGTATCATAATTACTTACTAGCTGCCGCGCGTCTTCGCTTCGCAATGTCAAAACTAGAATTGTGTGAAAATATTACAAATATATCGACATACAAAACCACAAATAATTCCTCTGTATAATATTAGTATAGATACGTTTAATCTATTAAAATATATTGTTAAATAGTAAAACGCAAAGTAATCTAATAGGGTTTGTATCATTTCACGACAATTTTTATTTCGTTCTTTTTGTTTTGTCATCACATTAAGTTATCAAAAAGCTAACTAAACCTCCATTTGACAACACTGATCATAATTAATGTTTATTTTGGATAGTAACAGTTGAAATAAATTACAACCAATTTATTTCAACTGTTAAGTACAGTGTACAACAACTGTAAGTTCAACTGTTAAAAGTTACGTATCATGGTTAATCATGGTATGTATATTTCAACTAAAATCACAAATAGACGTAATATTTTCTTGTGTTTCTTTTAACGGTTTGGGTCACGGGTGACCACGCTCGCTGTAAAGTGCTAAAACGTCGGGCTAAAAATGATGTAAAATAATGTATAATTAACTGCGTTTAAAATCTTTTAAAAAGTATTTTATTTAATTAAGACTTAGATTACAATAAAAAAATCGCTGTTTAAATCATTATGTAAGTACGAAGTTAGGGCTTTTTCCCATTATCCGGTCCGATATCAGTATCGGACGCTGGATGCCAACACCCGATAGCCGAAATCATTTGCTGTTTGCACATATTCAAGAAAAAATTCTTTCGATACGGCCATTTGCTCGATAATCCCCCTGTAACGAGCAAATACCCGGGATAAACAGCGGGCACAACTTTCTTAGTTATTTGAGACGCAAAAAAAGTACTGCACAGTATTAAAAACATTTTATATTCATTTTGCAAGCTACAAAACGCACCGACAAAGTTGTGGAATCACTTTCGTATGAGTGCTTCCACATTCGATTATTTGCTAATTAATGCCACAAACAGTATCATGAAACAAGGTACACATTTTCAACGGGCTCTGCGCACACCGAGTCAATTTGGATTCACGTATAGCATACACAGTTTGTATGTGTGCTATTACAAATGTTTTCGTTCGACAGGCCACGGGGGTTCGATGGTGCCGCCAACATATCGTTGTTGGCCCCGATATTGGGCCGGACAATGTGAAAAGTAGGTAATGTAAAAACGCCCTTAGTATAGAGTATCTAATGTTGCCGTCCTGTTATCATCGTTACGTTCTGAACTTAAATATTTTCATTCTACTCTTAATATTATATTTAAAATGATTGAATAAATATTTTGGGATCTAACTATTCGAATGATTTTTTTTTATTCTATTAAGGTAACTATCCTAATCTACGGGTCCCAGACAAAATATAAATATGTAACTTACAATTTTTCATTTCCTAGCTATAAAGCCGATAATCTGTGTATTTTTATATAATATAATATTTTTATGTATTATAACACAAATCTATTTTAATTATTTGTCAAGACTTGTTGATTCTGTGTAGTCATTTAATGTGATTCCATCGATATCATTGTATAATATTATTATCATCACTGATGGATCCGCGTAATATTTAAGCGCGCGTAATATTATTTTTCAAGTTAGCTTTCAAATATAAAAAAAAGGTTAAAACTTAAAATCACACACTATATTTTGCAGTATAAAGTGAAATAAAATTAAGTCTAATTATATTATTATTTATATTTGATGTAATATAAATAACCGACCCTAAAAATTGTGTTCAATTCCAAATCATCGTCTAATAAAGGTCCCAGATGCCAACAGCTGACGATGTACTTAAATACAACGACATTGGAAAAGTTGTGATTTGCCAACTTCTCAGTAATAAGACATTAAGAGTTCTTTGTCAAATTCTCGGGTAATATTATGCTTGAAAGATTTTCAATCGAAAAATATTTTATACTAGCTTTCCGCCCGCGGCTTCGCTCGCGTGGTCTTCAAAATTCTGTACTTTGTGGATTTTCGAAGTAGAGGTTGTATGACAATTTTTAAGATTTAGAAACGAACGTTTGTAAATATATCTCGTCAAAGGTTTAAGTTCGAAGTATATCCTACATTAAATATAACAAAAGTGTCACTGTTCAGTTTTATATAATTCTAATATTTCTTTTTTTTTATTTTTTTTTGCAAAATATTGACATTTTTGATATCTATTGTGTACTCTCAGAATGAAAGAGTTGATGTTTGCATGCATTTAACGCATATTTGTTTATGGATGCAAATAATATCTCCTGCATGTTGGTTAGTCTTTGTTGTGATTGGCCGCCATAGTCGTAATCTACTTTCGAAATAATGAGAAGGCTACATTTATCAATAAAAAGTGCTGTGTAAAATATTAAATTTAAAGTACCTACGCGCATTGATGATGTGTTTTGATGGATCAATTTGAACCCTTATATCTTTTTTATTTGTCAACCGATTTGAATGAAACAAACACCAAAACCTCCGGGGGACTTGCCGTAATACATAATCGAAAACCGTATTTAAATCGGTTAATCCGTTTCGAAGTTCACTGCGTACAAACGCCCGACAAACAGACAAACAGACACAAATTCTAAAAATCATTGTTTTGAGTTTAGAATCATAAATGAAACACGAAACACAAATTTTTTCTTGAAAATATTAAATGTACAGACACGACTATTCTACGATTTTATTATATGTACAGATGATAGATATTTTGACAGTTATTAAAATGTATTTTGATTTAAAAAAAAATAATTTTGTAACTTTTCGAAGTTGTTGAGTAATAACGCTGAAATCAAATAACATACAATAATCTTTCCTCAGTTTTATTCTTGTGTGTATTGTGTAATTTGTAACTGTTATTCATGTATTTGTGTGTCGAAATAAATGTTTTTTCTTTCTTTCTTCTTCTTTCTTCTAATGAATATCAATTTGTTGACGTTAAATTTACTATGCTAAAAATAACTTCGTTCCATTAGTACAGTGATGTAAGCAAACGATCTGTACCATATAACGATCAATATCAAAAATTAAAAGGCTTATTCACAACATAATTGAAAAAGTAGGATTGGAGAATGAATTAAAAATAGTTTAACGACGAGGTCAAAGGGTGCGATTTACCTGTAAAATCGTCTTTAACGTGTCGTACTGTAAACGGAAAAATAGGAATCAGACGATTTAAAATGTAAAAAATTGCAAATCTATATTATACTAGCTTTTGCCCGCGGCTTCGCTCGCGTAGACTACAAAATGAACATAGTTGTTATAAAAAAAATATGACATTAATTATATGTATTTAATTTAACGC
>LQNK01001540.1:127700-148609 GCA_001586405.1 Phoebis sennae
TCTTGACGTCTTATAATATTTATTTTGTTTAATTTTTATTGTTTTAATTTTTAAATACTATATTTTATTTATTTTTAAGAACAAATAGAACACAATAATAGTGTTTTAAGACCTAAAGAATTCATTGTAAAATCATTAGAAATTTATTTTTTACTTTTAATAACATCATATCATAATAAATATTGAAGAAACTTCTAATATAAACAACATAATAATGACGAAAAACTCGATTGAATGAAAATCGATTATTTTATGAACTAAATTATTAACTGGCAACATTTTCTATTTAATAAGTAATGCTAGTTGTCAGATTGAGTGAACTATTCGAGTGACGTCACCAAAACTGCTAGATAAGCAATGTTATTTTAACCCTGCAAATAAACCTGCTATAAGGGCGTCACGGTACGAAATGGCAAAGTAATATTAAAATAAGCCTGCTATAAGACGTGGCGGTTAGGCCCCAGAACTACTCCGCTTAAAAGCAGTTCATAAATCATTCTTTAGGAAGTGTATGAATATATTATTCAGTATATTATTATATAATCTTTAATTTTGTCGACTTTCTAGAGTGGCGTGTAAAGAAATCGATGATTTCATGTTTATTGTGGAAATAGAAAAGCTGATCATACCATGAATAATATACTTAATCTCCAAAAATACTATGCATAGTTTCTCCTATGACCAAGGTTGCCTGTTGTGCAAATAGTTATCCTTAAGCTGTTCTTTTTAATTATGTCCTGTACTTTTCTTTTTTTTGCACAAATAAAGATTAATGTTTCTATCTAAACTCGTATACATACATAATTAGCCTAGAAGTAACCTTAAATTGGAAACAAAAATTGATCTCTTAATCAACCCTTAATGATATTTGAATTAACCTCTAATTAATTTTCATAACCGAACAATTTTCCTCGAATAAATAATTAAAAACAAACATAGTGGTCCAAATGATTCCTTATTTATATTTATTTTAGGCAACTGACGGATAAATGGAAGAGAAATAGACAAGTAGGAATCATTACAGGAAATTTTCAACAAAATAAAATGATATACGTATATTATGTGTATAAAAGTAGTCTACAAATGGTACATTTTTTCAGTATGAGATATGAAAAGCGCATTGGGCACGTCTGTCGTAGTTCGTATTGGACTTTTTTACACGATAAATATAGTCTCTAGAGGTCCACCTGAGAAAATCCTATACAATTTAGATATGTTTCAATGTAAAATGTAACGCACTTTTTGATGGACTAGGAATCTGTGAGGAAGCATAAGAGGTATTTGATACATATTTTTTCCAATGTGAGGTGTGTTAAGTATGTTGGACGTATCGAGCTTGCAAAAATTTCCATACTAAATATAGTCACTAGTATTTATTACTAGCTAATTCGCGCGGAGCATAATGTTATATATATTGCCTATAAAATATAGCCTATTAGCTGTACCCCGCGGTTTCACCCGCTTTACGTCTGATCCCGTGACAACTCCGGGATTAAAAGTAGCCTATATGTTATTCTGAACCCTTATCTATATGTATACCAAGTTTCATCACAATCAGTTCAAACATCCATCCATACATCCATACTTACAAACTTTCGTCTTTATAATAGTAGTAGGATATAATAGTAGTAGGATGTTACTCGTGGATAATGTAGCTTTAGAATGGTTAAAGGATTTTTAAAATCGGTCCACTAGCTTTTTATTAACATCATTACAACCAAACAAACAAAGTTTTCCTCTTTATAATAGTATAGTGTAGATAATGAGATTAATTAGTACCTGAAAATATTGTATCGATAACGAAATACAACGAATCGACTTTACTATAAAGCGTGACAAACGTCTGTCATATCTCGAATTGGACTAGACGTATCGCACCTGAGAAATAGCCGATACAATTTTGGTATTGAATTCGATGACTGTCCCTGGAGAGGCAGAGTTCTATCTGTGGAACGAATTTAACGAGAAAAAGGGAATTCATAGTTACGTTGTCGCTGACAAATAATGGGAATTGCAAACTATTTGTTTCTTATCCATACGTATAAAAAATAGCAAACAGACTATTTCTATACATTATTTTTTTATTTTAAAAAAGGGAATAGCTATGCAATATCGATGCTTTATAGACATCAAAACAAAAGGTAGTCATATTGGTATTTTTGTGTTTTTATAGTGTACGCCTATAACTAGAGTAAAAACGGTATTAAATGTGGTGTGGTATAGGTATTTTAAAATAAAATATAAGTTTCTAATTGACTTCGACTTGTATTAATATGGGTCAATCTTATTATAAAAACGGTTAAATAATATCTGGCGCGTTTGAATAATAAAATTTATGCTTATTAGTATGATTTGCACAACACAATATTACGTAGTATATAATAAACATCAATCACTTAAACTCATTTTTTGTTTTTTTTAACGGCGTCTGCTATGCACCAACGACGCGACCTTTGTTTTTGCCTGCCTCGGAGGAAGCGATCAGGTTATGTCAGGCTTTTAATGACTAAAATCTCTACGCAAGAGATCAGAGACTCCGAAATCTTCAAAAGGAACTCGCACGACGCCTGTGTACGCGCCACGCTATTATTAGCGTTCCTCTAGGCACTACAAGTCCTACGACAAAGTGAAGCCACTATTCTCTGTAGTAGCGTCATTACCGTGTTGCAAACGGCGCACGCGATCATATCATAAAATACAAAGTTATAAACAAAACTGTTTTGTAAGGAAGGGATAAACAATTATCATTTTTGAGACCTAATTGATTGGCTTTTATCCATGTACCTACTGGATAAAAGCCAATTTAATTTCCAAGCATACTTTGATTAGAATTATATTTGTAGGTTAGAGAAGGCTGCGGCAGCTCCGCCGTGTTGGAATTCTAATTAAACTTATACAGCATTCAGGCAACCTATACAGTGGGTATACACAAAGTGATGAGTTTTCCTAAACTTCGCCGGTAAGACTCATTCATTGGGCGATTCCTTATTAGCTAGAATCATTTCCGAAAATATTACTTCTGTAAGCTTGTAATTAATTTGTGGTAAGAATATATTAAATGTTTAATTTACATTTGATGGCATGAAATTACAGTACAAAGTGCATACCATTTTTTGTTATCACAACTTTCCGCAACTTTTCTCTTGAAACACTAATTTACAAGTTAATCTTAACCTCAAAATGTTGTTTGTGAAAACAACTTCTTAAACAAACTTTACCGCTCGGGCGAATGGTTGGAAACGCAAAACAAACCCTTCACTGAACTCAAGAACGTCGGTAAGTCAGTAAGTAACTGTAACTTGCCACCACACATCACACAACTTCACAATTTATAACTGCTTGCCCTCACGAACGTTTTGTGGATTCAAATGCGCTCGTATTTGTCGCGGCTTTGAGACTCAGAAAACCTCAGAAAATCCACGTATAAGTAAAGTTAATCCAAAGCGCAAACCAACTAGCAGGCTTTAAAGTTGGGATTTTACTTCTTACAATTATGAGGAACTCTTTCTTATTCCACTGGCTTATTCTTATATTCACAACTATGAGTTTTATAAAAGAACTGTGGCGATATCTTCTGCACTAGTTTATTTTAAAAGCTTGCTTTGAAAGTAAACTTCTTATGCCTTTACTCAGCGGAAACATATTTGATATAATATTTTAAGTATTTAGGAATATTGGCTCTTCTGACCTCCTTTTGACATAAGTGAGCGAATGGATGAAGGGTTTCTTAAACTTTACACGAATTCCAACGTCTTCTTTATCTCCATTAAATAGGCTTAAACCGAGTTGTGTTAAAAATCCCATTCTTCATTTGACAGTAATACTCAATACTACAATAGAGTGTTCTTTTGTTTTCACTTATTACCCGAATTTTTTTTCGTGTGGCGACGGGTTAGAAAACATGTGTCGCCACCTCATTTCTGGGTATCATTAGAGGCGACCGAGGATAATTTTGTTGCATAACGTCTTCAGCAATAAAAGACTGTCTAACGCAACCTGTATATATTGCGTTACGACGCATCAGTTTGAGACTCAAAAATAACTATTAAAAGGCAAATAATATGATCTTACGATAACAATATAATGAGCTAATAAACTAACCAACTACTATAAGAAGTAATAAATATAGTAAGTAATATTTCTTTATAGTTATGATTAGAAGTAATAGAATTTCATGTTGCAACAAGTTTAGGTTGATATCTTCGCTTTCAAAATGTTACTTGTCAACTGTCAAAGTTATTATGTTAAATTAATATGAAAGATAGCTGCATTCAGTATTCGCATTGATTAGTAACAGTTCTGCCATGTGCTAAAAAGTCTTATTAACATCACGACCCAGCTACCCTCAGTTCGGAAATTTATTTATATAATTATGACTAGCTGAGTTTGTGATTTGATATGATCTATTGGCCAGTTGTGTAGAATCACAGTACATTTCTATTACGAACAATAATAATGATAAGCCTTTATTACAATCATATATGTTACAATGTATAACTACTTATTTCAATAGACACCGGTTTCTTGATTGTCTTGCCTTTTGGCATAGACCTCCCCAAGTGTTCTCCATTTTAATCTATCCCTTGCTTTTCTCATCCAACAAGCTCCTGCTATTTCCTTAATATCGTCTTCCCACCTTTGATACTGCCGACCTTTTCTTCTCTTTCTGTCTCTAGGGCACCATTCTGTTACTTCTTTTGTCCATTTTTCTATCTAGCTTCTTGCTAGGTGTCCTGCCACTTCCATTTCAGTTGTTTGATTCGGTATTTCATGTCTATAATATTGATTTGTTTTCTAATTGATTTTAAAGTATGCTTCTTTCCATTCGTTGTTGACAGGTTTCTAAAGATTTTATATTATTCTTTGTACAACTCCATGTTTGGCATCCGTAGGTCATGGTCGGTAGAATACATGTATTAAATATTTTCTTCTTCCCTTCAATTGGTATACCTGGATTTTTCATAACATCTTTTAAAGCCCAGTATCTGTTCCATCCTAGGTTTACTCTATTCTGAATTTCTTTTGTTGTGATATTGGAGATATTATTTAGCCTAGGTATATATATTCATTTACATACTCTAATTGAACATTATTGTTGGGTTTAATTGGAATTTCAACATTGTTTGTCATTAATTTTCTTTTGCTGTAATTTATTGTTAGTCCTACCTTCCCACTTTCAAGTATCAATTGTTCAATCATTACTTGTAGAATTTTTGGATCACTACTTATAAGTATGAGATCATCAGCGAATCTTAAATGGTTTAATAGTATTCCATTAACATTTATACCATATTCCTTCCATTCCAGTTTCCGGAATATATATTCTAGGGTTGCTAAGAATAGTTTGGGCGATAGAGGATCTCCCTGTCTGACTCCTTTTCTAATGGGAAAGCTGTTTCCTACCCTTTCTGTACGTATTTTTGCTGTCATATTTGTGTATATGTTCTTTATAATGTTAATATATTTACTGTGAACTTGTTGTGCTTTGAGAGCATCCCATATTTTCTCATGTTTTAGCGAGTCAAATGCTTTATTATAATCTATAAATGCTAAGTAGTAGCTTATTCCATATTCCTTGCACTTCTGGATCATTTGCTTGATTGTATGAATATGATCGATGGTTGAAAAACCACTTCGAAACCCAGCCTGTTCTTTCGGTTGATTCTCATCTATGGTCTTCGTAATCTGGTCAAGTATTATGTTGGATAAAATCTTGTATACATTAGACATATGCGAGATGGGCCTATAACTCGATATATCATATTTTCTTCCTTTCTTGTGGAGTAAACTTATTGTAGATATGGTCCATTGAAGTGGTATATATTCGGTATTTAAAATTTTATTAAATAGATCTGACAATGTGTTTAAGACAGTCTCTGAAATTCCCATTAACAATTCATTTGAGATGTTGTCTTCGCCGGGTGATTTTCCTTTTTTCTGTGTATTTATAGCTTTAATAATTTCGCATTTCAATATGTTAGGAACTGGATTAATTCATCGTTATAAAGTTCGCGATAGAATTCAGTTGCTGTATTTATTTAGTATTTTGTTTCTTTTAAATTTCTGTTTATGACTTTTGTGATGTTTTATATGTAATTAATCCAATTCATACGAATTGGATATAGAACATACGTTCTTGAGGTTGTTTCCACACACTCTTAACGCCACCGCAATTTGTTATGTGAAGTTTTATTAAATTAGATTTTTGTATATTCCTGTATTTTCTTATTTCTGTGTTAATGTTTTTACTTATCTTAGTTATGGTTTGTCTGTTTCTCTTCCTGTTCTCAAATAATTGTGTTCTTTGATTAATTAATTTTCTTACTTCAGGTCCTATACTATCTTTAAGAGGTGTTTCTTTTTCTACAATCTTACAAATTCCTTTTATCTTTTCTTCGAATGCATCATATTGTTCCTGAATTGTTCCTAGTGTGTCCGTTGTCAGTAACTTACTTTTTAAACATTCTAGAACATGGCTTGGTAATGGCAGTATTGTGGGCTGTTTGTTGCTATTAATATGTTTAAAATAGAAATTAACAGTACTTAAATGTACAGAAGTTTTGAATGGGGCGACTAATTATGATTTACAAATAACCTAGATTCGCACCTTCCGGACCTTCTTTGCCATTCTAGAATGTAAAATATTTAACACTTAATTTAAATTGAATTTACCGAACATCTTAAAAAGACTTAAATTATGCATTTACATTTGGCTTTCATCTCCTTCTCGAATCTTAGCTTAGACGACGTTACTTCATGGTAACAAGCTTTTCCCCGCTTAAAGACCGAATAGCTTATAATAATAATCTCAAACGAAACGGACAATGATTGTATAGATATTTGTTAATGTTTCTCATATATTGTCGTACAATAAATATAAAAATTATTTTATATGATTGACATAAACAACTGAATTAAAAATTAATTTTAAATTGGATCAGTTTATAATTAATTTTAATCTCTATATGCAGTTATCGTTACTAATTCTATACTAAAAATATAAATAGAACACGTATAAGAACGAGTGCTCCAGAAAAGATTATAGACACGAGTTGTAGAAACAGGGATTATCCGACTGTAGATGGAAAAAGATATACCGCAAAGGTGGAATAACGGGCTTTATACAACGTTCACATTCATAGATATACTATTTCTTTCAGACACTTATTCTTTCTAAGATGTGCATGTTCTTTTCAATTCTAGAAGTGTATCCATCCATATACATATATATCTATGTAGCAGTGATTTATAAAACAACAGATATTTTCACCGTCCGCGGTAGGGGGGCCCACGATGTCAAATCGGGATTTACTCGAGCGTTATAGATACCTATTGGGTTGAGAAACTTAGATAATTAGAAGACAAAAATGTCATATAATACATACCGTTTCATCGGTGGGGGAAGCCGCTATAAATTTTCAAAAATGTAAAAAAAATCACTTCCATGGACATACTCGAGCGTGTTAGATATTAATGTCATGTATGTCCTACGTATTTTTGAAAATGTACATATGTTAATCTGACCGTTTCCATGGTGGGGGTGGCCGTAAAAATGAAAAAAAAAATTATCGAACGCGTCAGATTTTCGAATGGGATGTTAAGTGAACCTAAAAAAATGCTTTCATATAATAATCTGACGATTTGGATGCGACGCAAAGTCACGGCCCTTATTAGAATATGCAAAAAAAAATCGCCATTTTGAAATACTCGAGGGCGTCAGATTAGGATATATATCGTTCGTCTGTACGCCCTAGACGTGCTGTCTCTTAATCTGACAATTATCTAGAGGGATTCGCTTAATCTGACGATTATAATTTTTCTTTTAATTTTTTTAAACCAAAAACTCCGGAAATAACATGCAAATGAGAAAGTAGATGTTGTTTTTAAGTAGAATACTTGTATTTATAAGAAAATAATAACAAAACAAAACTTTTAAAGTATTTTTTTAACATTTTCATTATTCCTTTTTTTTTATTTTTGTTTTTATTCTTAATTCATTCATTCATTAATTAATCAACTTATATTAAAACCATAAAACGTGGAAAAACGTTGGAAATACGTTGTAAACAATGCTATACTATGAACGAGTCTATGTGAACAGCTGTCATGGCGTCATGGCAATTGGCAACCCAAACCAGAGTGGGGACGGAGTGAGAGAATAACACATAGAGAAAGAGTGAGAGAGAAATAGAAACGCAGAGAGGGGAATATAGCCATCATGTAGCTGAACGTATTGAACTTTATCCATCAATTTTTGTTGCTTCGGCTAGTGGAAATCGTCAGATTATATATTTTTCGTAATCCTTGAATTATTCCCTTCAAAAAAAAAAAAAATTAGCTGCGCTCGTGAAAGTCCAGGTGACGTTTTTTTTTACAACTATGTAGCCCTCTCCCTCCTTTGCGTCACGCTCAAATCGTCAGATTAGTGAAATATACACGTTTTAACACGTAACTAACTCACCTTATCTTAATCTGACGCGCTCGAGAAAGCTTGATGATCAATTTTTTTTACTAATCTGATCCTTTATCCCTGAAGAGCGAACATATATATAAGGCTCATACTTGGTGGGAGTACTTATTAAGGTACAAGTAATCCCCCTATATATTAATCTGCCGCGCTCGAGTAAATCCCGAAATGCCCTCTTGGGCTCCCCTACATATAATACATATTATTTTAGCTTTCCACCATCAGCCGTCAGTGTATTAATTTAAAATTGACACAATTGATTTGAATTTCAAAATATTTGAAAAAAAATACAGTTTGTTTTGTATCTCATATGTTTTGTCAATAACAGACCAACATCACTCACGAATACAAAACGTGTAACGATAAATAATTCTATGAATATATTTCAATCACATATATCTTATGTGTTGAGAAATTTTTCAATGTATTCATATACTAAGTAGAAAAACAAAGATAATGACATTTGTGGAACATACCAAAAAATAATTGGTTGACGACCGAGTTCATAGTATACATAATAAATAATGCCTAAATAATTGCTACGTCACGGGATGTTTCTGTTGAGCTTCCTGGAAAACTTACATTTATTTTTCATTCTTTATTTCAAATTATATGTTTCTTTCAAAATATTCCAAAAATTTTTGGTGAAATATTTATTTAAGACTGCCTCTCTGCCACGGCTTTGCTTGCATTGTTCGGTTGTAATTAAATAAAGTTTACTAATAAATAGTGGAAATAGACTAAAAAATTATTTGATTCCATACTTAAAATTCATTTCCATCAAGAAGAAACAATACAATCTATCAAGTACATATACCTTAAACATGGCTTATAACTTGTAAAATTATTAAGTTAACTAAACTGAACGATGCTCAGTTTGGTTTTAGAGCTGGTTTATCAACCGAAACAGCAATGTACTTACTTAAGCAGACTGTCCAGTATTACATCAATAGGAGCACATCAGTGTATATCTGCTTCCTCGACTCGTCGAAGGCATTCGAGCTGGTATCTTACAAGCGCCTCTGGCAAAAGATGAATACTAAGACCAATGTTCCAAAAGAGATAGTCAGACTTTTTGATATTATTGGTATATCAATCAAACAAATTGTGTTAAGTGGCAAAGTGTGTTTTCTGAGACATACGGTTTGGAATTGGATTGTCCTCTTTTCTCCTCTTTAATTTTTATGTAGATGAGCTGATGAGGGAACTCAGTGAAGCAGAAGTCGGTCGCTCCATCAATGGTACATTCGTAAATGACCTTAGTTACGCCGACGACATGGTTCTTCTGGCTCCCTCGGTCGGTGAGGCAGTGTTAAATTAATTTTATTTGCCCTCAGTTTGGAAATTTGTAAATAAGTGATCAGCTATTGGCCAGTTGTGTAAATCACAACACATTTCTATTACGATCAGCATAATAGTACATAGGTGACAAAATAGATACCAACAGTAATGTATGTTAATTCTAATTGTAATGACATATTTCCAAAACACTTACATAGATTTAAGTAGCTACTAATAATATATGGATCTGCAGAAATCTGAAATAAATGAATTATTATTATATTATTATAAATTTATAAATGGCGCTAATGTTTTAAGTAAAACGAAGGAATTTGTTTTAACTTCACATTAATTCACTTAACTGCACACGACTTGTAAACGAAGAGCCGGTACCCGTGACACACTTATGTCAAAGTATATTAAGAAAGAATACATAAGGTGTTTGCCCGCCTTTGATGTTTATGTAAATGCCAACAATTTAAGATGCTATATCCAATTATTTTGCATGAAGGTTAATTGTTTTTGGATACACAACAACTACTGTAGCTTCTTACTAATTTCTTATAGATCGATACTTCTGTCTTCTACTGTCAGATATAGAAACATTGTTAAAGAAAACATAGTTGCACTAAATAAATAATATTAACTTGAAAATTTAATATGAACATTTAGTATTGACACTTTTCATTTTTTTTCAATATGGTATGACTTTTAAAGAGAATAAGACAGGGAGTAAATAACAATATGTAACGTCTAGACTATATTAGGTTAAATTATGTTTTAGGACTGCTCTCCATACATGCAACCGGGGAAAACAATAAATTCGCTAAAGAATAGAATATAACCATATATTTTATATATAATGGGGTGACATTAAATAAGTCTTTAAAAATGAAATAAATAGTTGACGAGTTCATACTTCTAAAGCCCTAAATTTACATATGGCAGTATGTAATTTTAGTGCCCAATGTGTAAGAATAAAAGTTAACACTTGTTAATTTAATGAAAAAAAAACATTAATTCAGTAATTTACACTAACCAAACCGCAGGTTGGAGGTAAAAATTAATAATTTAATAATTTTGTTCGCTGTCATTGCAAAATATTTCATGATTTAAAAAAAAACGCCATTCACAAGTGGTAGTCGAAAATAAACAAATGTTTTTTTCCTTTATACTCACTGCACTTGTCGTATTTACCAAAACAATTTTTACGAAATAATATTTGTGTTAGCCCTAATTGATGTGTCCCGAAACGTTAACGAATCATGTTCAATGGTTCAATGCAGATGTCACCTGGTGATAAGAGATAAACTAATAATATGGACATTTGTTAATTGAGATTCGGTACGCCGCCGCACCTCCTCGCAGGGTTGCCTTGTCTGAACGGCTTTGAACCACAACTATAATTATATATGTTTTCTTTAGACCGTGCCTATATTTTATAAATTAAATTAAAATGTATAAAACTAGTAGTTTTAGTGACTTTATTTCGCCTAACTGCACCCGTCCAGTAAACGTAAAAATGGTACTACGCGACACACTTATGTTAAGTTTAAATATTGCTGTTGTTGTTTGTTTAAATATTGTTGTTGCTTTTAAATATTTATGTTAAAAATGCATAAATTATTTTCAGGCAGATATAAACGATAGTAATAAATTAGTCTTATGATTTAACTACTCAGTTAATTAATAAGACAACAAACTGAATTGTTTTTTATTAAAACCGTTTCGTTATTTATACACTTTCAAAAAATGTAGGAATGTTATAGAATTGAAACTATTTTTTACACTATTTCCACATTTATTTATAGACTTTATTAAATTTACAACCGGTTTCGAACAATCATCAACAGGTATGATACTATATATGACTATACTATCGAGTATAATGTAGGAAATGGTTTGCTCGATTCGGTTCCACATCATATCCCTTTGCTGCACCCCTGACTGACTGATAAATATAGCTTCAGCACCGCGCGAAACACTTATGTTGTTTTTATGAAGTGTTCCAGTGTGTTACGACTTAACAATTTTGCTAAAATCTACTCACACTTATCTAGCCATTGCGATACTTTCTCGCTCAGAAAGTAAAGTGAGCACTTGCATCTTCGACATCCCCGTTTCTCTAAAATATCTCCAAAGGTTGTTTAACAACTTTTAACATATCTTAGATTAGTCAAACTCGAATTCGCTAAGCTTTCAAAGCAAAGTGAATTACATTGCAAGTTTTCTGCATCTTAGGTTTTTATTTCATTTTGTAGATTTTGTTCGTTATACGTATGTACTAAAACAATTGAAGATGCAATTTTGTAATGCCACCTGAAGATTAAGTAATATTAATACTGTAGACTGTAAATTTTATTCAAATAAAACTTTCCTTTATTTTTGAAAGGAAAGAAAACAGCATTCAAGGATTTTCGGAATTTCATATTATATACTTGATCCTATATATTAATTTAAACATAGTTGTTAAATATTTTACCTATATGTATAAATTAAGTTTGTAAAAACGAGTCATAAATAAGCTCGAAGAATAAAAATTCGTCTATTATCCAAGTCACCTGCAATCAAGTATAATAAATAATAGCTGTGCTGCAGTTCAAAATTCAGTTCAGTGCAAACAACTGCAGTTCAAAATTCAGTTGTACTTAAAGTCAAAAACAAATATACACACTTTTATTACTTTTAAATGAATAGTGGTGTGTGTGACTTCATAGGAGGCATTCGAAATTCTTACTAACAAATGACAAAAAAAATGCAAAATCTTGTTAAATTGAAAATAGGTAAAGGCAATTGTATAGATTTGAACAAAAATAAAATAAAAGTTATTATTCTTCTTTATATTATTAAGTTATTATTTTCAATTTCAGTGATCTATATATAAAGAATTCCTCGAAAATTAACAGAATATAAACCTCATTAAACCTTAGCCGCAGAGCTTATTCTATAGCGTTGACTTTCGAGGAGTTCCCTGGAATACCTTCCACATCTATGATCAGACTTGAACCAAATTTCTATATAGATTTTTTACATTTGAATGAGTAGTAGCTAATACGAATGCAAAAAGAATTTTCCAAATCGGTCTATAAATGTCGGAGGTATGCGGTAACATACCTAGTAACTTAAGTTTCTTGCTCATTAATAAATATTTAATCATTCATTCATTCTTTTAAAATTGTGTATCTAAAAATATTTATTCTTGTTGTCAAAGTTTAAATAGAAAAAAAAAGAGAAAATATGCGAAAATCCCATAGCATTGCTGTCAAGCAAGCATCATTATAGATGATATGCTCCAATCCGGTTAGCCAGAGAGACAGTCTAGACAGGAGCTCCATAAAGAGCCATCGATCTTAAGACGCCTGCTTTGGTAAAGCCGTGACACATCATACCCCAGTCAGATATCATAAAAAGGCCTCCAAAGAGTCCCCAAGGAGGCATCAAAGCGCATTGAAAACGCACTCATTATTACAAATGCAAAAAAGAATATTAAAATGAAATGGTGCAAACTCCCTATAGAAACAAACGATGCTTGTAGCCAAAAATTACCATTTATATTTGTAATTGTAATTTTAATGAAAATCTCGATAATCATGATCTTTTGTAACTTAAGGACCACTAAAAAGGAAATGTTGGCGGTTAAATTTGCCTATGAGTTGTTTTGCTATTTATTATAAAACTAGCTTTCCGCCTGCGGCTTCGCACGCGTGGGCTACTTATTTCTGTATTTTTTAGAGGCGCACGACAAAAGTTTAGAAAAATTACGGTCGCAAGACCGCTCATATATGCGCATGTCTATAGTGTTTTTTATAATTTTCTATGGAAATAGGTGTCACCAAAATCTCACAGTGCCCGAATCCGCGGACGGAGAGTTAGTTATTTTTTTAATGTTTTTGAGAATTTATTGAGTATTTTACCATATCTATAGGTTAAGAGCATAAAAAGACATGACCGCAAGTCAACCAAAATCTCACATTGTCACGTGGTATGACATTTTCACGACTCTAGTAGCATATATCTCAAAAAATATTTAATTTAGCAAAAAACGCATTTAGAAACCTCTATTTCATTTTTAAAGACCTACCTAATGACATAAAATTTAATAATGTATTCGCGAATCCATTTTTTTACCCTCCGTTTACTATATTAGTAGTAGCCTATAATTTGCACATAATATTGATCTATCAGCATATGATATTTTATTATAAACTGCCCAGTGGTTATTACGTGATTGACGCACATACAAACAGATAAACAGACAAACAGACAAACAGATAAACAGACAAACAGACAAACAGAAAAAAAAATTCTTACTATGGTTTTGGTATCTATAGAACATACATTTTGCATACCAATTACTCTTTTTGAAAAATATTCAATGTACAGAAATGGTTCGGTTACTGTTTTATTATATGTATAGATATTCTTTAACGTTGCTATAAAATGTTTTCCGAAGACTGCTTTTATTTACAAAAGGTGAAGTTTTTACGGAACTTGTACGCCATAAAAAGACGCTCGACTGCGTTTCTTGTGCATCTTTACAATAAAAACAAGGTTAAATCTGTTTGTAATAAGGTTGGGGACTTTGAGAATGATATTGTAAAATATCTTATACTATCACTTTAAACTTTGAAACAATTATATTTACATTATATTAATTTCAGTACACAACTGATTTTGAAATAAGTTGTATATCTGATATCATATATTATTTATATAAAATTCCTATTTCTTCATATTTTTAGATACAAAATTTTAAAAGAATATGAAATGAATGATAAAAGATTTATTATTGAACAAGAAACTTAAATTACTTATTTTTTGTTAGTAGGAATTTCAAATGCCTCCTATAAAGTTATCACAATTCATTTATGAGTACTAAAGAACAAGTAAGAAGCACATTTCAACTTTAGTGTTAATATTATCAAGATGTAAAACATCGTTCCAAGCAAGACATTTCACGTTCATCTTACCAAAACTTCGCTGAATGACAATTTTTAGTTTAAATTTGGGTGGACGGACGTCGAGGAGTAAAGGAGCGCAGTGAGGAAAGAAATGAGTGGCTTTTAACTTTTAATAAGAAGGTTGTAGGATTCATATATATAAGATACTAACTTTTTTGAGCGAGAGTCACTTCGAGAAACACTCGACTTACACCGTACTTGTCACTTATCCCGCCGTAAAAGAATATGCTTCATATTTTATTTTTACTTATAAGTTATAACTCTTTAACGTACAAAAACAATTAAAGTACCCTTTTTAATTGCACATTAAAAACAATTTAATGTGCAAATAACAATTAAAAAGGGTCAACTTAATCTACCTACGCGCATTGATGATAGTTTTTAATGGATCGCATTGAACCCTTATATCTTTTCTGTTTGTTAACCGATTTGAATGAAACTAACACTAAAACATCTGAGAGGCTTGCCGTAATATATCATCGAAAACTGAAAATGAACTGAAAATTCCAAAATTCCACTATTGTTTTGAGCCTGGCAGCATAAATGAAACACGAAACACTATTTTTTTCTTGAAAATATTTAATATACAGACATGGCTAGTCTACGATTTTATTATATGTATATAGATTCATTCATTAAATTTATCATTGCAACTCAACCCAACACTGTAGCGTGATATATTATACGAAAATAAAAACGTATATCTCGTTAAATATTTATTTAAGTAAAAAACTTATTTAAAAATCTCTATTTCATTTTTGAAGAGCAATCCGCTGGATAATAATATCTCATTGAATGATATATTTGAGAATTTATTTTTTATATTTATGGACAGCCATCCCTAAAATTGTTTTTTTTTTTCAAGAAAAAAGTAGCCTATAAGTTGCACCCAATATTAGTCTATCTATCAAAATCTGGCATCAATTGATGGTGTGTAATATAATTATATTATTCTAGCTGACCCGGCGCCACCATCTTCATACCGCCATTTTTGAAAGTGATGTATTTGACAGACATGTATTTGTATGGAAAAATATAATTGTGGTTTTTAATATATACTATATTATAGTATATACTTCTTAACAAGTTGGAGAAAATCGGTTTAAACACTTGACATTTTCAATGACTATCTAAAAAATAGAACCCAAAGTGTGAAGATAAATAGTTGTGTCAGCGATGAGCTTTCTATATCACTCGGAGTCCCACAGGGCATTGTAATAGTCGCCACTCTGTTCCTCGTGTACTTAAATGAGCTTTGCCAAATAAATATTAAAGATACTAGAGTGACCGCCTTCGCTGATGACACGGCACTCACATTCACTGGGGACTCGTGGCCTGAGGTTTTTAGTAAAGCTCAGCATGGCTTTAATGTTGTCTCGATTTGATTAGCTAATAATTTTTTGACCCTAAACACTGCGAAAACTACATACATGACTTTCTCACATCGTAAAACTACACAACCGCCATCCTCACTTTCGCTCGTCGCCCATTTGTGTTCTTTTATTCCTAGCCAATCGTGTAATTGTCCCACACTCAATCGAGTTTGTTCTGCCAAATATCTTGGAATAACTCTTGACAATTATCTTTCTTTTACATAACACATAGATCTACTACAAAATAGAGTCCGAAAATTAATCTACATATGAATGAATGAATGAATGAATGAATGAATGAATAAATACTTTATTTCGCACCAAAGCTTAAAGCTAACAACATGATGGGGGAACAGATACAGTACAAAATAGGTGGCCTTATCGCTAAAGAGCGATCTCTTCCAGGCAACCCGTGGTAAAGGAATGAGACACAAAAAAGGTAATGCGGTAGATGCGCAACACTAACATAAATACACAAATAATAATATTAATAATAATAAACATATAAGCCTTCTAAAGGACCGGGCACTTCTCTTAAAGGAGTGACCCGAGGGTTATGAACTGATAAACATATAAATAATATGTAACTAAATAAATAAATATATAAATATATATCCATATAATAAATATAAAGGATATAGGATACACTTAAATAAATAAAGAAATATATCAGATAGATGAGTAGTGATGGGCAAGCAGCTTTTTAAACTCGTTCAGAGTGTCAGCACGCCTGACGGAATCAGGCAGGGCGTTCCACAGCTTTATAGCACGAACCGTGAAGGACATTTCCAAGAATTTGGATTTGTGAACGGGAATCATTAATTGAAGTTTATTATGGGATCTAGGAGAACGGTTGTAGGAAGACAAAAATTGGAAATTATTTTTGAGATAGGAAGGAGTATTGTATACTACATATTTAAAACTCTCCGACATATTACAAGTCCACAAGTTCTTAAATTAGTTTATCACGCCTTATGTGAGTCTCTTTTAAATTATTGCATATTAGCATGGGGTGGTGCTTCTAAAACACTTCTACTAAAGCTTGAAAGAGCTCAAAGGGCTATTCTAAAAGTGAGTAATTTCAAAAAGTTTACTTTCCCCACTACTCAACTCTACGAGACTTGTAAAGTGTTGACTGTACGGCAACTTTTTATTTTACAAACAGTCTTAAATCAACACGCTTCGACTCCCTTCCAAATTATCGATAAAAAGCGCAAAGATAGAATATGTCTTTTAACAAAATGCAATTTTTCTCACACCAAAAGGTTTAGTTATTACCTTGGACCTTTACTTTACAATAAAATAAATGAATGAAGTCTCACATACCAAGAGAGCGAAACATTCATTAATTACACTATATAGTTTACACACATTACCACACATACGCTGAAAAACACACTCTTAAACTCATGTTCACACACACACACACATGTCTATGCATATAGAATTCTTAGTTTGTTGTATATTATTAAAACCTTAGCTTAGTAAACTTAATTAGGGGAAGGAGCTGTCATCTTTAACACAGGTCACTCTGTGACCTAGCTAAGATGCCAGTTGCGATCCACATTAACTTTCTGTTAGACCTTATTTATACTATTAGTTAATTTATAGCTCTTAAGGTTTTGTTGTTGTGAGAAATAAATAATATTATATTTAGATTTATCACCGTTTAAACTTTCCCTGGACTTTCACGAATATTTCTAATATTAGTCAAATCCGCTCAGCCGTTCTCGAGTTTTTGCGAGACTAACGAACGGAAATTGATTTTATTTATTATAATATATATAGATAGATAGGTTATTTATGTTAGATGTGTAATAGGTCCACATAAAGGGAGAACAAACTGGGACTAAAACTAATTGATTTTCGGGAAATAGTTTATTATGATGAATAAATAGTGATTTTTAGTCGTGATATAAATATTAAAATGGAAATTAGAGATAAATTTGAAATTAGTTAAACATAATTCAGAGGTAAAAAAACATAAAAGTGCTATTTAGTCGATTTCCTATTCTTACGAATTTGACCCGAAATATTCGGAGTATAAGTGATATAAGTAATTTCAATTAAAATATTCGGTTTCACCCGTGTATATTTGTTTTCCCCGTTCTGGTGAGATTTGATCAAAATCGTTTCTTGCCTCATGCCAAAGTCATAACATCTACCTGCATGCCAAATTCAGCCCGATCCGTCCAGGGGTTTGGGCTGTGCGTTGATAGATCAATATGTCATGTGTATCATTGGAAATATATACATTCACTTGCACGTACATGTTTATTATCCTATTCTAACGTTACGTTACGTAATAGTAAAGAAAAAATACTACACTTACAACCTATTTTATAAAAGTCCATGCTACAACATTTAAGAGAGTGTAAGTTACAATACCAATATAGACAATACCAGATAAGTAGAGCTAATTTACTTTATAACAATTCAAACAACTAACTACATTAATAATAAATACTATTGTATATGTGTACAATATACTATTGTATATTGTATTGTATTGTTCATGTATATGTGTAGAATAATGTTTTCTCTTACAGATAGAGATGAGGTATCAACATCTAACACTACAAAGCAGGATTAATAACAACATACTGGCAACTCGTTGATCTGCTGTAATCCCTTGGGTTATTATCTACCAACGCAAGGATCAGCACCATTAAATTCGATTGAAGAACGATGAAAGATAGTATTTTCTTGTGTTTATTTTAACGCGATTATTTTCCATATTGGATAATAATAATAAAAGCTTTCTTTTCCACACAAATTGCATCGTTTTCAAACAATTTTTCTAAGTTAATTTTACATATATCATATACTATTATACATATATTATCTTACAAAATATACTGTTAGTAGGTTGTAAAAGCATTATCTATGTATATCTTATAGTATAAATATAAAGCGAAAGTGAAAAAAATAATATCTGAAATGTAGTAGCTACGCCCAGCATAAACTTGCTAGAATGTATTATCACTTCTCGGTGGAAATCCGTATTCAAATTACTAATAAAATATTGTAATTTACACTATTTCCACATTCATATTTTTACAGCCGGTTTCGATAATTCATCATCAGGTAATCACCTGACATATAACAATAAAAAGAAGATAGCGTATATCTTCCCCGCGTACCCGCCTTCTGTAATCAAAAACAAATTTTCTTCTATAACTAAATATATTTTTTTTGTGACAATTTGAAACGATGAAGAGAAAAAAAGAGTTACGGCGAATTTTGTCAAGACGCCTGATCGTGTTACTCAAACAGGTAAGCATTTAAAAAAAATTCTTAAGGAATTACTCGCTAAAAAGTTAGGTTTTTTTTTGCATTTCATTTTATATTCGACAGTCGGTGTGTAATTATGATGAAATCATATGTATACTAATCGTGTTTAACAAAATATCTAAATAAATTTGAATCTGAATGGTTATTTTACTGGTGGTCAATCACTGCACGTAAATCTGCACATTTTTAGTTATTGCCCACCCTCATTTTAGTTATTGCCCGGGGCAATGTCTATAGTTATTGCCCGGGGCAATTATTGTCATGTGTAATTTTTAAACAAAGTACTTTGATTTTACAAAAAAAAATGTTTAAATTAAATTAATCGCTACGCATATATATCTAGACGATGATTATTGTTCCAAAAGTTCATATGATATAGCAAATAATTTGCAGATATTTTTTAAAAAATATGGTGTTCCCAGGACCAGTCTTCGATACCACATTAAAAAACCATCAAACCAGCTTAGGACTTTAACATATATTAAAGTGAGAGTACCGCTTAGAGGGTTAGGTAATAGTTTCAGCACGAAATAATTTTTCGGCTATAGAAAATGTTTGCTGTCTACTCATCGTCTATCCGTATCGAAGATTACCCGAAAAAATTGTTGGTTCTATCCCTGATGGATGAGATAAGGGTAAGTCTGACTCTGGTTGGATGACTACAGAAGTTTTCTACGAATTTATTGCCAATGTATTTCACTCCTATTTATTACATGGACACCATAAAATAAAATATGAAGTGGTACTACGAACAGTCAGACCTCAGACGAATAAGAAATTTCTTAATCTCTCCCAAATGTATTGTGCGCATGAACTAATTTGACAGTTCTGAAGTCTTATCCTGCTTTATGTAGGAGCGATTAAATTAAAAGCAGCTTAAACAAACAACAGCTTATTTACATTTGAAGTTTAATTTATCATTTTAAGGTACTGGGCAATTACTGTGCTGTGGGCAATCACTGTAAGCAATGGGCAATAACTGTACTTTTTAGATGATTTTAAATTTATGTCATTATTTTCTAAAATATGTAAGTTTTAACCAAAAACTATTAATACTATGTCGGAGAGTTTATTTAGTAATAAGAAAAAAGTAATAAATGTTTGATAGGTAAAATGCTATTCTTATTTTTTGTACGTGGAATTTCCGGGAAAAAAGCTGTCCTTTGTCCTTCCACGAGTTTCAAATAATTTCTTTACAAAGTTTTATCCAATTCAGTTCAGTGGTTTAAGCGTGATGAAGAAACAGACGTAGAAACAGACAGACAGTTACTTTCACATTTATAGTATTAAATATGAATAAATGTGTAGTGTTATTAATTTTGATCCGTTTCCATAAGGATATCCAAGTATAAAACTAATATATTTTGACAAGTTAATATCTTACCGTGAAAAGAATATAAAAAATATGTTATTAGTGCATTTGTGTTATAAATATTTGCAGGTAATTGTGAATTTCAAAGTAAATATTCAAATCGCGGTTAAAATTTAAATTTAATAAAGAAACACGGCGGTAGTTATAGTTATACATCCATT
>LQNK01001540.1:149030-159854 GCA_001586405.1 Phoebis sennae
TCCAGCTCGGGGCGAGCCACTAGTATATATCATTTCACCTGATGATAAGTGAGAACGCGGCCATGGCCCAGATTATTGCATTTTGATGTAAAAATCGACGCCGAAAGATTATTCCACACATTCAAAAACAACCCCAAGCCTTTTTTATGTAAGTGAACAGCTTAAAGTGAAAAATAAATTATTTTACAACTTTTTAATTTTCATATATATTGCAAAAAGTTAAGTAAATTTTCATTTTCATAATTTATTACATGGACACCATAAAATAAAATATGAAGTGGTGCTACGAACAGTCAGACCTCAGACGAATAAGAAATTTCTTAATCTCTCCCAAATGTATTGTGCGCATGAACTAATTTGACAGTTCTGAAGTCTTATCCTGCTTTATGTAGGAGCGATTAAATTAAAAGCAGCTTAAACAAAAACTTTATGAAGCTAAAATATTTTAGTGTTATACTAATAACGGATATCTGTTGTTTGGTATATTTGCAATCAACTGACAGTCTTCTTAGTAGTACATTTAATTTCAATTGATTATTTCCAAAATAGTTTAAACTTTGGAGAAAAAAAACTTAACTCTCACAACAAGGGTTAGGCATTTTGTATCTGTTTGTCTATTTGTTTGTTTGTATGTGCGTCAATAACGTAAAAACCAGAAGGCAGATTTAGACATAATTTCAGTTGGTGATAGACCAATATTAGTTTCAACTAAGTAATACGCAGTATTTAAAAATTATTAAAGCGGTGGTACTACGTGCATAACTACTACATAAATTATAACAATTATCTCATAATATAAACGTTTAAAAACAAAATTTTCACAATTTATTTATGCATTGTCTATACTTAAAAGTTAAAATAAACACTGATGCTAAAACAGGTTTAGGTGCCTACTATGCATATGCATACGCATATGCCTGGGTACGCTATGGGGAAACAGCACTGATTTTGAACAAGTATGTATGTTACAGAAAAAGTGTTAACAAATAATTGCTAACATACATCAACAGGTCAGTTGTCTACAACTTCTAAGTGTCTTCTAAGACACTTCACTGAAATGAACGTATTAACACTAAGTAGTATAAACATTCTCGAGGCCGCAATATGTGTAAGAAAAGACCCAAATCTATACACCTATAATCAAAACCCGCGCCGAAAAAATAAACTTCTCGTCCCTGAACCTGGATTGGAAATATACAGGAAAGGTCCACACTATAAATGTATCGAAATATATTTATCTGACAATCTTAAACATGAAACAAATGATATTAGTTTTAGTAAGAATTTGAAGACTATATAAGTAAATCAATGTTTTATCCCTTAAATAAAGTTATGACGGCAAAGATCAATATACATTTATCACTTATCATTTTTAACAATTGTAATAATAAATAATTAATTAATTAATTTAAATGAAATGTTTTCGAATGTATTCTGCATGAAATTATAATGTATAATTATATTACATACTAGCATTCTGCGCGCGGCTTCGCCCGCGTGGACTAAAAAATTCTGTATATGGTTTCTATATTTTCGAAGTAGAGGTGGTTAGACAATTTTCAAGATTTAGAAACGTACGTTTGTAAATATATCTCGTCAAAGGTTTAAGTTCGAGGTTTAACCTAAATTAAATATAACAAACGTGCCACTGTTCATTTTTATATACATAATTCTATTAAGTAATTCTATATAATTTTTTTTTGCAAAATATTGATGTTTTGAAAATCTGTCGTATACTCTCAGAATGAATTAGTTGATATTTGCATGCATTTAATGTATATTTGCTTATGTACGCACATAATATCTTCTGCATGTTGGTTAGTCTTTGTTGTGATTGGCCGCACTGATCTTAATCTACTTTGGAGATCAAGAGAAGCTACGTTTATCATTTAAAAGTGCTGTGCAAATAACACAGAAAAAGATTCAATTTAATATGCCTACGCACATTGATGATGTGTTTTGATGGATCACTCTGAACTCTGAAAGATATGAATCTTTCTTATTTGTTAACCGATCGGTTAAGCCGTTTCGGCGTTCAGTCCGTGCATACGCCCGACAAACAGACAGAGATTCTAAAAATCGTTGTGTTGAGTTGAGAATCATAAATGAAACTCGAAACACAATTTTTTTCTTGAAAATATTAAATGTACAGACACGGCTAGTTTACGATTTTATTATATGTATAGATTTAAATTTCATTTAAATTTAAATTTATACTAAATAATAATGTAAACTACAGTTACCATGCCATAACAAGGCCCATGTAATCAAATAAATAAATAAATAAATAAATAAACGCCCGAAACATTTGTTCCATACAAAGCGATTATGAAGCTATTACGCTAATTTATTACTTTAGGCATAGAAAACGTGACGGCTCGCAGGATAATCGCGGTTGCCATATCGCAATATTGATTAATCCTACTACAATATATTTTGTTTGGGGTTGACCGTTATTTATCGGATATAAATTATGAGTCGTTTAAATTGAATATTGTTCTGTTTGTGTTTGACTTAGTTTGTAATTAAAATGTATGCCACATTATTCGGTGTGCTTTTGATTGAATTTAGTTCATAATCAGTTATCATTAATTATTTTGTTTTATAGTATAGTAGTTATAGTAGGTTTATCATCAATCTATATAACATATATACTAAATAGACCGAGTGAAGCGATTTCTCAGAGTCAAGATGGCCTGGCACTCGTTTATCCGATATTCATAAAATTTCATAGGTGAATAGTTTAGACGGGAGAAAAAGTCAAGTGAAGATAAATAAATAAATAAATGCTACAGGAAACTGTGTGGAACAGCTAGTATGTAAGTATATATGTAACAAGTCCAAACTTGAACATAGAGTATTTTGCAGAAAATGTAATAAACAAGAAACTCCTTGTAAAAAAATACAACCTCAGTAGCCCGAGAGCCCGTAACATCAATTTCAGCATCATTGCGGAAATCAGTGAAACTGTAATAAAACTGTAGACTATGAAAAATTTTAGAAATTTTGTGTCTTTACTTCGGATTATTGATGTATATAATTGAATTGTGTTGTTAATTCTAAAATAACAGGTCAAGAATGGCCGTAAGAACCTATAATATGAATATCAATCAATATAAAGTCTACGGGTAATTAATTGTACAAAAATTATATAATTGATTACCTTACTACTAACTTGCCTTACAAAGACAATCAGACAAAGAGAAAGAAATAACCATGGCTTTTGAACTTACGAACTAAGCCAACATGGCGAATTTTTCTATTTTCTATTTATTTAACTTTACCTGCCTTAATGGAGCTTAAGTGTAATGATCTAGACGAAGCAGGGCAATCGAATAACCCACAACTCAATGCTCGCACATTCAATTACGAGACTAAAGGCCATACCTCAATGCAGTCACCGTGTGCCGAAGTAGTCTTTCCTCGCGGATTTGCCCACGTATACCCGCGTTACCTTATACACAACACTCTCATCACAAGTGAAAGTGTAGTGTTCGTATTTATAAAAGTAGGTATAAGGAACGAATCGCCTCGCTCACATAGCGCCAACACGGCGAGGTAGTCGGATTGATGTATTGACCACAGTACTATAGGTTAGCAATGTAAATATTATTACAAGGAAGAATTTCAATGATTTTTTTTAATACTATCTTTTCATGCAAGGGCACCTCACCTAGTCTAGACAAAACTATTAGTAACTAGCTCTTACCTGCGGCTTCACCCAAGGACATTTACTTTGGAACTACTTTAACTTTTATTTATAGGTAGATGTAGGGACACACATATACAAACAGCTTGCTCAGCGTATTTGTATAATATGTTCGTGTTTTCACATTATTCCTCACCGCAAAGTATAGTTAGTAGCGTTCTGACTTTTGCATAACATGTTTGTCAGTTGAAGAAAAATAAATATATATTTTAATGTTAAGTATTTAATTACCACCAACCAACGCTACTCAACATTGGTGACCCCGACAAAGAACACAAGAGATAATATACATTTTTGATAAATTGTGAAAAGGATGACATCACCCAACCTCGGCGCCATACAATCGGCAGAAGTCTTCGCCATCTCCGTGTCATCCAGGATCCCGGATTTTTGGGCGGATCAACCGCGGGTGTGGTTCTACCGAGTGGAGGCGATTTTGGCCCCGCAGAAGCTCAGCGATGAAAGCAAATTTGATTTGGTTATATCTAAATTGCCAAAGGAGGTAATCGTGCAGATATCTGATTTATTAGAACAGCCCCCAGCAATAGAAAAATTTAACACATTAAAAAATAGACTATTAAATTTATTCGAAGATTCGAAATTCAGGCAGATAGAAAAATTAATAGGAGAAATGGAGTTGGGAGACCAAAAACCCTCCCAGCTCTTACATAGAATGCGGGATCTGGCAAGAGATAAAATTCCAGACGATACGTTACGGGTGCTGTGGCAAGGTCATCTGCCACCCACAATCAAGGCCGTGCTGGTGGTCTCCGAAACGAAGGATTTAAATAGCTTAGCAACGATCGCGGATAACGTTGCGGAAGCGACACGTCACAATCAAGTGTCGGAGGTGATGCAGAAGAGGACTAACCCTGAGGACGTGGAGATAGCCACGCTTACTGCAGAATTGGCGAAAATCAACGCACGCCTTTCCAACATCGAGCGAGCGCGAGGAAGATATCGGCGATCTGGATCAAGATCTGCGTCACGTAGTCGAGACTCTTCAAGGTCGTCATACAAACGTCGTCATCCCGGTGCTCCAGACTGGTTATGCAGCTACCACTTCCGGTACCGGCAACGCGCGCACAGGTGCATCCCGCCGTGCGCCTGGAAGAGAAGCTCCAGCCCAGGTGCAGCAGTTGCGTCCCAGCCGGAAAACTAGTTCGGGAGGTACAGACTGCGGCGGAGGTTTGTGCCATTACACCATGCAGCCGTCTTATGGTAACAGATTTAAATACTAGATTAAGATTTTTAGTTGATACAGGCGCCAATGTTTCCGTCTTACCTGTTTCTAAAAAGCCTTTTCATAAATTACCAATGTCAGATTTTAAGCTTTATGCTGCCAACGGTACAGAAATTGCAACTTATGGTATTAAATCTTTAGTTTTAAATCTTAATTTAAGAAGACCGTACCGTTGGGAATTTATTTTAGCAGATGTTAAACAACCAATATTGGGTGCCGATTTTTTAACTTATCATAAGCTTTTAGTTGATTTATATGGAAAAAAATTAATAGACCAAATTACTGATTTGCATGTGTTAGCCTCTATTGTTAAGAGTACGCAACATTCTTTGAATTCCGTTTGCGAAAAACATCCTTATTACAATTTATTATGTATGTTCCCAAATATTATTAAACCAATGTCGTTTAAAGAAACTACATCGCATAATGTGTTGCATTATATAGAGACAAGCGGTCCACCTATTCATGCTCGAGCTAGACCGTTGCCACCGGATAGATATAAAAAGGTGAAGGAGGAATTTAGAATTATGCAAGAATTAGGCATCTGTAGGCCTTCTAAGAGCGCTTGGGCTAGCCCACTTCATGTAGTCGTGAAAAAAAACGGCGAACTGAGGCCGTGTGGTGATTATCGGCAGCTCAATGCGATTACAAAGCCTGACAGATACCCAGTTCCTCGATTACACGATTTTACTTTTATATTGGCAAATAAGAAAATATTTTCAAAATTAGATATAAACAGAGCGTATCATTGCATTAGTGTTGCCCCCTGTGACGTCGAAAAAACAGCTATTATTACTCCTTTCGGTTTGTTTGAATTTCCCCGTATGAGTTTCGGATTAAGGAATGCAGCGCAAACATTCCAGCGTTTCATGAATAATACAGTTTTACAAGGCTTAGATTTTTTATTTTGTTACTTAGATGACGTGATAATAGCCAGCGAAAATGAGACGTTACATCAAGAACAATTAAAGTTAGTATTCGAACGTTTTAATACCTACGGCATATCTATTAACTTAAACAAATGTAGCTTCGGACAGTCGCGTATAGAATTCTTAGGTCACGAAGTTAGTATAGATGGTATTAAACCGCTTAAAGATAAGGTTGAGGCCATAGTGAATTTTCCTAAGCCAGTTACAGTATCTGATTTAAGACGTTTTTTGGGAATGATAAATTTTTATAGACCTCATTTACCCCATTTAGCTTCGCATCAATGCGAACTCAATAAATATTTAGTTAACGCTAAGAAAAATGATAAGTCTAAAATTATTTGGAATGCAGACAGCGATAATGCTTTTGTGCAATGTAAGATAGGTTTGCAAAACGCCGTCACATTGTCACATCCCCTTTTAGATGTTCCCCTAGCCTTGATGACCGACGCTTCCAACACCTGTATGGGTGCGGTGTTGCAGCAGCGAGTTAAAGGTAAGTGGATTCCATTAGGATATTTTTCCAAAAAGTTTACTCCTACAGAACAAAAATATTCTACGTACGATAGGGAATTGTTAGCGATTTTTAAAGCTATTAAATATTTTAGGAAATTGTTTGAAGGCCGTCCTTTAACTGTATTTACTGATCATAAACCCTTGTGTCATGCATTTTCTAAGATAGGTAATGATAGTAAAGAAACACCTAGAAGGACGCGACAATTAATTTTTATAAGTGAATTTACAGTCGACATACAGCATATTAGCGGTAAAGATAACATTGTAGCCGATACTTTATCGCGGGTCGAAACAATTGTTTGCCCGACAGTACTCGACTTCGACGAACTTGCTGACGCGCAAGCGAAAGACGAGTACTTGATTAATATGACGCGCTGTAGGAATAGCGATAATAATTTACAGTTTAAGAAAATTTATTTACCGACTTGTAAAAAAGGAGTTTATTGCGAAGTTTCAAACAATGTTGTTAGACCATATTTAACGGAAAATTTTAGAAAAAATGCATTTAATAGCGTTCACTGTTTAAGTCATCCCGGAATACGTACGACTCGAAAAATGGTATCTAAACATTTTTTTTGGCCTAGTATGAATATAGATATAGGGAAATGGACTAAAGCGTGTATACAATGTCAAAGATCGAAGATTTCTCGTCACGTAATTTCAGATATAGGTAAATTTCCTGAAGTTTCTCGATTTGAGCACATCCATGTGGATTTGGTCGGCCCCTTGCCGACGTCTCCACAGGGATATAGATATTTAGTTACAATTATAGATAGATGTACACGATGGCCGGAAGCATTTCCCGTCAAGGAAATTACCGCAGAAGTAGTTGCTAAACATATTTATGAAGGTTGGATTGTAAGGTATGGTTGTCCCGTTCGTATTACTAGTGATCAAGGACGTCAGTTCGAGTCCAGTTTATTTTTGAAGTTAATGTCATTTTTAGGTATAAATAAAAGTCGTACTACGCCTTACCACCCGCAAAGTAACGGTGCGGTGGAAAGGTGGCATCGATCATTGAAGGCAGCCCTAATGGCAAGGTTACTAGTCAGTGGTAGGACGTGGATTGAAGAATTACCAACCGTTATGTTAGGATTAAGAGCGGCGATACGAACTGATAGTTGTGTCAGTGCTGCAGAGTTGGCCTTCGGTAAAACTTTACGTTTGCCTGGCGAATTCTACGATAGTACTGCGATAGATCGCGACGTAAATGTTCCCTATAGTTTAGTAGAAAAGATCCGTGAAACTATCTCTCAATATCGGCCGACGAGAGATAAAACAAATTCGCGAAAAATATTTGTACATTCAGATTTGCAAAATTGCAGTCACGTTTTTATTAGAGATGATTCTATGCATAGGTCGCTTAAACCACCGTATGATGGTCCCTATTTAGTTTTAGAACGAAGTCCTAAAGTTTTCAAAATTCAACTTTCCGATCGAGTTACACGCATATCTATTGACAGGTTAAAACCTGCATTTATAATAAACGATAATTCACAGGTTGAAAACACTAATGATATACATGATACGCCTTCACCAAAGTCGGTTAAACAGACGTCACCCATAAAAACAACAAGAAGCGGTCGTGTAATACGACGACCCGTTCGTTTTGCGTTATAGAATTATTTTTATGTCTGTATAGTTTAAGCTATTGTCATGATTTTAATGTATTTCAATGTTTTATAATATTAAAGTGTTCTATACAAGTTATTTTTTTGAAACTGTGAATGTTGATATATAAAGTTCATACTGTATTTTTGCGCATAGATATAGTTATACATATACAATTTTTATATACATTTTTTGTTTTTAGGATATACATACTTCAATTTTATACAAATATACTTAAATGTTAATTATTCGATTTCATGTTTTACGTGTAAAAATGATTAACATGGTTTATGCTTATGTTACATTTTTTAGTATTGCGAAAGATAGCAATATGATGCTTTTGTTTTTATGTTTCGTGTAATGCTAAGTATTCCTTTTGCGACAAAATAAACGGATGTATCGTATTACATAGGTAATTTCGTTCATTTAAAATCAATATTTGTGTAAATTTAAATAATGTTTGCTATTTTTGTGTGCGTTTCTTTTATTGTTGTATGTTTTTAATTTGTATAACAAATTATATATGTATGTTCTATGTTGAATATAAGTTTTTTTTAATTGTAGTTATTATGTTCTATGTTAATTGTAAGTTTTTTTTTGAAAAAGGGGGGGAATAGTGTAGGGACACACATATACAAACAGCTTGCTCAGCGTATTTGTATAATATGTTCGTGTTTTCACATTATTCCTCACCGCAAAGTATAGTTAGTAGCGTTCTGACTTTTGTATAAGAAACACAGTTGAAGAAAAATAAATATATATTTAATGTGAAGTATTTCATTACTCAACCAACGCTACTCAACAGTAGATAATAAATCTTTATATAGTCATAACGGTCACAGTCTTTGATCACGCTCACACTTTAGAGACCCAAGTATTTCTTATAAATGTCAAATCGATATATTTAGTCATTTCTGAAGAATGGACAGAATGACACGGAAGTGGACAAAGGATTTTTACTTATAAAATAAGGAACCTTAAAAATGAATATTATTACATTTATAAGTTTTTTTTTAGCCATCATACTCATACTTCAAATTACTTACAATTACCATGGACCTCAAAAATTTAATTTCATGCGGGACAAAAATTTCACAATAACTATTTTTAAAAATCTATCTTATACAGACCATTTAAAAGCATGAGTTGCCTCTTCCCCACAAATAAGCTGTGTAAAGAAAAGCATTAAAATACCTGCGACACTTTTGGAGATACATGTGTATATGAGCTACAGAAGTCAAGCTCAACATAAGGTGAACCGCATACCATTTTGCTTATATCTGACATGAAAAAATCCCCAAGTTACGTAGTCTTGACTTTTCTTGTTAATAATTAGATACGTGTGTATTGACCACCACCAATTATTATTGTGTTTTCCTTCCTGTCGAATTCTATTACTATGCAAATTAAAAAAAAACAAACAATAGAAATATTATAATATTTATGTTGATTTAAACCGAGTTAAAATACAGTGAGTATAAACCGTCTTAATACAACTAATTATAATATTTGTTAAACACTTAATCCAACTGCGACGGGGTTTCGGATTTGGATGAAATGTTATAGACATAGGCTTACTGCGTTTTATTCCCGTTATATTATTTTATTTGATTACTTAATAATTTATTGACATCAAAATCGGCGTGCTTGATACGCCAGAGGCTAGATCAGACACAACAATACACACTTGTTCAACAGATGTTTTTTCACAATTATTAGATAGTGTCCTCTCTATTTATATATAAACAAGATCATTATGTGTTATTTTGAAAAAAGGACACCTTAGCTAACATCACCAATTCTAATATTTTACAAAAAATGAAAGTTAACCTTATAATTTCCTGAGATTTCTTGAGTAGTAATTACATAAACATCGTTACTATCAAAAGATGTTTTACATCTGTTTGATAGTAACACGGATTTTTATTTAATTTTATTAATTAGCTTTAGGCAAAGCAAAAATTAAAAACTTTAATAAAAAATGCTTTAGTTCAACAAGCATACTATAGTATTAATGAAATATAGAAGATAATATTCCTTGTAGTATGTCACTTCGTAAATTAATGCGGGATAGTTGTTATATTATGTATTCTTTGGAGATGTAAACTATAAATAACAATGTAAATATAGTGGCCGTTAAAAACAATAACTGTCGAGTTTCGTAACGGTAGCTTCACGATAGAATTTACTTTCCAAACCGGTGGTAAATTAATAAATGACTTTACATAAGTACTTTGTAAAAAAGATTACATGAATGAAAATATTCTATTCTGTAAAGAAAATGTTACTCTTTTATTATACCGGTAATGAAATCCAAACCAAAACTCTGAGATCACCAATTCTCATGTAAAGCAAATATAAATAAAAATTCTAGCCTTTATCCTGCTTCATCTCGTGGATAAACGATGTAAACAAGTTGACTAATAATATAATCCCCAATATAAACAACATTACTCAGAAATGATTCTGAATAATCTTTATATCCTTCGTGTCTGTACTGAACGTGGTATAGCTAGAAATTAATTATAATTTCACCTAAATTCAAATACGAATTTTACATACCTAACTCTTATAAATTCGTATATATAAATCTTATTAACATTTTATTTTCACTTTCGATTTACAAGAGAATTTAATTATTTTCTTGGATGAATACTTTAATTTAGGTATTTTCTTTTGTTTATTTTAACGCCAGTACTTTACATCTATACATATAATAAAATCGTAGACTAGCCGTGTCTGTACATTTAATATTTTCAAGAAAAAAATTGTGTTTCGTGTTTCATTTGTGATTCTAAACTCAAAACAATGATTTTTAG
>LQNK01001540.1:160762-198824 GCA_001586405.1 Phoebis sennae
TTTTAAAATTGTATAAATGAGCGTTAAATTAAATTACATATAATTAATGTCATATTTTTTATAACAACTATGTTCATTTTGTAGTCTACGCGAGCGAAGCCGCGGGCAAAAGCTAGTATTGAATAAAAATAATTTCTAAAGGTTTTAAAATGCGATTTATTATATTTTAATTTATATTATCGTTAACCTGACGTTTCTAACAATATTTACAGCAAGCGTGGTAACGTATAACTGAGGTGACAGTTGTCTTCATTATTGTTTGTAAGATTGTGTTACTACCTTCACCTATTTCCAAGACGATAGAGAATGGAAGATGGCTCGGATCCTTGCAAAATTAACCTTATGCGTAATATTGTCATTGAGTATAAATAAATAAAATAAATAAATATTCTCGGACATTTTACACAGCGCCATCTAGTCCCAAACGAAGCAAAGCTTGTACTATGGCAACTAGATAGCTGATAGACATACTTAAACATACTTTTTTTTTGTAAATACATACATACTATAGATATTAACACCCAGACAGTAGAAAATTACAATGTTCATCACATCATAATTTTCTACCCGTGGGAATCGAACCCACACCCTCCGGCGCAATAGACACTGACGTATCAACTGCGCCAACCGAGCAGTGGATACGTCAATGCTTGACATACTAGGGTTTTAATATTTTTTAGAGGGCTCCGGTTATTAGAAAGTCTCATACCATTTATCTATTGGTTGTGTCTTGTTTTTTTTTAATTTCAATAGCTCGCGTACCTGTCGTGGAAAAAGAAAAATATTATATAATAAACCGTGTTTAAATCCCTAAGATAGCCTTTGTATTTAATATTAAAAAAGGGTTATATACTTATTATTATCAAACTGAGCCAAGAAGAAAATTAATAGTATATATAATATAAATAAAATTCGGTTTAAGCTGCTTAAATAAATGCAGATAGAGAATTTCGGTGTGATACAAACTTGAACTGGAAATTCAGACACAAGTGGGGTCGCTTGTATGGACTATTTACTACATCTCGGGTAGCCGAGTCAGGCTTGCTTTGATTAAACCCTTTCGCGCCCCGGCTCTAGTACTCGTTTTACTTTTATCTACTTTACTCTACCCGTAAAATACCCTGGAACATTTTCCTTCCAGGCGTAAAAACGTGGTATTTGTCAGAATTGGGTTAGATCGCTTCTTCATTTGACGGTAACAATTGATATAATATTAGCGCGAAATATGACGATTCTATTTTTAGTTATTTTCAAAGTCATTGTCTTTAGTTCAGTATACATCCTTATCCAAAGAAAATGTTTGTTAGCTTAGGTATTTAATGCAAACTAAAATTGCCCGTTACACTATATCAATCAGATGAATAGGTTTTGAGATATAGTCGTTAGAAGTAATTAGCAGCGAAACATTTATACGGCGCGAACCAGCGTTCTTTCTAAGACTTGATTAACCGAAGCGAAGCGAGTGCGGGCAGCTAGTATAATAATAAAGTGCTTTTAGAATTGTGAGCTGATGTTATAATTGGATTATTAACACATCAATATAACATCATAATAACTTGTTGCCAAAAAATGGAACCGACTTCCTCACTTTAAAAAAGTCGGTGCAAAGTCTTGGTAAATTCGAAAGTAGGTAAAGGCACCGACTTTGAATAGATTTCAAAAATAAAATACGAGGAAAATAATAGGACAAAAAATAGGACGAGGAAGTTGGTTCTATTTTTAGCCAAAAGTTATTACTTTTCCATTCTTATTGACCTACTAACCTATTTTTGCGGATACTTAAATTTGTTAATGAAACTTATTCTAAACATTATACTATGAATATTCACTGGGTTTCCGAAAAGTTTATTGAAATCGCAAAACCAGCCATTTTAAAATCTCTCTCATCAGAATAGAAATTTATGCGACTTCCCTAGACCCTAACCAATTCATAAACTAAAAGTGGGTAACTTTAGTTTTGTATTGTATATCAATGTGTACAGCTGGACTAGAATAGTATATTAATTTAAACTAGCTTTCCACCTATTCGTTCGCACGGATTAGAACATTTCTACTTTGTAGACTGCTATCGTAGGAGACGCGCTATGACATTTTTTAACGACTTTAGAAGCATATATATTGTTAACTTGTTATTTTTTTATTAGTCTGCATGCTCCGAAGGTGATAGGCACGTGCGTTGGTTTTAGATAGGTCTGTTTCGAAAACGTTATCGTCGTAGTACTTACCTAATATTTCCAGGTCTTGGGTTAGCATTTCTTCCGCTTCATGAAAGGATTTTATCTGAACTGCTACTGCGAGACCCTCAGCATATATATATTGTGAGAAATAAATAAATTTATTATTATTATTATTATTATTAAAACAAGTAAGTGGTGGTAGTTATGGTTGATTATTCGTGTAGATATTAAACAATGTACGTGAGAGAACACTTCCTTGAGGTCGGCCGATTTTAATTTTACTCTCCCGACTTTTTTGATGATTTAGCCTTTGATCGCTGGTTGGGCATCTCAAACCTTGACATACTGAAATTGTTAAATAACTTTAACTTTTGCAATATGATACCCACTGTCACATAAGCCACAATCAGCCTACAGTCAATGCATCATCCGGGAAAAAATCTATCGGGAATAATATAGTACTAAGACGAATCGTACCAGAGAACAGCGATTTTGGGACATTCTTGATTTCATGAAAAGACTATTAAGACCCTAGTGGCTCGAAAGCCAAAGATATGAATGTGATGTTTACCTCAGAGTTGAATAACGAATATTGGATAAATAACATACATATTGTGCATATATAATTTGCCTTTGTTGAAATATTGTAATTTCAATTTTTGTTACAGTATTGTAAGTTATTAAAAAATCCTTTTAATAAAAAACCAGTAAAAAAATAGATTTGTAAGTGTTTTTTTTTTTAAATAAACTTCATTAAAATATAAGCTGATTGACCTGCAGGCGGCGATTACGCAATATTTTAAAAACGTCCTTTTAATTGGCTCGTCGCTATAAAAGAAAAGTATACGTATGAGGTATATATAACACAAGTAATTACTTCTTACTTTTGTGGAAATATTCTAGCTCGTGGAGAATATCATTATAATTTAATGTTAATTATGTCTGTATGTTTAGTACAATGAGGGAACGAGTTGACACGGTTTCGTTTTATTAAGTAGAACACAAATGAAACGTCGGGCAAATTATTATGTGTTATATACATAACAATGACAATTTAAGATGTCTTCTAGCATTTATTTTTTTAGAGATTATTTAATCCAATCGTAAAGAAAAAGGAGTATTGTATAAGTTCTGATAATTTTTGTAAAATGCTCTGTAGCGAAAATGTTATTCAAATATGGTCACAAAAGAATGATGTAAACGACTTATCTTTGGAGACGAAGACTTTTAAGGTTTCTCTTTGCTAATCACAAAGAGCGTTTCATCAAAAGACTTTTAACAGTTAGGTCCTTTTAAATGTTTATTATACTGTGTAGAAGGATTAGAACCCACAGGCCGGTGAAGAAGCATTCATTATGAATGAGCAATTTAAGCAACGCTTGAAATTTATATAAAACAATTTGTTTTGAAAAAAAAAACGTAATAAACTACGAACGACGGCTTATCCCAAGTAAAATTACAATGAAATATATTAAAATATATTTTCATATTTCGATATTACATACCTTATATTCATATCTCGTCCACTTTTAAAAAATGTGTGCATACGCCAGGTTTTAATGTATTGTACAGTTTGTTATGTAACATTCCTTTTGTGATCCGTAATAAATAAATTAAATAATTATAATACGCCATTTCAGAGGAAAATGATTCAACCAATGTACAACTGTAAGTATTTATCTTTAAGTCAGCGATTACCGCAAATAACCTTAAGTAAGAAAAAACTTAGCGATTGTGACTATTGGCTGGATTTTTATAATTCATCGAGGGCAGAAGAATGTAGGCAAAGTGAAAATCCGATTTAACTCGAACGTACCTTGCCGCAATCGGCGTCTAGATTCGATTCCTCTGCACCCTGAATGGAAATTGGATTTCAGTTCTGCAAAGCTATGCATTATGTGCCCCCACAGATACTTTTCAAATTACCTACTTAAGCCAAACGGGTGGCCAGTTATTTTCAATTATTTGCTACCCTTATTTGTGTTTGTCATTTATATGCGACTCAGGAATGAATTATGAAGATAACTCTTAAATTCACTCGTGATTAAATTTGTTGCATTATTATGATTAAGTTTTTTGAATTAAATGTAAGGAAAGAAACATTGTCAAGCTTGTTTTTATATTATGGTTCATCAATCATCATCCACCAGTAAAAAAATGTAAAAAACAAAAATGAAATTAGTGATTTCTGCCAGTGCTTTATGATAACCGTAAAAACTAAATACATTTTGCGCAGTAGTAAGCCTTCTTGATTAATTTGGTAATTATGAGTCTCCATTATTATTGATAATAATTAATTCATTGCAGCTAAATTATCGATAGCAATTATATATCCACAACCGTATTTTATCCATTGGATTATAGTGCATACAGTTCCAATAAATTATCTTTTTAGTGTGTTTCAATATCGCCTCATTTTATTTTAATATGTAGTTTCAAATTTCTCCATTTTGATAAAAACCTTAATGTTTATCTTACATTTTTATTATTATACTAGCTTTCCGCCCGCGGCTTCTGTATTTCTAAAAATCTATCTAATGACACCTCATTTAATGATGTATTCGCGAATTTATTTTTTACCCTCCGGTTACATGTATAAAAGCCACGGCTAAAATTTCAAATAAAATATAGCCACATACAAATAGATAAAGGGACAGAAAAGAGCATTCAAATTCCAAAGAAATTCATCTTGCACGGAAATTACTCGTTTTAATAGTATTTAATGTTCCAGTTGCTGCTACAATGTATGTATTTAAATATAGCTTGTGATTATTTCTAAATAAAAAATTATGTTATGGCACGTCTAATATATTTAATTAATGATACTACAACTAGTTATTTAAAAAAAATAAAATTTATCTTGTAATTGGTGTAACATATTTGCTGTTTGAGCAATAGTCGTATTTCATCCTGATGTAGTGGTCCGAGAGCCTTGATCATTTTTTGGTTAAGTGTTTGACGCAAGCTGAAAGATTGTATGATACTCCTATTATACCCTGACATTGAACTGCAGACCTGGCTGGTGAGCAGTGGGGTATATATATCTAAACCTATCTAAACCCCGAAAAATTGTATTTAATGTTTAAAAAATAGAAAAAAATAAGACGATTTAGTTGGTTGGGGTTTTGACATTGTCAGCGCATTCAAAAATATTTTGCAAAAACGCAAAAAATATACTAAAAATGTTTTGTGGCATCTTCAAAATTTTAACTGGGTATTATTTAAAGCTAAAATAGTATTCTAAAGAATTCTTTTTGGTGGAACTTACCACCAGCCAGATCTAAAAAAGGCCCCGCTGTTTAACAATCAGGTCTGCAGTCAGACAGACAGGCTTCAGACAAGTCTTCAGCTTGCCTCAAACACCTACCCAAAAAACGGTCTCGGCTCTCAGAATACAGCTTGGCTAATATGACTTATTGCTAATTGGTCGTTACGATAATAGGTCGCTTCGCTATTAACTTAATTTGCTTATAGCAGCCGCGGAAACGGCGAAGACTTTTATTTCTTTCTCACTGAAAAATTCCAACTCAAAACGGCAAAAATTCGTAAATTGAGGTTACGATAAGTTTCTAGCTACCTTCCTTTTCTCCAACACTTGGCTTTTGCTTGAAAGATTTTACATATAGCATATGTAAAATCCATACAATAAATATATATTAACCAATTTCTCAATACATAAATAAATAATAAACGTACTTTTTTGTATTTTTTGGATTTTGGATTAAATAAAGACAGTATTAAACAAGTGGCAGGCAAGTTTTATGTTTGTCGCCGTAGTATAAATGTGAAGTTCGTCCTCAAACGTAACCCCAAATTTAATGAGAATCATAATAAAATATTATAAAATATACCACTTCTTCAAAAAAATTGTTAAACCAGTTTCCATAGATAGCTAATATAATTTATTGGCTCAAAAATAACACGAAAAACGCTTCAATTTGGCTATGTTGCGATAAATTTCGCACAAGTGTATTGTATTGTGTAGCGGCGTTCAATATGAATTTGTTTATTTCACGGGATATTGCTGCGTTCATCGCCATGCGTCAATCAAACAGCATATGCGGGCGACAGAGCCAAAATTACTCGGAGATCAAAGAGAAACATGAAATAACTGCTATTTGAAAGTCAATAATATGATTTAATTTCCATATAATTACCTACGAATGCTACTTGGTTTGGTCTACTGTATTAGATGAATAACAGAACCAATACATTCAAAATATGTTCTGAATACTGATGACATTTAAACTTTTATGGGCTCGAAGGGTATTTGACATCCGGGATACCAATCAACCTCAGGAATATGAGAGACCCGAAATCAAACATTGCAGCTAGCCTAGATAAGAACCCACAACCGAATTTACGGTTGCGGTTGAAATATTTTATTCACGTTTTGTAATATCCTTCGATCGATAGGACAGAGAAGTCGAACTATTTACAAAGGTGAACTTTACAGGTGGGCTTTCAGGACCAAACCTAAACTATGAAGAATATCAAAAGATTATGTAAGCAGTCTCGAGCTAATTTTAACAAAATAAAAACGTCGTCATTACGTGCCCAAAGTATGCTGCTCAAAGTGTGTCTATATCTGCCATACAAACACTCCACAACAGATGTATTTATTAAAGCAAAATATGTACTAAGCATCAGAAAGCTATTCATTTTTAAAAGACTACAACGCTACCATAGGAATATTGTATACTTACCAGATTCCGAGTGTACCAAGTGTTTTAATGCCAATAAATAAATTTGTATTTGTATTAGATTAAAAATAATAGTTATAAGGGGGAACTGAACAAGGCGCAACAAATAAAAAAGTCGCGTAAACATAAGTCACTAGTTAGTGGTGTCGTTAAATAGTTCTTTAAAAATAAAAATTAAACTAAAATAGCTTTTTTAACTTAAATGGTAAACAGTTATACGCTTGTATATATACCAGGCGAGTAAAGCCGCGACTGGGAAGCTAGTTACGAATATAATATGCAGGACAACACGAAGATAAGCTGCTGATTAACCAATTAAACATATAATTAATTTTGAATAGGCCGTACTTGTGTGTGCATAATATACACAAATATTCTTCATATATTTCTACATGGAAGACTTAGAGCGGACAGAATCTAAAAGCAATATGCAAATTGCTTGACTATAACTATATATATATATATATCTATACTAATATTATAAAGAGGAAAGATTTCTTTGTTTGTTTATATTGAATAAGCTCCGAAAGATCTGGACTGATTTGGATAGAATTTTAAATTTTTTTTATTTATTTATTTATATCAGGCATCATGTAGTTACAGTTAATAGATCTTAAATAACTTAAAACTACGTCCCATAAAAACTAAACACTAAAATTAATACTAATTTCACACGTTAAGACTGCGACGTGTGACGCGGGTCCGGAGGGCTGGGTAACCGTCCGCGGAAGCGACGAAATACTACTCCCTGCCGCCAGAACTCCTCGTCCATGTAGACGCTTAGCTGGGCAGTCGGGACTCTCACCACCAAGGAGTTGAAACTGACTTTATGGCGAGACTATAACCGTTCTACTCGCAGTCGCAAACCGGTCTTCGCGTGCACGTAGTCAGTTACATCTTCACCTTTTATGACGTATTTCACACGAGACACATATAGTAGCGTCGTTGGCACTTCTGCACACATACGAAGATTTGGGTTCCTCGTAGCGGTGCCACACTAAGTTTTGTACAGAGATTCTTTGAAAACCGAGGTAGGACATAAAATAGTGTCTAACCCGATAATCCTACGGGAACGGGGCTGTATATTCAGTGCTAGAACAAAAAGCAATGAAAATATTAATTTAATATGATTTGAGATTTTTGACTCTATCGATGTAATATAAGGCTAGTACTTGTTTGTTAAGAATACTCAACGAAAAAATATACATAGCCTTTTCAGCACAATAAGATACCTGTCATAATGTGAGCGTGTAATCTATACATAAAACTAAAACAGTAACCACCAGATCATTTCTGTACATTAAATATTATTTTAAAAAGAGTATTTGTTATGCAAAATGTATGTTTTATAGTATTTGTTATGCAAAATGTATACTTTATAGACCCCAACACCATAGTCAGATTTTTTTCTGTTTGTCTGTTTATATGTTCGTCAATCGCGTAAACTGGGCAGATTTTGATAGACCAATAGTAGGTGCAACCTATAAAAACAAATAAAAATAAATATTTTGTACACAATTTTTTTCACAATAATTTTATAACGGCACGATATTACATTTTATTTAAAAAAATATATTTTTAGGGAAGGCTCTATACATGTAACCAGAGGGTAAAAAATTTATCCGCGAATATATCTTTACATAAGGTGTCGCCGGATAAGTCTTTTTAAAAATTAAATAGAGGTTTTGTGACATAATATTTTAAGAGATATACTTTCATAAAGTCGTAAAAATGTCCTACCGCATGACAATATGATTTTGGTTGAGATGTGAACATTTGCTATTTGTTTTAAATTATATTTTGAATATTCTTCCAGTTCCTCATTTTATTTTATTGCATTATATGCATACTTATATTAACTGTGATACTAAGAATGTTTAAAAAATCAATCGCAGGACCGCTGAGATAATTCATTTCTATAGTTTTTTATAATTTTCTATGGCAATAGGGTTGACAAAAAACTTGGTTAAGCTGCGCTTGACGAAAAGTTGGTCCTGTAATAAAATTTTACTATTATATTTTTGAGCCTAATGTTTAAAAACGAAATATAGAAAGATATAAATTATAAAAATAGGATAGTTATAAAATTAACATTGGTAAAAAGCGCAAGTGAAATTTGCCGTTGGCTGTTAATAACAAATCTAATAACATTGACTATGAGCATAGAGGGTGACCCAACTGGCTGGTCACGTCGATTTAACGATCGAACACCGAGACTCAACTAATACCTCACCAATTACGGATTATCTTTTGGAATTTGAAATACGTTTCATATGTGATGTTGTAACGTATTAAGTACTACTAGCTGCACACAGTAGTTACACACGTATTCACAAATAATACTATGAGTTCTCACAACACATAGAAACCCATAAACCTATTCAGAGACGATACTTGAGTGGGGGTTTGACAGTTTGCGCTTAAAATAAGTCTTATTGTTTTTTTTATTATAAAGGAGCTTTGTCGCTTAGCAACCACATCGCTCTATAAAGACATAATTAAAACTATCAATCACTGGATTAAACAAATATTGGCTAACCTAACCAGCGCTTGCGCTCTTGCCAAATTATTGTTTTTGAATTAAAGACTTGTCATTTGGAACACGTTGAGAAATTTCTTACTTCGCATAGTATTACTACTTTACTTACACAAGTATTGTTTGTGTAAATGGATGTTAGACTTCATACATTTAAACAATGTCCAATACCTAGTGTAAACATTAAATCTTGGTTTAACCGAATAATGTAATTTTCAAATGCTGAAAGAGATTTGCTTATATGCAAATTTAACATAACTATAAATTCATAAAAATCTCATTCGCATATAATTAAATAGTTAGTTATAAAATAAAGCGTTATTATTAATTGGTATAATGAGGTAGTTGTAAAGAAGATTTCAGGAATAAATAAAGTTCTGGGTTAAAGACGTTTACTGCAATCAAGTATTTACGGTAAGCGAGAAGCGAGTTACTTGAATTAAGAATTCTTGGAGCCACCGTTGTTAATTTACCAACTGTATAATCTCAAAATATCTTCTCACCACTTTATCATTATATACTAGCTAAGCCTGCGGTTTCACCTGTGTAACATCTGATCCCATGGGAATCCCCGAATTAAAGCAACCTATGTATTATTTGGGGTCCTTACATTATCCTCGGTTTAGTAGTTTATTCGTGAACAATAAAAAAAAAACATCTTTACATCCGTTTTCACAAACTTTCGCATTTACAATAGTAGGATTAGTAAGATAAGCATGGCATAGAGACGCTGTTTTAATCAGTTATGTATCGCTATTTATTATTATTATTATATCGTATTGGCGCGCCAGTGAGAATTCTTTTTACTCCAATTTGGAGGGTACCCTTAAACGAAGGCCTACCGCCCCTAAAATTAAAATGTTACCACCACGCAACAATTCTTTATCCAACATTCATGGAAATCGCTTGGGAGAGCACGGAGTAATCGTTGTACATGCTAAAAAAATTAATGAATGATACGCTCCAACTAATTAAAAACTCAATTCAAGTCATACCAAATGTATAGGCGTAATTTTCTGATATTTAGGTTTTGTATTTTTTTCAATAATTTCCATCTCGCCTAATGTTTTATTTACTATAGCCGTAATTTATTTATTTATACACTTTATTGTGTTGAGAAATACAAAATATAAAACTTATTATGTAAAATTCCTTACATCTAATTTCCTAACACAGTAGGCGGCCTTATCACTCAGTAGTGATCTCTTCCAGGCAACTAACTGTAAGGGGTAACAGGAGAGTAATTCCTATTTGCCTATATTTCTTTTCGACATACCTGTTCTTGAGTTCTTTTATTAAATACATCAAAAAATTTTCGAGTTTATTTTCAAATAACATAGTTTGATTTTCTGTGGTATTAATATACGAAAATATAAAAATATTATTACTGTGTAACTCGAGTGGGAACAGAGCATTCCTTATAAATGAATTGGACCAAGACACACCGGAAAAGCGGAATCGGCATGAAATTGCATTGTACTGCGACGCAGTCCTGCATTTCCACCCAATGACGGCGACCGCTTTGTGCTCACCAGTTGACGCTACTGGCGAGTGAGGTCCTGATTTGGACTAAAATATTGTTTTCAAAGTTTGATTTTAAGTCTAACGTTAAAACAAACATTACAAATAAATAATAATTAATATATAATTAGAATTCATTCATTAACATTGTCAGTATTCCCCTCACATTCCCCTCCTTCTTTCACTCCAAGTGAAATGCATGCTCTATTGCCTGCTATGCCATGAAAAAAATATTGAAGCTTATGTAGAAATGCAAAAGAATTCTTTTTAATCTTTGTATTTAATATCGATTGTCGGATTGATCAATGTAAATAAAGATACAGAATTATTGACGTAAAAAATTATGTTCAAATGCATAAATTTTTATTTATTTAATTTTAATGTCTGAATGATATTTTAAATATATAACTTGATGAGATGACAAAAACCAATATAGGTGTAGGTCATAGACATTATGAAATCTGAAAATTTAATATATGTTATCTCTCATTTTGTCATGTCCTCAGACAGAAGAATATTCTCAAAAGCGCGTACGGTCCGCTCAATACACATATAATAGACTATTTGACTCATATCTTATAATTTTCCCATAATACACGATATTACCTATAGTTCTTAGTTAAGAAAAACATATTTCATCAAGACAGTCATTAAAAGGTTAAGATTAATTTAGAAGCCTTTAAAATGTATATATTTATGTTTAATTAAAAACGGCAAAAACGCTATCGGCCATAATGTGACGTCATTCTAGTGGTACACTAAGTAACTCTCAAAGCTGAATGGTATAGGGTTGTTTTATAAGAATCCTTAAAAATGGGTTCCATTTTTTATTTTATGTAATTTTCCATATTAGTTTCAAGGCAAAAATGTAAACAGCACAAGAACTTTATTTCGTTCACTAACTTACTTCATAGCCTTAATAAAAATATTCCTAAAGTAACTCCAATGTTTACACACTTTATAAATTAATTACTTATTATTCAAAACTTATCTCCCAACAAATAAATTTAGGTTCCATATAAAAAGATTCAATTGAGCAGTCTTAGACAGGTATTACATACTTATATTTATTAAACTAAACATTTTAAGTCACGATTATTTCTCAGACAAATTTGAACGAATACATAATTTCAAGTCATGTCATAATGTTTTTTTTATAATTGTACAACAACTATTTATAGATACAACATTTCATGACAATAGCGTAACCGATAAATATTAGCCAAAAGATGTGTTTTGAATTGAAAGCAACAAAAGCCTGATAAGTTTTAAAGTGAAATTCAGTTTAAGGAATTATTCATCAAAAGATCTTTGATTTGAGTAGCGCTCAATGCGGAACCACTAATCAAATGTTCGGATACTATGAATACGTTAGCCCGTCAAATTGATAGGTGTTAATTGTAAAATTGCTGCTCCATATTACAGGATACTGGTGCAGTTTCAATTCCAATAGCCTCAATAATAAAGCTGTAGGGAATGGAACTAATTGAACTGGTGAAATTTACCTTAATCATATATGCTAACAAATTTATAGATTCATTGATTTTGTTATAAAGCTGTTAATAATGAAATGCTTTTATTATTGACGGATTTACAAACATTTAAAAACCAATAGTGGAATCAAAATTTAAAAAATGCCGTTTTAAAAGCTTCGTGCACGAGTGGCTCGATAAAATGGATTACAACACTATAGAATTTTTTATACAATTTGCACCAAAATGATCATCCCTTAAAGCTTCCTACTCTTATTGCCTTCCTACCAACATAACTATTGATCACTACAAAACTATTACATTTACACACACTTATACACCCCCCCACACACACGCATATAACACACTAACAACTATTTTCTTTTCTTTTCTTTTTACTTTTTCTTTGTCATTTGTAGATCTTGTTCGCTTTAACTAGTGAATTGTAGAAGGAGTCTGTCTTCCAAAACACAGGGAAACCTAAAGTGTAACTGTATTATTGTAAAATGTTTCACGAATAAAGCAATCTTCATTATTATTTTTTATTAGATTGTCAACCGACAAAATTTGATACTGATTAATAATCAACTATAAACAGGATTCTGAAATTTAATGTTATTATTATTACTAAAGAGCATCACGCGCTTTATATATTTTCCTAGCCTTTGACTTAAGAAGATTCTAGTATTAAACGTGCAGTTGTAAAAAACCTACGAATCAAGGTTGGGGTTGGAGGGAATCAATGTAGGTTGGAAAAAAGTTATCAAGTACGAGACCTAGATATACGATCACATAATCTGAACTAACTGTATTAGTGCGAAAAATTGAATTGCAAACATACACAAAAACCAAAGTTATATGGCGTCAAGCTCAATTCAATGCAGTCACAGACAATGACAGGATAATTTTCATGATGGCGCCAACACCAGTGAAATGCGCTTGGAACAGCAAATGTATAAAGCTTTTAAGCAAATGAAACCGTATATTACTGAATAACACTCGTAATTCAGTGATTTAAGCCGCACAAAAATTGTCTGGCTCAATAGAGCACTAATAAGCTAACCGATCACGTCTTATTTTATATAATTAATCTGATTTCATGTTTAAGAATAAATTAATTGGTTTAAAATTAGTTGGTATATACTACTTATCACATGTACTTGTTATTAATACCTATATCATCGATAAAGAGATCATATAGTATAACTCTCATTATACGTATGTTCCCCTTCCGAAAGTATTTGAACCAATGTAAAATATAACTCAAAGGAGACTAATTTTGCCTGCCGAATAGCCGAATTTTGGCATGCAAGTAGATTTGTTGTATTTAAGACGGTCTCTTAGTATATGAGTATCTATACCGAAAAAACAGTGATTATAAACCGTCTTAAATACACGGCTCACTTGTCGTAGACGTTATGACGTAGACATCCGCTAAGAAAGTATTTCAATCAAATCCCAAGAGAACGGGAAAGTAGATATAGGCGGGTGAAACCGCAAGGCACAGCTAGTATATATATAAAGTAGATTGACAATTCTGTATCGTTATATACCCGTAAATAGTTTATTTATTAATTTAAATGACGAATAAATAAAGCTTTTTTTGAACCAATAAGTTAAATAAATCTTTAGTAGTCGCATTTGATGAAAATGGCAAAATCTCGTGTTCACATTTATCAATCTCTATCGAGATGAGATCGTTTTATAGCAGCTGGCAAACTGAATTGCCATTTAATTCGTATTTGTAGAAAAATAACAAACCGTTTCATAATATGAATGCAGGCGAATGGTGTTCTTTCGATGTGTTGAAAATACCTGATGAAATCGAATAGGAAAATTTTAATTCACATAAACATTAATGTATGTACGAACAGTATTTTTTATGAGCTACTACCGACCGGTTTCCAATGTTTATTCTAGCGAAGACTGACAAGAAACTCGATAGTGCCTCTAGTCAAGTCCAGTTCAGTGATAACAGTAAGCTCGAACTAACTCAGCGGGCAATGGAAAGCACTCTTCTTAGAGTTTCTCTGCAAGATAAAATGTCAGAGAATCAGGAAGTACGCAATAAAACTAAGATAACCGGCATATACCTCCAGAACGGACGACCGCAGGGATACTTAACTCTTCTCATGACAACCTTGACTGTTGGCGCCACTGTTTGCAGTGTACTTCTTTCGGCTGAGAAAATGGATGCAATTGCATTATTTTGAGTACAGTAACAGTACCACCCGAACGCACAAGTACCATATAATAGATGTAATTTCGAGAATGCCTGAAAAAATTGATCAAAATTCCCTACTTATTTTTAGGAATACATTTTTTTTAATTTGCAATAGATTATATTATTATGAAGGTATGTATAGATGTCTAGACGGAACGTGACACCAACTCGCGCTGCTGTTTATTTTAGGATTTAGGCAGAAAGAAATAAACAAATTTATGCCTCTAGTCGTGTGTATAGAATCTAGGCAGGCGTATAAAGCCGAATTTTGTTTTAAATTTGTTTATCAAAATTTATATAATTTAATGTGTTTTATTTCAACACCCATTTGATTTGAGGCCAAGGGCAACAAACTTTACGTTGCCCCTGTGTATAGACATCTTAAAATATCGCGAAACAATGTCTATTTTTACGCGATAACGTAAAGAAATGTTTAACTAAGAATTATTAGATTAAATGCAAAAGAATTATTTGAAACAAACAATATTTTTAACAGCTGAATATTCTGTTATAACAATATAGGTAAGCTCCAGTCTTATGTATGCGCCTTCGGTCACGCTAGTAATAGTTTCTTTGATAAAATGAAATATTGTTTTATCTGGTTTTAATAATGAATTACACTCACAATTCTTCTGTTGAATCGAGCTACTTATTCCTTTTTTTATGCAGTTCATGTCTACTGCTTGAATCTAATTTATTTTTATTAATTATTTTTATCATTAAACACTGATTAAGTTTTAAATTACCAATTGGCAAGTCTTTTAGGACGAAAACAACGACGTCAATGATTTGAAAAAAAAATAGGCTAGACTTGACTCTTGTTTATATTTGTTCATAAACGATGATTATATGATCTCCTATATTAATGACAAAATTATAATATTTTTTGATCCCTTAATACTCAACAAAATGCAATTTAAAATTTAATAATTTCTGAACGAATATTTTTTATATGACTAAAAAATTAACAGTTATTAAATCGTAATTTTTGTATAGTTCTTTTAAAATATAATAAAAGTTCATTAATGGAATTTTTGGAAAATAAACTTTTGACGAGATATATTTACAAACGTACCTTTCTAAATCGTAAAATTTGTCATAACACCTCTACTTCGAAAATCTACAAAGTACAGAATTTTGTAGTCCAGGCAGGCAAAGCCGCAGTCGAATAGCTAGTCAAAACATAAATCCAACACAAATATGAAGTATGACTAACTTTCTACTATTATATAACCTGTAGGTACGTAAAAAATTACAATTTGTTACAATTTGCACGAGCCCCGACGTTTTTCCTTATTGGAATATGTATGGATGGAAATAGGAAGCAAATAAAATCTATCATGGATAATTTTTTGTAGTTTTTTATTTTGGGATACTAATTAACCCCTCGGTATACAAGTTATATGTAAATACTATAATCTTGCGAGAAAATTCTCTATTAAAAAATCCGCTAGACGTGCGACCACGTAAAATTTCGCTGGTCGGGGTCGCGAGACGCGCACCTTAAATATTTGTTTTGGTTTAAATTTCATACTTCTAGACTTATTTTTATTAATTAGCTTTAGCTTAGCAATTAATTTTACAACTAAATATAAATTTTAGTGCATAAACATGAACAATTCCTAACTTTATATTATAACTACTACAACAAGTATACATATTAGTAACATCAATATTGTAGATAATTTAATTTCCATTTGTTGGACCTTCAATAAAACGATTAAATATTGTTATTCATCATGTACCTATGATATTATGTAGTTAAAGTCTTTTCACTCATTGCTCAACAAGTTTTAATTTGATAATTGCGTCACTAATTCAGATAATAGTCGTAGTTCAAATGTAAAATCGAGCGCGCTGCGAACGAGACTTTAATAGTAATTTTCCGAAATGTTATTCCGGAATTCAGAACTGAGTTGTTGGTTTGTTCGATAAGAAAGTTTAGTTCGTTAAGTAGGCACATTAGGGAGAAACAGGAAAACATTAGAGGGTGTCGTCGGCAGTGGCTGGCTGCCAGACGGCATTAAAATATGCCATCCAATTGGACGCACTGACTTCACTCCCACTTGCGCTCAGCGAAATTTTAAGGCAATGGGTGTAATTTGCAAGGAATAATATTGAATCTCGAACAGCTCTTTGCACTTCTTTCATTTAATATCGTTTGCGGAACTTAAGTTTGCCTTTTTATATGATTCGATTTTGTAGCGTGCATTAGGCATGTGTATTAAATGTGTGTGCTATTATTTGTGAGGGATGACGGTCTTTACATATAATCCTATGACCATATTTATCTGCTCGTTCTTAATGATTGAATTATAAAACTTCATTGAATATTTGTTGGACATTTTAATGTTGTGAAAATATTTATCTTGATTTATACATATAATAAAACAGTAACCGAACCATTTCTGTACATTGAATATTTTTCAAAAAGAGTAATTGATATGCAACATGTATGTTCTATAGATACCAAAAGCATGGTTAGAATTTTTTTTTCTGTTTGTCTGTTTGTCTGTTTATCTGTTTGTCTGTTTATCTGTTTGTCTGTTTGTCTGTTTATCTGTTTGTATATGCGTCAATCACGTAATAACCACTAGGCAGTTTTTGATAAAATTTCACATGCTGATAGATCAATATTAGGTGCAAATTATAGGCTACATTTAATTTGAAAAAAAATAATTTTAGGGGTGGCTCTCCATACATGTAAACGAAGGGTAAAAAAATAAATTCACGAATACATCATTAAATTTGATGTTATTAGATAGGTCTTTAAAAATGAAATAAAGGTTTCTAAATGCGTTTTTTGCTAAATTAAATATTTTTTTGAGATATATGCTTCTAAAGTCGTGAAAATGTCATACCACGTGACAACGTGAGATTTTTGTTGACTTGCGGTCATATCTTTTTATACTCTTCACGTATAGATACGGTAAAAACACTCTATAAATTCTCAAAAACCTTCACAAAATATATAACTCTTCGCCCGCGGCTTCGCTCGCGTGTGCTACAATTTTCTGTATTTGGAAGAGGCGCGCGCACTGTGAGATTTTGGTGAAACCTATTACCATAGAAAATGATAAAAAGCACTATAGACATGCGAATATAATTATGAGCGGCCCTGCGACCGTCATTTTTCAAAACTTTGTCGTGCGCCTCTAAAAAATACAGAAATTAGTAGCCCACGCGTGCGAAGCCGCGGGCGGAAAGCTAGTTAAATTATAAAACCATACCTTTATCCGTATCCTAAATTTCATATCCACAACGTTCCTGCTAAAAATGGACCTCCCTTATTACCTAGATTTTCAAAAGTAATTCAAAAGTTATAAGTACTTTTTAATGCGAAGAACTCGGTTTTTTTTTCGTTAATTAAATTCATTACCTGGATACACCTTTCCCAAGTATATTCATCCATTTCAAATATGTATAAATTTATTATTGTATCAAAATATGGAAAAACATTTTATAAACAGTTTACAGCGACAATACAACTCGTTTATTATCATCATGGTTCATATATTACTAAATAATATTTCACGTTTTCAGCGTAAACTAGGTTGTTTTGTCACTTTGTATTGAATTAAGCAACGCGCAGAGCTAACAAGCGAGCTCAGCGCAAATTAGCCACGGCCAGCTACACAACCCGAATAATAAATAATCAAGCCAAACTTACAATCTGTTAGAAAGTGTTTTATATTGAAATCTCCCCGGGGTCTACAAGATTTAACGAATACGAAGTAAATACTAAATCATTAATTATAGTCATCATGGAATTACCATGTTTCGTGCCGTTTCACAAAATGCAGCACATGTAAGCGCAAATATAACCTGTATTTGAATATTAACAGCGACATAGACAATTGCACTCTCTATTCAAATTCAATTTCTAACCAAATAGAGAGCCGTTTACAGTTTCAAACTGTTAGTGCTGGATTAAAACATAAATCTAAACGGCCATGAACATTAACAGTACAAGTTAAAAGTTTTATTTAATAAGTTGGATATATTGGCAGTTACATTTGTTTCGTTCCGTCCACTACAACATAGATTGTTATTGTTTATTAAAATGAATCTACAACAATAGCGCAATGGTGTATACATAAAAAATAATAAATGTAAAGCTTGTATTAAGTGCCTATTGCTTAAAATGTAAATTTCCGAGTCACCCGAATATTGATACTACACTACTTTAATATGATGTTGAATGGATCTTGTGATCCATTAAGTTTGTACTTATGCTATTGCTTTACCTACTCTAATAAAATGTAGAAAGTTTAGTGAAACGTAATGTCAATCATTCTATACTACCCGTGACTCGCAGTTGCACCCGCGTAGTAAATTGCATCGACTGACACGCGAATAAACTTGCCAGTAGACCTATGTTTTTTACAAAATATTTTCTATTATTAATATATTCTTTCTTAAATCGAGGGTATTCAGCAACAGTTAAGGCCAGGTGTGTCAGAACGGCCGATAGCAAGTAAAGCTAAAGACCGCGTTATACTGCTACAAAACAGAATATTGTTGATTGGAAGGGATAAAATAATAAAAAAATGTTGTTAATTATTTTACCGAACGCTCATGATATTTATTTGAGCTTTGTTTAGTGCATTTTTTATTTCTCTTTTTTTATGTTAAAGCAGGCAAGTGGGGCATGCGGTTCACCTAATGTTAAGTGACTGACCGCAGCCCATGAACATTTGCAACTTGTAAGTATCGCAGATGCCTTGCCGGTTTTAAGGAAGGGATATGGAGAGAATTAACTATAGGAATTTGGGAGAGGAGTAGAACTTAATCGTGTATCGGTATTCCTTCATGGCACATTTTCTTTCCTTCATTATATTTGTAAAAAATATATTTTAATTACATATGGAACGATCGTGTGCAAAGCCTTTTATTGACTTGTCCTTAAATAACGGATGCAATAGAAGCTGAACAGTTCTGAGAATATGTATTCCTAAAGAACGATCCGCTTTCACAGAGGCGAAGTACGAGCCGTCGATGTCAGCAGTTGCTACAGAAAACGGGAAGTAATTAAACTTGCTACTCAACTATTATCTGCCCAACAAGTCAGGAACTTCATCCTGTTCTGGGATGTGAAACTTACAGCACTGAAATTAATCCTCATTTTAATTCAACAATCTTTTTAAATTCCTTTGAGAAGTTACCCGGTCAGGAGTTCATCTTATGAAAAGTTGTTAAACAACTTTTTCCGAATACAATTCTTCTTAATCTTTGTACCGTGTGAAAACACCCGATATATAAAAATAAGGAAGAGTTAAACAAAGGAACAATTCATGTGTTAAATTTTTCTATAAAATTAACACAATCTTTTTATCACGTTAAAATCAGTGGTCATTTATGAAATATTAGTTAGTATGTATATGCCCTTAAAGCACCTGTCAATTACAAAAAACTCAATACCCCACAACAATTCTCTACAAAAATGATTTTGAATTAAAAAGCCTATACGTATAAGTATAAAGTAGCCTATACGTTACATTAATCCCAAGACAAGAATTATGAACGACTCAAATGCCATCATACGCTCTTCAATATGTACGCAGTCTTATGCTGGCGAAGTATATTGTACGTGCTACAAGCGATTAGCTGTATGCAAGCTCACCACAAGCCCAGCCTTGAACAGCCGTTACAAGTTAGAACTTACCCCGGACCCATGTCATGCGTCTCGTACATGACGGGCTTCGGAATTAATATTATCCACAACACTGCCCATGGAAAATGATTAATTTTTCCTGATTGACTTGTATTATGTGCGGAACACGAATCATTGAATTGCAAATACTATTGCTAGTAGGATCCTTTTGGCTATCTTCGTTGCTATTCAAAACACAGGCTTAAAAAGCTAAGAGGAGATGGAGTCAACCTCGTGTACCTTTATATTTTACACTAGCTGAGCTCCACGGTTTTACGCAAGATTTTCTGGATATAATCATATTCAGTATCTATATCTGTACATAATTTCATTCAAATCGGTCTAGTAGTTTCGGAACCTATTCAATTCAAAGAAACAAACAAACAAAAAATCAAATCTTTTTTTATAATATCGGTCACGCTGAGATTGTTTATTTTATTTGATCGATTACTAAGAATTAAACAGAAAGAACAGGGATGTAAACTCAAACAAATATTTAAAGTTCGCCATAAATGTTGAGTGACGCGTCTCAAAACCAGATGACATTCGTGTTCAGAATGTTTCAGTGGGCCGATATAATCGTGTCGGGGAGCGGTGGTCGTGTGCGTTGCTTCAGCGCGCTTTATATGGAGATTGTCTTCTGTACCTACTTTGTGTAAAATATTCTTAGATTTTTTGTAACTTTTGACACGGGGTTAATGTACTCACAATTTTTAGCTTTCGCTTAAATTTTTACCCATCAAAAGCAAATAAACTACCCAACTATTAGACGTGCCCTATTCCACGCTTGCCCAATATTTTTTTCCATCTGTCCGTCTGTCCGGCTGTCCGTCTGTGTTCATTGTTGTGCAATTTACTTCTCGTTTTCCTGGCTTTTTAAGTTTTTTACTGTTAACGATCTCTATTTATAGACAACTTATTTTGAAAAACATATTATAATCAAGAAAAAATTTATGCAACGGCAAGGGCATTTCATCGAAAAGTCAATTACCTTAATTAATGCGATCGCAATTGAAAGTTACAAGTCTCGTTTTAAAAATAACAAATACACTTCGTAATTCAAAACATTTCACCACGCCACTTCAATAGAAACTATTCCGAAATGCATGGAAGCAGTTCGTGTATGTTTTTTTTGATCACGTCTACAATGCTAAAAGTTATCAGACGCTTTGAATACTTTGAACGGTAACGAGTTTTTATTTCATATATTCAATCGTAATTATGCTAAAATAAAGATTATTTATTTGAAATTAGTTTCCAGTCATGTTAATCCATCTTAGAACTATCCTTGTCAAACTTCCAATCAAAAGCGTCTAACAATTTTCGGGTACTAGAAAAGGAAATCTCAACATCTAAACTGTCACCGTTATAATGTTGTAGTTTTAATGTAATATATGGATTAGGGAATTTATATTGTGAATAAAGCTGTGTACTAACCTACAATATAGCTATAAATTTTATTTTAATAATTTTGTATTCAGTACTTCATAGATTTTATTCATTAACTAGTTTGGCACAGCTTCAGCCGTAGTGAATAGAAGCCTCTCGGGAAATTTAACATAAAAATAAGCATTCTTTTATGCTTCAATAGATTCTAGTTGCATCGTCATAGCTCTTTCACTTTTTTTTCTTTTTTACTAGCTTTCCAGCGGCTTCGCTCGTATGGACAGTAAACAGTTTTGTTCAGGTTTTGAAAGTAGTTTTACAATTTTCACGTCCTTTACGGATATTTCATAAAGTATCTGTTTTAAAAAAAGCCTTTTAAAAAATTATAGGGACATCCATGTTACGTTAATATTGTCATATTAATATGCGAATTGTCCTTTTTGACCGAACGAAGCGAGGACCCAGAGTCGAGATAGCCGGGCGGTTGTATGTTTGTATGTAAGTACGGAAAACTTTGTCCGACGATAACTTGAGTATCCGATCTCGATGAAATTTCATAGACAAATAGTTTAGACAAAAGAAAATGTCGAGTTCGAAAATGAGCGAAATCGGTGGGGGGTTACGATGAAAGGTCTTGATTTATGCATTACAACGCGAGGTCAAGCTCGGGGCGAGCTACTAGTTATATTTAGATAAGTATATTCAGCATATTACTAATGACTCCCTTCGAAGAACTGGCGTTGTAATGTATAAATTAAAATAAATTTCATACTACACTCGGCTATATTCATATGAAAAACGCCTATTTTTCGATTCTGACACCTCGCTTTGCTCGGTCAATTTATAATGATAATCAAAGACGGTTAAACAATAATTTAAAATAAAAATAAATAGTGTAAATAGCTATTACATAGTGCACAGGTCTGTCTTAAATGAGACCTAATTAGAATATTTGAACTGCGGTGTGTCTTCTAAAGACTGTATTGAAAGTAGTCCAGCGCAAGTAGTTGTTATCATTGCGTCGCGTATTTATCACGGAATGGAATTCCTGAGCCGGCGTCATATCATTGTGTGTTCAATAGCTCTGCTCGAACAAAATACCTTCATAGTTACTAAACACAACTCGGCGGAAATTCGTTGTGCCGTGCTTTGTAGTTTCAAATAACTTCGAATGTCTGTCGATATATCCCGTAGTTTAACATGTTACGTGCCATATCAAATAACATTGTTATACCATTATCAAGTAAAGAACAAAATTGCTTCAAAAATTAGCAAGAAATTTACGCAAAGTGAATGCAGTGAAAACTTAGTTCCCTTCCCCTACATACATACATCTATCCCTACATGTCACCGTTGATTACGGCGATCGATGATCAAACGATGTTCGACGACATACGAGTACATATCAGGTAAAACAAAATAAAAACGGCGTGCCTAGTAAATGGCCGCAGCACCGTACACGGAGAATGTGCTGCATAAAATCAATTCACCTGTGGTCAAATTAAAAAACTATTGTTTATTAATAATTTAATTAAAATAAATAATTAAATCTGAGCGTTTTCCGTTTTTTGTGTGGATGTGTGACATATAATTTAATGAACACGAACCAAAGCAATATTAATAATAATACCACAAAAGACTTACAATAAATATAATAAATAAAATCGTTTTTTATCATCTTCTCTGTTGAATGATTGATGTTTTTTTTTTAATCTTAAGCCTCGCGTACCAGTCCTGGAAAAAATCTAGAGGTAGACACACAAGTTTTGAAACACTCAAGAAGACAACTGCAATCACAGTCACGCGTGACTACGCTCGCTTAAAAGGGTCAATAATAATGTATAATGAACCGCGTTTAAAATCCTTTAAAAGTATTTTATTTTATATGGAAAGTACTCGCGTTAAAACAAACACAAGAAAATGCTAAGACTTTAACGTTTAAAGCTTAGAAAAAAAATACTATTCAATAAATCTACCACGCGCACGATACCCTCGGTTATACGAACGCTTGTGGGCGTTGTTTATTTATTATCGTCACAGTTTGGCTCAACGACAACACAATATAAATAATACAAAAAATGTTTGAATGAAAGTTATTCAACATGGATGTTAGATCACAACAGCGCTAGTCAACGCTGTGTTGACTTGAAAACAACAAGAGCCTCAATTTTGTTTTATATTGCACCATTATTAAGGCACAGCCTGCAATTTATACACGGTAGGTGCACTCAGGTGCTTACGAATACTATAACGTTGGCTTGCATCTACCTGATTACCAAACTTTTAATATTATGCTCTAAGTTTTGTTATATTCACGAATTTTTATTATCAGTCAAGACTTGCTGTGGAAAAATATACAATAGAGAAAGTTACAAACATGAATCAAAATAATTTCTATATTAACTTTCAATTTCGCCGATGTTCATCTACTGGCCCCTAAATAAAAATTGGACACTCGATCTCATTACAATAGTAAAATTTGATTTACTCATATCTAGTTTCTGTATATAAGTAAGGATTTATGAACCTTCGATATCTTCCCTAATCGAATTATACAAGCTTGTCATATGTAGGCACAGATTAGAGAATAAAAATGCAAATCGAGTGTTCCGAAGAGTGACACTAACTACACACGTGCATCTGTGTGAGTGAAATTTAAAAATTACGAAGGTCTCGCGACGTTTTGTGTCAAACTAGACTTGTTGTAGTATTTGCTTTTGAAGTTTGTATTTGCTTTTCAGCGACACTTGAGTCTTTGGCCGCACTCAATCAGCCTTTTATTCTCTGATCTGTGTAGGTATTGTATAATGTAGGTAATTCTCGGAATTTAACACGCTCTAAGAAAGATATCACAACCATACAGTGCGATATTTAATATTGTCTCGGTAATACTTTGCTTCAACGCGCTTTACATTCTAAAAAATATAGAATATTTATCGTATTACTGGCTACAATTTCATCCTATTATATCCTATTATTTATTTTATAGCAGATTATATAGATAGATTTAGATGAAATCACATTACATATAATTTCCGCTTCAAAAAATAGAGTACGAAATTAATTCCTATGTACACTTAGTTTTAGTTGCATAACGAGGAACTGTATGCAAACCTATAAATTTAACAAAAGCCGTTTAAAATACGGAGCAGACTGGGGTACGCTCGCGATGATGAATAGTTTAGTTTCGCTTTCATTAAGCTTTTAACGCATTGATTTGTTATGCAACCTATATGTTTATGTTGGAAACTAATCTACATAAGCATTAATAATATAGCAACGTATCCGGTAGCGGCCACCACTCCGGTGTTGGTGCTTGGTACATTGGTGTTTTATCTCAATAAGTTTTATTTAAAAAACGGAAGCGCTTTTAATTTTTAAACATTGATTTTTATAAAAATTAAATTTTTTTGTTTTAATACAGAATGAATTCTTAGTATTTTGTAAATGATAAGGTTACCAAATACTAAGAATTCATTGTATTATTTTCCTTTCGCGGGAGGGTCTGATTTCGGTCAGATATAATATATTATTGACAGAGCGAAGCGAGGTCTTGTCCTCCAGATGGCCAGACGAGTTTATGTTTATATGTAAGTATAAATGTTCATTCGGCGATATCTAGAGCATTTTTAATCAGATCTTGATAAGCCAAAAGTGAAATGAAACTTATAAATAATACTATTTATATGGTTTGATCGGATAATCAATCGATTCAATGCAATAATCTGGAATTTCTCTCTAAGAATATTAAATTAGCGTGTAAAATATTTCAAAATAGTAACCTAACGTACCGCGGAGATTGGACGGAAAAAAATAGTTTGCACCGTTCATATTTATTGAAGTTAAACACAATGAACCTGTTTAGAAAAATCACTCCATTACAGCGCCCACAAAGCTGGCACATTACCAACACAGTGTTGCGGTGTACCCGCGCGTAACAATGCTATTCGCGACCGTATAATTTGAAATTCATAGAAATTATTACCTTTATTCCTTAATAAAATATACTATAGCGAAGGATATTGAAATCATTATTTGAAATCCAAACAGTTTTGCTTGGGAACTTCATTCAGGCTTAATATTCCAGTAATTTAAGTGAGGCACTGCGGTGCCGTGCTTGGCTATTCTGTAAAATACAAAAACACATCCACGTTTATTTCCTTACTTGTATTTAAAATTGCCTCTTCGTCAAAGCGGTGCTATATTAATAAATCAACCAGGTAGAAATTTATCTATCCGCCAAAAGATAGCCATCTTGACGGGGATAAACCATCAAATACATATAGGGTAAACCGTATAGCTATTGCCCACATTGCTTAAGGACGTCATGCACATTGACATCAAAAAATAAAAAAAGTATTTTACCTATCAACAATCTACTAAAAAAAAAACTAAACAAAAAAAACTTACATATTTTAGAAAATAATGACATTAATTTAAAATCATCTAAAAAGTACAGTCATTGCCCATTGCTTACAGTGATTGCCCATATCACAGCACAGTAATTGCCCAGTACCTTAAAATGGTAAATTAAACTTCAAATGTAAATAAATAATCAATTTCGTGTTGCATTGGGATACAGTGCGATTAACTCAATTTGAAGATGAGTACAAAGTAGACTCAAGTAAAAATTTAAATGAGTATTATAGCCGTCCACATACAGTATCACTGATTCAATGTAATAGTTGACGAAATAGGAGTGAAATACATTGGAAATAAATTCGTAGAAAACTTCTGTAGTCATCCAACCAGAGTCAGACTTACCCTTATCTCATCCATCAGGGATAGAACCAACAATTTTTTCGGGTAATCTTCGATACGGATAGACGACGAGTGGACAGCAAACATTTTCTATAGTGGAAAAATTCTTTACATGCCGAAACTGTTACGCAGTCCCCTAAACGGTACTTTTTGGTTTGATTGTTTTTTAATGTAGAATCGAAGACTAGTCCTGAGAACACCATATTTTTCAGCAATTTGTTTTGCAGATAATTTGTTAGAAACATCTTACACAGCTTCGATCGGTTTCAGCAAATTATTTGCTATATTATATGAACCTTTGATGTCTTTTGCATACTGTAAATGGAACAATAATCATCATTTAGGTATGTATGCGTAGTGATTAACTTAATTTAAACATTTATTTTTTGTAACATGTTCAAAAATTACACATGACAGTAATTGCCCTGGGCAATAACTATAGACATTGCCCTGGGCAATAACTAAAATGAGGGTGGGCAATAACTAAGAATGTGCAGATTTACGTGTAGTGATTGACCACCGGTAAAATAACCATTCAGATTCAAATTAATTTAGATATTTTGTTAAACACGATTAATATACATATTATTTCATCATAACTACACACCAATTGTTGAATATAAAATGAAATGCAAAAAAAAAACTAAGTTCTTGGCGAGTAATTCCTTAAGATTTTTTTTTAAATGCTTACCTGTTTGAGTAACACGATCACTCGTCTTGACAAAATTCGCCGTAACTCTTTTTTTCTCTTCACCGTTTCAAATTGTTAAATTTAAATCTATTATACATTGAATATAGAGTCATCTGGTCAATACTAATCGAGCTAGAATGATTCAAACTTCGCGCCTTAAACTATTATTCTTAAAGCGGGCAATCTCTGTCAGTGGGCAATCACTCTCTGGTTTACCCTAATGCGTCCTAAGCATACGATACTGATTTATGGACGCTCACCTTAAGCTTAGTAAGTATAGTTTTTTTTTATGTTATAGCAGGCAAGCGGGGCATGCGGTTCACCTGATCTTAAGTGACTGACCGCAGCCCATAAACGTCTACAACATAAATGTCGAAGATGCCTTGCCGGCTCGAAGGGGAGGGGATAAGGATAAGGATAAGGAGAGGATTAATGACAGGAAGTTCGGAGAGGACAGAACAGGACGGGAGAGGAATGGGTTGGGAATACAGGCCTCCGGGCACCCGCTCACCGTACGAAACACAGTGCAATACTGTTTCACGCCGGTCTTCTGCTGGGGGGTGGTAATTACACCGGTGCGAGCTTGGCCCCATCGTACAATGCTCGGCTTCCACTCTTTTATCGCTGAGGATGTTATGCAGCAGAATTACCCTCTGAGGCCTCAGACTCTTACGACACCCACGGGTAGAAATTGGGAGGCGACATACGTATTCCATCCCGTCGCTACACGAGTAGAAAGTATTATGATTTTTTTACAGCATATTTTTTATCGACAGGAAGATTGTGGATGTATTTGTAGATTACTTTGAATACTTCGGTAGCAACCTTCAGGCATACCCTTTAAGGTTACCAACGCAAGTTCTCGTCTTGGGAATACGAGTATTATAGGATTTATAGGTTCTTCTATCTCTACATATTATAAAACAGTGGTTACAGTATCATTTCTCTACATAGAATATTTCTTAAAAAGAGTAATTTCAATGCAATATGTATGTTTTATAGACCCCCATGGTTAGAATTTTTTTCTGTTTATCTGTTTGTAGGTGCGTCAATCACGTAAAAACAACAAAGCAGATTTTGATAAAATATTATATACTAATAGATGATGAGATACAATATTATGTACAACTTATAGGCTTCATTTTATTTAAAAAAAAATACGGTTGAATCGATAACCTCCTCCTTTTTTTGAAAGTCTGTTAAAAATAATTTTAGGGGTGGCCCTCCATACATGTAACAGGAGGGTAAAAAAAGAAATTAGCGAATAGATCATTAAATGAGGTGTGATTGCATAGGTCTTTAAATAACAAATAGAGGATTCGAAATAGGTTTTTTGCTAGAGTTAATATTTTACGAGATTTACACTTCAAAAGTCGTAAGAATATCATACCGCGCGAGGATGGTTTTGGTTGACTTGCGGACATGCCTTTTTATAAGCTTAACGAATAGATTAAGACGTAAAAAATACTGAATACATTCCAATATTTCCCATACATACTCCCCCTTAAAATTATTATTTCAATTAAATTACTATTATATATCTAAGAATAATATGTATAAAATTTAAATAATTATTAAGCACAGTGACATGTATTAAATATTTTTAACTAAGCATCGTATTCACTTATAATCTCATAGAGCTCCTTTGTTTTTTTTTGTATATATTTTTATTTTTTAATCCACAACAAAAGAATAAAAATTATAATTGCGGGACCGCTGAGATATTTCATTTCTAAAGTATTTTATAATTTTGTATGGAAATGGGGTTGACAAAATATTCTATTAATATATATTGTAAAAAAATGCATTTTATGTGTTCTTTCATGAATACTCAAAATAGAGAATATTGTATTTAGTTAATAAAAAATACAGAGTTTTGTATTTAGTTGAGCGAAGCCGCGGGCGAAAAACTAGCTATAAATAATATACTCGTAACTATAAAGGGAAATTATAACATTGCAACCTTTTGAATTATTGCTCAAGGAATTCTACTCTGAGTTCTGACCTCTTTTTTCACGAATACCAAAATTTTAAATATGACATTGCATAGATTAATGATATCGTAAATACCTAAACAGTACCTGCTATTTGCTGCCTATTATTATATATTTGTACATAATGCTGCAGAGCAGGAAGCGACAACATAACAATTAACATCGGAATGGTTGATATTATCTAAATTGCTCTAGAGATGGTAATATACTATCAACGCCTTATTATTTTTTTATTCAATATTTTTATCGTTTCTTTTGAACTTTTCCCAGTACAATTATAGTTCGAAAAAAGTAATAGTTCAGGGCATCATATTACTATCAATGTAACGCGAATGAACGTTGATGCTGAATCCGTTTTCAGAACCGAAATTCCTCCAATAACAAATATACGCATATTGTTCTAGCAAAAAATAGCTTGCTTGCAATATTTTTTAATACTGGAAACAAACTTTTCCATGTGAAATCGATGATCTATCCTATAACATGAACTTGTTAAAATCGTTTGCATTTTTTGCTCTGAATACAAATATGATATATATATTGTGATTGTATAAAATATGCCGGAAAAAAGGAAACCACGTATTACAACTACCCATAATGATGTTTTAATAAGACCTTATCAAAAGAGAGAGAGACGATGCAGCATACTTATTAAGACATTTTTTTTGTTCAATTCGCTACTTTTACACAATAAACACTCAATATAATTCCACTTGATTGAATGAGATTGATTGATTAAAGTTGTGCTTTTCAATGTCTTCAGGCGATAAATATACCTTACCAGTTATTATATCAAATAAGAAAGAAATATATATAAATAACGCGTCTAAAATAATGTGTACCAAATATGGTACACATTGTTTTAGGTACAATGTGTACCATTGTTTTATAATCTGGTTCATGGTACAATGTGTACCATTGTTTTATAATCTGGTACACATCTTATTTAGTATTCTAAATAAGATGTGTACCATATTATAAACCATATTCTGAAAAGTCTGATGTAATCAAGTTAATCAATAACCTTTCTTCTCATCAACACAGTTGCTAAAAATAAACGTACTACCCTTATATAAATATCAAATCTTACTTTATCTAGAAAACTAATTTCGGCTTTGTGAGTAATCTCCTTTATGTCTTAACAATTTGATCATATGCCAACATATCAACTAATTCAATAATGCCCAGATAGATAATTTGTGCTTAATGCTGTCGTTAACTCGAAGCTAGTTTCGCTTATCTTACAAGCCTAGCTTTGAGCTCAAGTTACATATTTATTGAAAGAATACTCAATTATTATTATTTATATATTGAATATGATATTTTAGACGTATATTTATTTCGTATTTAATTTGCTATTATCCAGTAGTGTTTTCTTGTATTGAAACATGTTATGTTGTGATTAAAACTGTAATCCAATATAGATAGAAAAAGTGAGATGCATTGCTTCGGCACGAATTACGATCACAAAATCGACATGAGGCAGATGATTTTGTTTCGTATGGTGTATAGTGGAGGCACCCTCTACTTCTTTCTCTTTCTACTCCCCTGCTTGAAAGCCCGCAAGGCACCTGCTGTGGATGGAGTTTATATGGGCTGAGCAGCCACTTAACATCGAGTAAACCCTACGCTTTCATAGACTGCTTTGATGTAAAAAAACAAACATTCACAAATGGCAAAAGATAAATTAAAAAAGTGTCGTATGTTAAAGAATAAGAAAGTCAAATTTAGATTCAAAACACCCCTCAGCAAAGAAATACGTTTTATACAGCCAAAGTTTGTTGGCCTGTTTACTAGTAAAAAGTATTCTTTTGATATTGATTTTATCACTGCAACGACTTCGTGGATGATAATGATATACGTGTTAATATGAAAAACAATGCGTAAGTTGTTTCAAATTAGAGTAGTAAGTAGTAGGTCTCTTAATGTGTTAGGAATACTAAATGGACTACACAGGTGCTTTATAATACTCGTTAGCAATTGCTCACAATTATAACGGGGTTATTTTTATAGTAATAAAAATATCCCTGTTTAAATTTGCAATCATGTCTTTATTAACCATGATGCAAAAATATTGTTATGAAATAAATAATTTTATATGTTATAGAACACCAATAGCACACATACCATTTCGACGTATTAATTTATATTTACATACAATTTCAATAGCATTGAACGTAGATGCCAATATGTTAATTCAGAGTTAACTAGGTTCTCTTTGAGAGTCGGTAACAAAGCTTTGTAATGTCGATTTGTTAAAGGATATAATCATACAGCTTGGATTGTATATGCATGGTGAATTTTTCTCTCCCAAATCCTAAATTATGAGGAATATCGAAAAATGCTGTGGAAGTCTCGACGCCAATTTTCACGAATTGATTGGATTTTTGAAAAAAAAATTATCTGAGGAAACGTGGCACCAGGTACGTGCATGACCAATCAATGTGATTGTAAAAATAGAACATTTAATTTTATTTTCCATATTGGATTGCGCACATAATTATCTTTACAAACATCATGAATTGATTAAATAATATAGGTTATTTATTTTGTGTAAAATTACCGGGTTCGATGCCTAGCACGGATTTTTTTTTTTTAATTCTATGATTATTTTCTCGTCGTTCGTCAATTATTTTAGTAAGTTTCAGTATCAAATAACATTATCTGATACAACTAGTATCAGGCTTTAGCCTTGTAACTAAATACAAATTTTAAATACAACTTAGGTAAGTCAATTACAAACTGTTTCTTCTATCGACAATAGCTTTGAACAGTTGAGCATTACCAGCCAAGACTTAGGTTTCACGTGATACGTAAACAATGAATTATTATAGCTCTGTAATTCGAACATCGGCGAACTAAACAAATCGATGACTAGAAAAGACATATTACCTTGTTCAATCCTGGAAGGGTATTTATACACGTGATATCGATATATTAAGTAAGAGAAATTTGAAGAAATATCCTATATGTACAGTTATACAACCTGGAAAGATTATATGGATAGCAAAACAAATATCTTACTTACTCGTTGAAATTAATAAAACTATGCAAGTGCAAGTTTCACTCGCACACCAGGACGACTAATTAAGTTTTATCTGGTCGTGTAGCTGTAAATTTAACATAGTCATAATTAAATCTACTATTCACTCATCTGTACATGTAATAAAACAGTAACCAGACCATATCTGTGTATTTTATTTCTAAAAGGGTAATTGCTTTCAATATGGAGTATATACAGACAGAAAACCAATGGTTAGTAAGTTTGTTTCTGTTTCTGTTTATCATTTTGTGTGTGTATTAATGACATAAAAACCACTGGACAGATTTTGACAAAATTATATATGGTGGCCAATATTAATTTCTACCTAAAGGCTACATTTTTATACATTAATTCATAAATAGATAAGTAAATAATAAACGTTCTAAGTACTATGGAGATCACTTCATACTACCTAACGCCTTTTTTCCTATCTATCAAGTATCAAGCGCGCTTGTAAAAGTTGCTACATTATCTGTAATTTGACGATATAATTATTTTTAATACGGTTTATTGTTCATAAAAGCTCAATAGTTAAACAACATTCTGGCAAAGGAACAATTGCCTATATATTATTTATAAAAAGAAACACCAATTCACTATTATATTATTATATTTTATTATTCTTAAAAAAACGTGAGGTATTGTTTCATTGCCTTGTTATTCATAAACCAAAATGAGTACATTAATAATGAATTTTAACCTATAACGGGAATCCTCAGAACGGGATTTTTCCCTTGAACATTAAAACGTTAATTATTTCCCGGTAATAAGAGGTTAGCTGTATAATAATTTAGTCAAACAAATCTCATTTCCATGTTTTCAAGCGTCAAATTATTCTGTGAATATATTCTAATATAATACTTAGTCTGACAAGTCCACTTTAAACTCATCTTATACTGCATGATTTCAAATTATTTGTAAAAACTTAGCTTCTATACTCATTACGCACTACTACCATAACGACAGTAAAGTCAATTTAACCTAAAAATATTGTGTACAAACCCAAACTAGGCCGCTGTAGTAAACGCTCAAAGGTTTACTCAGAGAACTGAATCCTTTCAGTATAAATCGTCTAAAAGCTTTCTTGTTGAAATCGTGTTTCTTTGTAAGAACGATGTCATTTACCTAATCTGTAAAATTACAAAAGCAGTTGCATCCGTTAATAAATCAAGGCCAAATTGAAACTTAAAAAGTAGAAATCTCAACTCATATAAATATAATAAAACACATGTCACATTACTAGATGTAAGTACGATTCAAAAGAAAAATTCCGATTTGTCGAAATATTTTCTACCACATTTATCGTAAAGATTAAGGAAGATTTTGTTTCAATTCTTATAGCGTCCCTTAATTCATCCAATCAATGTTTGGCCCGCCACGGGGAGGATCTTTGTATGTTACTTTGCCATTAAGGGAACGAGGAAAATTAACAAGCAGCTTCCACGTCTCAACCTGCATGCGAATGTTGTATTTACGTGAAACATTACTCTACTTGTACTGAATAAATTACTTGTACAGCCGATTGTCTCGAGTCACATTGAATGTGGAATAGGGCTAATTGCTTTTGAATTTTCATGTGTTTACGAATGTGCACGTCATGTCACATTTACGAGTAAGTAGTACGACGAAAGGTTATTTATTTATCAGAGATCTATTCTTGTGTATATTATGTACATATAAGCTACTAATCTGATTTGTTTCTATTTGATAGAACAATTGTTAGAGATTGTAGGCTATCTATCAAATAACTCATATTTTGTTTTTTTTTACCATTTTAGTGTAAAAAGTACATATTTTATAACAAAGATTATTCAGAAACAATTCCTCAAAAATTATCCCTTCCAAGCAACCCACTGGAATAATGGTAATTACTATTTTTCAACAGGATATGCTTAAAAATATAAAATTAAATGTCTCAACCATTCAAATTTGTCACGCTATTCAATTAAAGGCACAACATATCGACACGGGATAAGTAAATAGGAAATCAATGTTCCCAACCTTACAAACTGCAAGTTTCTATGTATTCCATGGCAAATGGCCATGATTTACGTGGATGCTATCATGGCAAAAATTTAATTACAAGAGTCATTACATTCGACGGAGAGGTGTGAAGGGTGCTATAGCCAATTAGTTAGCTCCGAAACTTAGCGATAATTTAGATTGCTCAGCTACGGTGTTGTCCCGTATAATGAAAGTTTTTCAGACAGGTGAAACGATCAGTTCGATGGAAGGGAGCGAGTTTTTATTAACTCAGCGTTAACCTGTGTCTGTGATGTCTTATCATTTATTAAGAGATGTTGCTAATGTCATGATTGTTATAATTTATCTTACACTGTATTATATACTGTCAAAAAAGTATAATTCAATGTCGACAGATACATATTAGAATGTCAGCCATATTTAAACAAAAAAAAACATTTTAAAAATATACAATTTAAAGTAAAACCCTTGAAAAAAATTACTACAAAATTGAAAGCCCATATACATATGTGTAGCATATGCTAGGGTTCTTTGTGGAATAAACGTCCGTTTATATGATACCTTTGTCTGAAATCCTTAATTACGCTGTTTTAGATTAAAACTTTCAGCAAATAATACTTAAAAGAATACATTTATATCACTTGTGCAAGTAATTTTGCACAAGCTGTTTGTATTATTTTAAAGAAACAGCATATAACAAAGCAGGCGAGCTTTTACTGCAGGTAACATTTTACGTTGAAACCGTTTTGCGTTTTAATCGGAGTTGCAATTTAATATCTCTGTGTTTGCTTTATTTTTTCTAAAGTGTGGACAGTAGGTGTCTTTTATGATGTAAAAAACGTTAACTGAATGGGCTAAAGGAACAAATATGTCCTTAATTAATTAAAACACGTGTATATTTATATTCTACTCTACATGTTACATGTATATAGAAACCTTAACTTTTCTTTGTTTTAATTACGTGTGGCTACAGTTTAGAATACATGTATCGCCACCCTATTTCTACCAGTGGGTGTCGTAAGAGGCGACAGAGGGTAATTCTGCTGCATAACATCTTCAGCAATAAAAGAGTGGCAGCCGAGCATTGCACGACTGGGCCAAGCTCGCATCGGTGTAAGTACCCCCCCACCCCTAGCAGAAGACCGGCGTGAAGCAGTATTACACTGTTTCGTACGGTGAGCGGGTGCCCGAAGGCCTCCTTCCCTCCTGTTGTACTCCTCTCCCAATTTCCCATCATTAATCCTCTTGAAATATAACTTTTTTTTTTCAAATTACCTAATCGCATATAACCAAGCATTAAAAGAAGCTCATTACATAATTACCAGTAAGCGACATTCTAACTAACAAAAATATACGATGAAATTAAAAAATCAAATCACGTTGTACGTAGTTCAAAAGTTGGCGATTCACCTTAACGAGGTAATTAACGCTACAATTTAAGTTTCATAATGACGATCCAAGTTGTAGTTCCGACCATTAACTCACTCAATATGGCCATAATGCTGCGAGAAAACTTCGCGACTTTGTATGCTGCGTTATTACTGTGCAACTTGATTGTTTTTTTATTGTATTTTTCACTATTTTTCAATTAAAGTATTCACTAGTTTATTTAAATAACAATTACAACTTATATCGATTTTATACTTATATATAAAAGATAAACAAAAAATGGCGATAAATAATAAAAATGGAAATTGTTTAAAATAATAATTTCACAGCATAAATATTCTTATAATGATAACGTATACCTTCGAGAACAAAATCCCAGGCATATATTTTTACTATTCACTGAATATTTTGTATGTTTCAATAAGATTTTCGCTCTGCCTACACCTTTCGAGAAAAGTGTGTTCAAGCGTTATCAGACGTTGTTCATAAGGTTGGTATTTGTTATTAAAAACACACACACACAAAACAGCTATTGCTGATGATGAAAATCCATAGAGTTTTCAAATTAGAACATGTATTCAAATATGAATTCCAATCAAATATGCATAAGGTCCAGGTTATTTTACAAAACTTAGCTCGAATTCTGTAATTTGTGATGGTCCTTCAATAAGTTCATTCAAGTTATTTTTGGAGAATTTAATCTGACTTCTTATATATCCATAAAAATATTTTAAAAGCTATCGTCTAGCTTTAGAAAATTTTCAGTCAGAAACTTTTAAATAATTTTGTGAGGTTTGTGGATTTTTAATATTTGAAAAATGGAAATAGAAGTCGATAGACACACGCTAGTAAAAAGGGATATTATTTTAAATTATGTGTCGGAACTTAGAGCCTCAGTCGAGAATCGTAGTATTAATTGTTATCAATTTTAGTGTTACTTCTTCTATTCTTAATTAAATGGGCAGCACATTAGTTTGTCACAGCACATTAGTTTGTCACAGCACTAGCCGAAAAATAATTTCACAACTTACGAAATTCCAACACGTCTTCTGTAGCCTTGAATGAATGAATAAATAATTCTTTTTTGCATAAAGAAAGGATACTACAAGAAAAGGTATAGCTATAGAAGTGAGTACAAGTGGCGGTCTTATCGCTTACAGCGATCTCTTCCAGACAACCGAAAAAGATTAGGAAAAGTTGCATACTATAAGTAGGTAGTGCATACAGACCTTCCTTCTATGCTTTAGTCATTATTCTATGCATATCTAGAAAGTATAAATGAAAGAAGTTTTTTTAATTAGTGATCAATCAAAAATCCATAACGTATTTACAAAATATATTTAATTATAATTAAAGTATTTGTATTTTTGAGCAACTATACATTTAGGTACCATGCAAACCCGATCTTTCTCTTCTTCCTCCTCCTTTTCTAATTATATATACCCATCAATTTTAATTATAGAATCAATAAGTATCCTGAAAAATTAAAAAGATATTAATTTTGATTTTGTAATTCTTTGTTATTTTGCCCAATAACAAAAAATTTCAAAATGGTGCCATTTACTTTTATTGTAACAATAAATATCATTTTATGATGATGAAATGAATAATACTGATTTTGAATGAATTCCTTATATTAACAAATTAATTTTTAATTTGATATGAGGTTTTTTTTGGAACAAACCCACATTTACACCTTGATCAGATTTTATAAAAACAATAATTATTCATTATAATAATCATGCAGGTGAAGTACCACGTTGACTATATAAAAAAATGTACAATTTATATGTGATTATTAAATACTATATTTTTGTGTTTACCGACGGTAGGAGATATTGTTAGTTATTTGTAAACGTCCATTATAATTTTTGCAGATTTTTAAGGCGCAACTTGTCATTTTCACCACAACAATTCAATGTAAATTGTTTATGTCGTGCATGCGTATCTTAAGTTTCAGTTGATACCATAGAGCGGGGAGCGCTTTTGAGGCTACAAGTTAGCTGGTATTTTTATCGACGCTTTCCCACCGCACCATTGCACACAACATTAATTGAGTGTCGTGAGCTTTGAAATACGACGTTGCTCTCGTAACAACCGATGACAGAACTGTATAAAAACATTAGAGTCGTTTATAATTAATTGAAATTACTCCACAATCTTATTTTGCTCTCAGAAATGCACGTCTTCCCAGGTCAGAAAGCTACAGTAATATGTAATTTTTACTCCATATCTCCTTAGTGGCTTAGCCTGGTACGAACAAGGAACTTCAGTTGGAACGCAAAAGTTCCGCATCGAAAAAGTAATTACTGGACCGTGACGCATCACTGACAAATAATGTTTTGGTTCGTGTAACGATTGTTCTCAATTATAATTAATAGTCTTTGTTTATATTATTTACCAAATAATCATTTATAACATCACACATAAACAAATAAAGTTGAATCAAATATTATGAATATAAGGTGTTACATAGCGTTTCATTTGTTTACAGGGCATTCAAAACATGTACCTAAACACTTATTTAAT
>LQNK01001540.1:207414-217909 GCA_001586405.1 Phoebis sennae
CCGCAGAAGACCGGCGTGAAGCTGTATTGCACTGTGTTTCGTAGGGTGAGCGGGTGCCCGGAGGCCTGTATTCCCATCCCATTTCTCTCCCACCCTGTTCTACTCCTATCCCAACTTCCTATCATTAATCCTATCCCCTCTGCTTACTTCATGCCGGTAAGGCATCTGAGACGCTTTTATGTTGCAGATGTTCATGGGCTGCGGTCAGTCACATCAGGTGAACCGCAGAGAGTCTTCGGTACCGTGATGTGTAAGGGCTGCATTTTACGCGAGTGACTTAGTGACTGCCGCCTCTTCTTTTTAAGCATATTACCTATAAGGAAATCGTTAAAATTATTAATTTTCAAAATTTCAAAATTAACCGTTTCTTAAAGTGGTTCTGTCGTCATCAACCTGTATATTTTTTATAATTTCTAAGAAACGTACGAAAATATAATAATATTTTGTATCTTTTCCTCATACATACATTTTGAGTATGAGGTTTTTTACGAATATAAAATGACTTTTACGATATATAAACAAGTAGCTAACTAGTTAATTGGCTATTAGCTGTGTAGCAGACACCAAACATCTTGAGAAATCTGAATTGAACGCCAGTATTCACCTATAAATGAGCTATTACAATCTTATACTCCTGCAATTATTTTAATGTTTGAGTTTCCGCATACGTAACGAATGAATATAACAACTTTTTCCACTTTTAGAAGACGACTTTAATGTTTACATACCTATAAACTTTGAATGGACGAGCAGCCTATTAAAGCCTATTTAAAATATTCATATATGGTAGGGGTACATTACAAGGTACAAAGTTTCTCCCCATATGATTTTGTGATGCGCCCGAGTAATAAAAAATCGTCTTGAACCCCTCTACTATAGGAATTAGGTATTATGGACTCATTTTGACAGTGAAGAAATAAACATTCGCACATTTAAAAAACAAGGTAATGAATATTTTATCTAGAAATACTAAACCTGAAAACGACTCATGTATTTCATATTTAAGCGTACAAATCAAACATCAATCATACCCGTGCGTCAGCAAAATCATACACAAATTATACACATAGATATTATGTCATATTTATATTATAAGAGTTGTTCAAACTGAAGGATGAACAATTTCCTTACTCTGAAAACCTGAGCTGTTCGAGAAAATGGGCTCGAATTGCATCAGCTGAGACACTGTTTATTATTAGCATCATTATTGCCCTCGTTCGAGAACAACTTTTCACATTTGAAGAATCGGTTTAAAAGAATAATATTATCTTATGGTAGATAGACGATTTTTGTAAGGTTAACTTTCAATATATTTTATGTTAAAACATAAAACACTTAATAATTTCTTTTACGATGAAGTAAAAACATGCCTCCTGCAACTTCATAGAAGCCATTAACTACATCTTTGATGTAGCTTAAAAATGACTTCAAAAAAAAAATAAGCTATCTAGTACCTAATTATAGTGACGCGCCTTGCGCTGATACTATCAGAAATAAAAGCCTTCCGTGGATGTAATTAAAAATTCTTTGAAGCTTCGGTGCTTTAATAAGAAACTTTCATAGCAAATAAGTTGTCGCACTTGTTATAAGTTTAGCCTTTGCGTCTAAATAGTTATTTCTTGATGTTACCTAGCAAACGATGTAAAGCAAAAAATGGGGTATATTTTTATGATTACGAATTCCCATTTGTTGCGTATTTTTTACATATATTACAAATAATGTAAATACTGGGGTTGTCCATGTTTCCCCAATATATTGTGGTATTTTGAAGGACAAATACACTTTGATACTATACGAACTTTATCGATCGGATCAACTTAGTCGAGTCACCAATATAATATACAATGTGGCGCTACCACGCCGACATTAATTTAGCAAAAAGGTAGGGTTGATGTCTATTAGTCGTATATTTTTTTTAGTTTAAAATAACTCGCGAATTATTCCCATTTGGGGAAACGACCGGGCTATGTCCGACTTGCACCGACTTAAAACTCCTCGATGTTCCTTCACGCACTGTGTGGATTCATGGGTACGCCGTAGCATTTTTCCGCGAACCCCCCTGTGTCAGCTGCTTCTGCGGCCCCTCCGCGAGGGCAGGATGGAAGGAGCTAGTCCATCCTGCTCTCCTCCCCGTCGTGGTCTCCCCAGAACATTTAGGAGACCATTACAGCCGGGGCCCTATATGATCGAACAATATGAATCCCCATTCACGCCGCCCCAGCGCCCCCACTAGGGCTTGAGTTCCTTCTCCGTCCTCGCCTCCGCCTGTGACATTTTCTTTTTCACCTGCGTTAATCCTTAACCACCTAACATTCAATTTTTCCGTTAAATACATACGTGCTATATAATTCCAACGTATCAATTTGGTTTATTGATACGTTGGAATTATTTACTATTGCAATTAAAAACATCTGCCTAATAAAAATTCTTTCTGATACTTTACATTTTTATTTTAAAAAACTCAAAGAATAATATAACCTTCAAAATACATTCTATGAAAACTGAATCCTGAAAAAAAAACAGTTTTGAATAAAATAAGCTTTATTGTAATGAAATAGTGTATGTACCATTTCGAACTTCAGATTTTAACTTTATCTTCTATAAATTTCTAAACATTTACAATTTTTTGGTTTAAATAATAACAGTAGATTTCTTTTGACGATTTGCGACTCACTCAAATTTAACAAATTGTATTCGAAAATACGATGCGGTCTCTGAGACCACTTGTAGGTGGTTAAGGGGTGTGAAATAATGAAAGGTGTTTTGGAAAAATAATAACGAACATCATATAAATTAAAATATTTTATTTGTGTTAAATAAATATTAATAATATAAAGCAAATTATATTATGGTAGACTAACTTAGAAATTATTACATTATTGTTCGTGTATGTTTACAATAGCAAATATTAAATAAATCATTCGTTAATAAATCCAAATGAATAATAGAAAAACTTATACTAAAAAAATAAATAAAAGAACTTTCAAAAGGGTCAAGCGATTTTCATTAAAATAAACTGTTTACTTTTTCAAACATAATTCTAAAAATATTAATTAACAACGAGTACACTCACTCTCAAACTGACAACTTTCTGCTGGTAAAGTTACAAATAATTCAAAAGCAAATAAATTTTAGGTTCATAAATCTTCTTTTGAATGATTAAGCAACTCGTTATTCCCCGCTCTTGAATAAAGATCCATATTTAACGTTAGGTACATTTGGACGACTCTTGATATTATTTTATAATATTCGTTCAATCTTGAGACCTATTATTTACTTCTTAACTTAATTCTTGCAGCTTCTTAAAAACTCGCTGCATTGACTGTAACAAAATAGGGATGTTATCGTAAAAATATGTATTTTTTTGGTCTTTTTTTTTACTTTGATAGACTGTTGAATACATATACTGTACTCGAATTATTTCGAATTCCACAAGATATCCATTAATCCGCAGAATCAGTTTATTTTGGCATGAGGTAAAAGTAATTACTCATTTAAATGGAAATCTTGCTTTATCGGTACTATAATTATCATTTGATGATTTAAAGAATCATTACTTGATAATAGGTGTAAATACTTACATCAACAAATTTACTCCTGTTTTCATCTTTTTTCCTTTGATTCATTCTGAAAAAAAAATCTTATTTATACAATAATACATCGATATTGAATAATAATTATTCGATCAAAAGCAAGTTCAAATAATATTTAATTTGAAGTTATAATAGACATATTAAATTCTTTGCATAGATTATAATAGAAATATTTTTATCAATATTATTACATTCTCTAACCTCATTTAATTTTAAAATTTTCCTAAAATGTATTCTCACCTTAACGCAATGTTTTCTGCACTGTGGACAGTACCAATCACCATCAGGCGGCGCCACAATACCGACGCACTTGAAATGGTACCACTGAAGAGCACACTGGGGTGAATCGCACCCAATCATGGGAGAATCCGACTCGTCCTTCCCGCAATAACAATAAATAGTCTCGGGGACATTGTGTATAACTGAATCATCGATGGGCAAAACGTTACACTCGTGGGCGGCGTACTGCCATCGCTTTAACCCGCATTTCTTACACCACAAACTTTCCGTCCCGTGACGCCAGTACAAGTGTTCGACTAACTGTTTATATTCATAATAAAACATAGCACATCGTCCACATGTATACACAATGCCCGTGTTTAAAGAGTTGTCTGACACACGCATATTCTCGCTAGTTTGCATATTGCCTTAAAATGTTTATTTGCAAATCGATATCTTTCCAGTTCAATTTCACGGATGCGACTATGATTTATTTAAAATGATTTTACTATTTATTTAAGGCGTAATTAGTAATAAATTAAAAACACCTCATTAGTCTGTAAATCAATAACGCATTCTAAAACCCTAACAGTGGTATAATTTTAGGGTAATTAATTAAACAATTACAATCCCTAATAACACAAACAAAATTAGCTCATTACTTAATAGTTTGATAATAATTTAAGAATAATTAATTAGTAAAAGGTTTTAAAAAGGATGCGATTCGTTAAAAAGGTAATTCAATCTTTAGTATAAATATAATTTGTAACATATAATTTATCTTAGATCTTTAAATTTGACTGCTCGGTTGGCACAGTGGATATGTCAGTGTCTATTGCGCCGGAGGGTGTGGGTTCGATTCCTACGGGTAGAAAATTATGATGTGATGAACATTGTAATTTTCTACTGTCTGGGTGTTAATATCTATAGTATGTATGTATTTACAAAAAAAAAGTATGTTTAAGTATGTCTATCAGTTATCTAGTTTCCATAGTACAAGCGTTGTTTAGTTTGGGACTAGATGGCGTTGTGTAAAAATGTCCGAGAACATATTTAATTTGATTCTCAATGGATCCCGAGAATTATCTACGAATTTTCGATATTATCGTTCATTCCTTTGTATTATTAAATTTCACGAAAAAGACCTGTAGATATTTTTTCATAGAAACAAGTTTATATCGCGAGACACAAATGTACTTAAATGGATCCCATTATGACATTCAATAGATAGATAGACTAAATGGAAGCCAGTTACCATAGCAAGACACAATACAAAGAATCAGAAGAAAGGCATCTGACAACGCTTTCGGTGCTATTAGCTTTGAGAACTCTGCTTTTATCGCATTTCACTGAATATATTTTGTTCGATTGTGTGTGCATTTAATTGCACTATTACATGCATTATTAGTAAAGATGATAATAATGTTTAAAATTTTATTAATGATTATACTGACATGACATTATACTAACCTAAGAATCTATATCTTTCTATAAAAAGAAATAACACGAGAAATGGCGTTATTTTTAAATACTATGATTTTATTTAGTACAATTATTATATAAATAAATGACTGTTAGAATAGGATCTTGTAAGTGATCTTTGATCCGATTTTGGAGCAAAGTATCCCGTGGTTGTATCTACAGATATACTTTATATGAATCCATCATTGATCCGTCATAGGATATACGTTATAAATAGGTATTAAACACATAATAAACAATTTACACAATAACAATTTACGATTTACAGTTAGTTTTAATGCTTACATCGAGTATGTGAAACTTGGTTTTTAAATTATTAAGTAATATGTTTAAAAAGCGAGAACCAAGACTCCAAAAAGAGAATTTGTAAATATGACAAATGTGTATATTTGTATATGCCATTGTAGCTCCCTGTATAATGGATCTATTCGCTTTAGTTTTCAGGGCTCTACGAACGAAGGGAAATCCACAAACCGTTGGTTTTTTTATAATAAACCTACTTGAATCTAGAAGGTTATGTATTAATTGTGTAGAATATTTATATGATATACTAGCTGTACCCGCGGCTTCGCTCACGTGGAATTTAGTTTATGTAACAGACGGCTTATGCTACAGGCCCGTATAGTGCATAAAAAATATCGGACAATTTTCGGTAACCAAATAAAGTTGCTCACACCTTGAATTGTATTATTTTCACTCTTTTAAAAATAATGTCGGACTTTACAGTACCACTTTTGTTTTCTACATCCTTGCCTGTACTTATCCAAACATGTCATTGGCACAGACAAAAAGCACCCAAATCGGTGTCCCAGTCAAATAAATCTAAGCGTAAAAAAGCTGCCAAGTGCGAACCGGACTCGCGCGTGAAGGGTTCCTAGACAACAATATTTTTTTGGCCAACATGGGCTGCGGTCAGTTACGTAACATCAGGTGAACCGCATGCCCCGTTTGCCTGTTATAACATAAAAATGAAATATAAATATTTCAAAAATGTATGTATACTATGTATGTATAATAAATTTTGGTTAAAAGATTTTACTATGATCATATTTTGTTACATTTTTCACCCTTGTAGTTTAAAGTTTATAGGGAGGTCCCCTCACAGACATTTTAGCACATTGCAAGTATCTATCTTTGGAACGATTGATTTTGAAATAAAGGTGTTTACAGGAACCACAATGCCATTTTTCAGATCTATCTATAGACACGCGTCGCTATAGGTTTGGTGATTTTTTTTTTAAGTACCAATTGGTACCTTGTATAGAGAGACCCCTCATGTATCATTATACTAACAAACATTATTTTTTATTTTTGTATGAAAATCATGAAGCGAATAACGAAATACATTTTACAAAGTTTCAATTGTGTATACGTAATAGTTTCGGAATAATGTGGCTGTGGCATACGGACGAACAGACGGACAGATGGTCATTTGGATCCGCGAAATCATAAAGGATATAGAAATCCATGCTTCCTAACAAATTTTTGATTTTGGGTCTAATAACAATAAACAAAATTGGAGGTATGGAGACTTAAATATTAAAAGCGTGAGCGTGATTATGTACATTCTATTTAGCGCTATGTTACACTTGTATCTATAATATTAATATACTTTCACGCTCTTGTAAACTGTGAGCCATCACATATAAACGTGCTTCTTTGTATCTTCATAGAACTGACTGTGCTTAGCATACAGTCAATGCCCATTCTGTGGTTGGTTGGTGGTTGTAGTCGCGAGAGATACTGTGGTGTTGACGGTCTGTAGCTAACCGCCACTCGTGTTCTTAATTAAGTTCCTGGAATTAATAAAATAAAGTATATTAGTTGCCTATCTATTTACCAACGCGTAGCTAATATGGCACATGACAGTGACAAACGTAGATTCGTCATGATTCTTGTACTGGTAGGTAATTAACATTGTCATACGATTTGTGAAAACAAAATAAACTTATATGAGCAGTAATAAACGTGCCAGTGTAATAACGCTGTGACGCTAACTAAGCGTTCATTGCTTTGCATGAAAGTCTTCGAATTAGGTACCAGAGCGTGGCGCTCCCGGTCAGTAGACAACCGGAGATCCCCACATAGTTCGCGACACGTACAGTATAGATGTAATGAAAATTAATCCTGTCCACGTTTTTTTTTATTATTACATACCTTAGCCCGCGCCAACGACGTGCCTATTAAATATGACGCCAATCGTTCATTGTGTTGCTTGAAAATGTCTGAACTAAGAGACACAGCGTGGCGCTCCCAGTCGGCGGACAGCTGGAGATGACGTTCCTCCTCGTTTTTCTAAAATAAACAGTAGTAAATGTAGGTAACGCAGTATTTATAAGAAGCATTTTGTAAAGAAAGAAAGCTGATACTTTAGTAGTAGTACATTGCCAAAAGAAAGTACTTACCGTCGCGTCGAGTGGGCGTCCATCGTATGTACAATCCGCTGTGCGGTCACCCTGCGTTAATGTCTTCGACAGGCGAACACGGAATGTCAATTTCTTTGAGATCCCAACTGGCGTTGGCTTGCCGTTTCACCCGAAAGCGAAGCGGCCTGCCTGGCTAGCGCTTGATAGTCTCTCACCACGGCCTTCTTCTGATTTTTGAGATCGTGAAAATTGTAAACTCAACATGCCGCGAAACTTTCTCGAATGAAAATATTTTCTCAGCGAATCATGGTAATTGGTAAACCGTATTCGTAATCCGTTAAAATATTAATCACAATTCACAAATCGTTTGACATTCACACCGCAAATGACAGATTAATATTTTTTTAAAAATACAAATCTGGCCATTATTATTGCGATTTTTATTAAGTAAAAGTAGGTTAATATAAATTTGCAAACTTATTTCGAGTTTATATCCATCCCCCCTATTTCAGGATTCAATTTTTATAGCCTATGACCTGGCTGGAAATTTTCTCGACGGATTGGTAAAGTTTCCATCTAAATCCATCCAGCCGTTTTCGTGTGATGCGCCCGCAAATAAACAGACAAACAGATATACAGACAAAAATTCTAAAAATTGTTGGAACGTATTCTGTGACCAATTTTAAGCATCCCCAGACGATTTTTTTTCGAATATCTCCAATGTACAGGCTTTCGACCCTCTTTAGCTTTATTATATGTATAGATAGATTATATGTATAGATAGATAGAAGATAGATAGATAGATTTATTTATTTTTATATTTATTTACTTACTTACTCACTTACTTACTTACTCTCTTACTTACTCACTTACTTACTCACTTACTTACTTACTCACTTACTTACTCACTTACTCTTTTACTCACTTACTTACTTACTCACTTACTTACTCACGTACTTACTTACTCACTTACTTACTTACTCACTTACTTACTCACTTACTTACTCACTCACTCACTCACTCACTCACTCATTCACTCACTTAATCACTCACTTACTTACTTACAGTAGTTGTACATTTTCCGGGATAAATCATAAATATTATGTTAATCTATAATATAATGAGCAATTGTGTAAATTTTCATCTCAATCGTTGCAGTAGTTTTGGAGGAGTAATTGTTCAAAGAAACAGACAGACAGACAGACAGACATGAAAGAAAAAAAATATTGATTTGCCTTCTGTATCCCTTATAACATCGCCCTGTATTAAAATTTCCGCAAAATATTCCATGTACAAATACGGACTTGATACGATTTTATTATATGTATTGATTGATGATGATGATTGATAATATCTCTTTAAATGTACATTAAGAAAAAAGTAATATGATGAGAATTTAAATGGTGGAAGTTTCAGATCCAAACAGAATAACGTAGCATAGAAAATGAGATTAAAATTTATCTTCCTTTCTGTTAAATTCACACTTTAAATGTCTTTATGCAACATTATAAATGTATAAAATATCATATAGTCATAGAAACATGAAATATATTTGGATCAAATATTAAGCACTAATAAATAATATGGTAATTATGTTACCAATTTTCGAACAAAACTAATATAATTTTCAAATTTAATACAGCTGAAGATATCGTGTACGTTTATTTTTTTTAATTTCAGATACATTTCTGCTATTACAAAATAATCTTTATAACCTCCTTAACATCATACACATACAATTCTCATATTGTAGATTTACATCAGACCAGTGTCAAGAACGCTATTAATTATCGCCTTAAATGATAACTAACACACCCAAAAGTGTCAAACTCAGCGCACAAACGGTTGTTCCTACGCCTCAGCATTTGCCTTCAATACGAATATATCTGCGTCTGACCTCATTCAATGTCCTTTTTCCAAACGAATAGTTTTATCGTCTTTGTTATTTCCACCCCATGAACACTAACCCCTTGAGGAGAATGATTGTGACGTGCACACGAATCTTCGTCTAATATTTCCCCAGCCGAGTAAACGGTATTCTTCGCACAATTATCTAAAAAAAATGATAAAGGTGGCGAAAGTTAGGCACTAAATTTATTTTTATTCGATCGGCAAAGATAATTGATAGAATACTATTTGCTTCTATTCCCTGTTCGAACTTTTTGACAAAACTTTTCGATATGCTAACGTACGACTTGAATCACGCCTTTATACATAAAAATCGAAGAATGAATGTAGAATCACACGTTCGTTCACAGCAATAGATGCCGCTGGGGAATACAGAACTACAATAAAATATCGAATGTCGCTAAAGCATTTTACCGACTTCTCACCGATTTGTAGTGAAGAGCCCTGCTGTTCAATGATATTTTTATAATTCTAAAATTGAGACCAAGTGTAAATGTAAATTATAATAGAAGTTAATGCACACTTTGAAAATAGCTTCATCATCTTAAGATATTAGCTTTATGCGCCCACTTCCGAGAGACTTACAATGCGCTTATTGAATACAGCTTCGCAATTACTATGAAAATTATGAATTTCATTCATAATTTTACAAAAGAGACTGACAGAATATTGTATATTGGCCTTAATATTTTACCTTTGTAATAAGTGAAAATGCGCTCCAAATTAATAACTTCTCATTTTTAAGGAAGTCGGTTTAAAATACTGCATGTTCTTAAATTAATACTAGGTATATTATTATATAAAGAGGAACAATTGTGTGTGTGTTTGTAATATTTTCACGCAAAAAACTATATTATTTTTCGGGAGGGAATCCACGGGAAACAGATAGTATAATATATACCGAAGAGAGCAGCTGCAGGTTATAAT
>LQNK01001544.1:6256-26817 GCA_001586405.1 Phoebis sennae
CTCGCAATTTTCTTCCACGTATTCTGTACCTCATTCTCATTCAGATACATTTCCTGACAACATTATATCTTCCTATACTTCTGATTCTTTCACTAATGTTAGCTTTTGTCGGCACGAGGTCCTTCTCAAGCTAAGGCGTCTTAATATTAACAAGGGCGCTGGTCCTGATCAAATCCCGGCCATTTTTCTAAAACGCACAGCAGCTTCTATTGCTTATCCTATAACCGTAATTATAAATGAATCACTCAAGCATGGGACTTTTCCTAGGATATGGAAGATGTCAAAAATAGTTCCTGTTCATAAAAAGGGTGAGCAAGGAATAGTTAGCAATTACAGACCTATCGCTATTCTTTCCACACTTTCAAAACTATTTGAATCACTGCTTTGCTCTGTTGTTACCCGATATTTAGACAAATTTATCAATCCACATCAACATGGCTTTAGAAAAGGTCACTCAGCTCAAACTAACCTAGTTAATTTTCTGTCCAATATAATTCGAGAAGTTGACGCCGGTAACCAAATTGATACCGTCTACACGAACTTTACGAGCGCTTTTGATAAAGTTGATCATAAAATCGTGCTCATCAAATTGGAGAACTATGGTATATCAGGCCCAATTTTGAAATGGTTTGCGTCATATTTATCTGATAGACCTCAGGAAGTAGTTGTCAATGGTTTCAAGTCCAAAACATTTATGGCGACTTCTGGTGTACCACAGGGATCACACCTTGGACCTCTTCTGTTTGTCGTGTACATTAATGATATCTGTTCCTGCATTAATTACTGCAAATACGCGCTATTTGCTGATGACTTAAAAATTTATAAACCTGTCCGCGGCACCTCGGATGTCAAAGATATTCAGAGCAATTTGGATAACATAGCAGTGTGGTGTCAAAGGAATAATATGGAACTTAACGCTAAGAAATGCTCATTTATCAGATACACTAGAAAAAGACTTCTTTTTTCGTCTAATTATAGTGTTAGTAATGTTTCACTTACTGAACAATCTCAAGTTGTGGACCTCGGAGTAACGTTGGACAGTGAACTTAAATTTACTGCTCATCTAGACACTGTCATCAAAAAGGGTGCCCGGATGATGGGATTTCTTGTGCGGAGTGCTTCATGTTTCAAAACAAAGACAAAAATTGTTTTATATAACGCGCTTGTGCAGAGCCACCTTGAGTATGCATGTGTGGCTTGGAACCCCACCTATGCCGTGCACTCACAGCGCATAGAATCTATTCAGCGAGCTTTCACAAGGCACTTGGCATTTTCATCACAAGGTATTTCTCACCGCTGCCCATATAGTGATCGCCTTAATCATTTTAAAATGATATCACTACGAGATCGAAGGAAATTGCATGACCTCCTATTCCTTCGCAACTGTATTAACGGTGTTGTTAGCTGCGATGCTATTGTTGCCGAAATTAATGTCCGCATTCCCTATGGCTTTCCCAGAAAACCGATCAGTACTCTTTTTTGTCCTGCACCTAGTAGAACGAACTTGGGGAAAAATGCTCCACTTTCACGTATCTGTACTACTTACAATCAATTTTTGACCACTATACCGGATCTCGACATATTTTTTGGCTCCCTCGCTCAATACAGGCGTAAAATTATTTCTGCCTTACTTTATAATAGCTAATGTATTGAATGTATATTTTATTTTGATATTCATCTTATTATTGTATTCGGTTAAGCATGTATTTTTAGCTTGATCAAACCTAACATATTCTTATGACCTATTTGCAATAATTATAATGTTGTGATTTTAGGCAGCAAATGTTGTGTATGCCTTTAATTGATAAATACATAAGCCTGTTGCATCTATAAATTGTGTATTATAAATGTTATATGTATTTATTGTTGGCGTACCTTTAGTAAATAAATAAATAAATCTCTTTAGATTGGTCCTTACAAAATAATGTTGAGATATATGAGATCATTTTTCTCGAAGCAAAGCATAGATGACAGACTATTTAAATGTGGTAAAATATGCATCATCTCCTCTGAATTTTTAGGATAAGGAAGAAAAAATCTAAAAAAAATCAATGCTGATATGCTGCAACAATCTATACATATATTGGACACTGTTATTAAGATTCGGTCTTTTTTTTCAAGGGTGAGTCCGATTCGCACATGACTATTTTTTAATATTTTATTTTCTATTCATTGATTATATTTAGTGTTTAAACTTGCAACATAATTACGTTCGATTTTCAAACTATTGGTACTATAGAAATATTAAAACAGCGTATTTGGGCATTGTTGAAATGTATTACTTAGAATTAGCTATAATTAAATCCGTATAAGCTAAGACTTTTCTTTTCACACCAGGTTAAAACCAAAAGAAACGTATCCAACACAAAATTATCAGCGTGTAACGTTCCACCGGAGTCTCCCTGGCTGGTATCCTTACACCCACGTTAAGAATATCAGCACCATATTGCTGGGTGCATATGTTTCGGTTTATCACGTTGATGGTTATATCTTGGATAACTGATCATTATGCTAAAAAAAAGTTTAATTAAGTATTAAACTTTTGTACTCGTGAGGCGCAAAAAAAATCATACATTTTAAATTTAAATTATTTGAATGTATTTTTGTTTATTATGAATTATACACATTGGAAGGATCTTGCTACTCACAACACAGGGGTATCCTAGTGTGGATGTAAGCGACTGCATGTATATGATTGAATATATATTTTTTTTGAGAAATCAATTTATTATTATTATTATTATTAAATAGTTTTATGGGGCTCTGTACGCTGAGAGAAGTCAAAGTATTGTTTGTGAATACGGGGTGTAAGTATATTAATTGTAACAAAACTTTGTGCAGTTTTAAAAATATAATATAATATATATTTAATAATGCTCACCGAACGTGTATACCTAACGAACACAATATTGGTTTTGAATCTCGGTTTTATCATTTGTTATTAATTAAATAGGAAAGATTCGTGTCGTGGTTATCGTTATTTATTCGAGAAAATTTTGGTGAAATTATTTAAATTTTCCGAATTGTACGCAGGTTGTTATCTCTCCTAAGATGCTGGTCATAACTATTACATTATCGAAGAATTATGAGTACAAATAATACATAGAATTAAGTAACAAAATATGTCATTTCTGAGTGACAGTGTCAGACATGGGGTTTTAAAAAGAAAAGCAGATTGATTATTTTATGCTAAGGATCAAATTCTTTCCCTATATAATAAATAGTATATCTTAATATATAAAAGGCAAGAGTTGTTTTCGTAGAATCAACGCACAGGCCAAACCCTTGGGGCTAGTAACTTGAAATTTGGCACACGTATTCCTTAATAGTTGTAGAATTCCACTAAGGAAGGATTTTTCAAAATTCAACTCCTAAGGGTACGAAATATATTTTTAAAAAAAGGGTATGAAAAAAAGTCTTTGGACCTCAACCTCGCATTAACTACTGAATGGATTAAGATAAAACTTTACACGTTTGATGATTATACTATTACTCAACTTTTGAAATATGATTAATCCCGTAAAAAGCTGTAGTTCCCGTAGGAGAAAGGTTTAAAGTTTTATATTCTTTCTTAATTTACTCGAAAATATGATATCAAAATTGGAAATTATTATTATTTTTAGATAGAACGTAGGCAGATCTACAATTTATTTTTTATTTCGTCAAAATCGGTTCACCGAGAGCGAAGATATCCGACTATATACATAAAAGTCAAAAGTAATGACTGAAAATAAATTGTACAGGCGAGGTCTTTGGGCCTAGAAACTTGTAATTTCGCACACATGTTCCTTACGTCCCTTAAGGAAAGTTTTTTTCTAAAAATCAATCCCGAAGGGGATGAAATATTTTTATGAAAAATAATTTCTTGGAGAACCGTTAATCACTGGATGGATTAAGATAAAACTTGACAGAATTGCCGCTTATTTTATAATGGGTTAACTTTATTCCTATGATTTATCCCGAAACATGAAGTGGTTCCTGTAGGATGTTCAACTTTTTATACTGTTTTTGATTTTACTTTAGAAAACATTATTAAAACTAAGAAATCAATGTTCTTATTAGATGAAAGATAGGCAGATCTATAATTTAGTTTTTATTTCATCAAAATCGGTTCAGTAAAAGTAAAGATATGACAAAAATGATTGCTTAACAAATTGTTTACGGCGATAACAATTGAAGAATTCTTTCATCGTGTGTACTTTAATTTAATATGTGTGTTTTTGTACAATGTAAGAATCCATGAATAAGTACAGTATTTCGTGGAATAAATTTAAATATTGTAAGCAATTATAAGTAAAATTATGTAAGTATTTGTTTTTTAGAAATTGCATAAAATTATATTGTTTCCATAAAAACAAACAAAAGATAACGTTTATTAGTTTTCAAATTATTTATACTAAAATATTTAAATTGAGTTAAAAATATTGTCAAGTTTCAGATTGTTTAAAAATAAAAAAGTATTTAACATGATTTTATATGAAGTGGGGTTGTAAGAGGGTGAATCAATATGGCGGATTCCTAATAAAAGACGTGTCGGTAGTTCAGAATGGCAAATCGCCACAAGTCGTCAGCGGAGAAAGATGCTGTTCGATAAAGAGACAGCGGAAGTGAAGTTATAGTATATTGTTGGCGAATTTCTACTGGGCAATGAGGCAATTACAAGTGGAATTTATTCTATATTGCTATATGCTATATATGCTATATTATATCCAGTCTAAAGGAGATATGGTACGTAAACGTGTATATTTTATTCCTTTTTTATTTTAAATTTTACTTTTTTAAATATATTATCAACATTACTCCTTTCCTTGATGTACCAATATTTAAACGATTGAGGATTAAAATATATTTATAGTGATAGCATAAAAATTTTGTCATTTTAGAAAATGTGGCTAAATTAAATTATACAAAACTGTTTTATTTTTGCACGAAAAAAAAATTATTTAAATTTCAAATAATACTGGTATTTTTTTTAGTAAACGACCCTCTTTTATTTGACACATTAACATTCGACGTCGGTAAATATAAAAAAGGTATTTTAAATATGTCAACGTCCATTTAATGCACGAATTTTATATTGTTTGTTTCCAGGTCTGAGCATCATGGTAAACCGGAATGCTACCTCTTCATCCGAGGCGCTCGGAGGATAGCCAAACGCGCTGCAGCTACGATAGCTTTAGCTATAGTAGGCATAAAAAACAATTGTGTGTGACCGCTGGCGTGATCGATATTTCATCCGGGAACAGGCATTTTGGACGATCTGGAAAGTTGGCTAAACAGGCAGAAGAGGTTTCGTTTTCTTTCCTTCTTTCTTTCGAATTTAAATGTAGTATGTTTAGTGGTGTATTTTCTTCTGTTCCTTACAATTTTTAAATGTACAAAGATATTACGGTGGCAAGATTATGTTCGATTACTGTATTAGTGTTAATTGTTAATAGTAATTAAGACTATAAAAAGTTAAATATATGTATTAATATCGCACAACCTCAGTTTTCTTTAACACGTTCCATAATTCATATGAAGTAAAGATAATTTATGCATTTACGCACATGCCAAACTCTCGGGACGTAAGTGTCCACCAAGGCTTTTTTATCTTTTATTTTTTTCTTACTTAACACCAACCACTTTCTAACCACTGAATTTGTTTAAATGAAAGTGCACAATTAGTCATAATATTTTATTGTAATAAAAGTGGTTGCTATGGGATAATGTGTAAAAAAATTATATTTTTATAATATTTGGGAATAAGATTTTTTTTTCTAAGCTGTTGTTATTTAGCATATAAACAAATGGAAAATTAATTGGAATATTGTAGCTTCTTGGTTGTATGGTGCAACTATTTTGATACGAAATCTCATCAAAATCAGTTCAGTAGTTGTGGCTTGATTGATAAATCTTTAATATTTATGATATTAGTAAGAAGGGTAGAATTAATATCAAGTTAAGTGACTGTAGTCCACTTGATTATGAAAGGTTAAAGAAGTTCCAATGTAAAAATACGCGGGCGAAGCCGCGGGATACAGCTAGTCTATAATATAAGCTTCCATAGGACACATTATATTATCATTGCAGGCAATGGATCATGCTGTTCGCCTGATGTTGACTGCCGAAGCTTAGAATTGGTTAGAGAAAATAGAGGGATTGTAATAATTGTTTATTAGATTAGAGAGCACTGGCATAGGAATAGAGATCTTCGGCGTCCCCACTTACCGTACCGTGGCGTGAAGCAAAATTGTTCCGTTACAGAACAATACTGCCTCACGCCGATTTGCGGCGCGCCTTGGGGTGTAGAATTCCACGGTGCGAGCCTTCTCTTCAACTTTTCACCGCAGCGTCAATTAAGGACATTTCAAATATGTACTAAAATCACAAACCTTGGAACAAATCCTTCAGCAACGTTTATACGCCTGATTAAAATTATGAGATACTTTAATAGACAGGATTTCACTATTGGAGATAGGCCTACCTTCCACCATCCTTCGTAGAGTGCCACTGTAGACTAGGATTGCTGCAATCTGAAACGTGCACTGTAGTGACCAAAAAACAAAGCAGATTAATGTCAACAAATATCTAAAGATTGATTTTTTGCTTTTCATGTTGTGACGGATGCCTAAACAGCGTAATTCCCCAAGATAATCGATACTACTAGAGACTAATTAATCATAATCATCGTCTTTGGAGTACAAAATCTATAAAAATCAACTTTTATCACTATTTTAGTAAGTGCAGTTTCGATATGTATATAAATATATACAGGTTGTGGCGTAATGAATGGATAATTGGAAAGAGGTCGTTATGTCGTTATTAAGAAAAATATATTTTACTAGCTGGGCTCCGCGGTTTCACCCGCGTATATACCCCGTTCCCGCAGGATTTTCGGGATAAAAACTATCCTATGTTTCTGGGGTTTCAAAGAATCTATATAAAATTTCATCCAAACCGTTACGTAAAACAATTTTTTACGTAAAACATCCTTTTTTATATACGTTTATCATATTGTTTATTTCTCACATCCAGCTGAAATAAAAATAAAATAAACCTGTTATTGGTGTCAACAAGTCTAACTAATTATTCATGTTTCGATTTAATTACTTAATTTTTTTATGTGTACACTGTTGGTATGGCTAATAAATGAAAAAACAGATTAATTGATTAACGAGCGGTTGCAACAATCCAATCAGTATAAGATGCGACTTTAGTGCTGACTCCAGGGTAGTAAGGATCAGCACATCCCTGTCCAAAGGAGACGACTCCAACCACAACGTTTCCAGCGTAGAGTGGTCCTCCAGAGTCACCCTGGCAGGCATCCTTACCGCCCACGTCGAGGATACCAGCGCAGATCATGTTTTCAGTGATATCGTTCCTTCCATATCTCTGAGCACATATGTCTCTATTGATGACGAAGACTGTCACGTCTTGGAGAACATGAGACGCCTCGCCGCCAGACTGAAAGAAGATAGTTTTGTATTTTTAAATTATTATTGTCATTGCCATGTTATTGTCTTGGTGTCATATTTCTACCTACATATGAATAATTGGCTTTAAAATGTTTAAGTGAGCTTGAACTACAATCAAATGACTAAATTAAGAATTGAAAACTCCTACGTGCAGGTCATTTTTTAGTAGTATTTCATGTTTAGATATAATCTCATGCAATATTCGTCCATTAAACATTATGACGTTTTGGAGTGTCTCAAGGTAATATATTGGAACCGTTAATATTTATCGATTGTAAAAACGATAAAGGATTGCAATTTTCGTTGATATAATTACCTGCGTATGTCCCCATCCAGCATGCACTACTCTTGTATTGTCTGGCACAACAAAGTCTTGAAGAACGATAGTAGCCCTTTGTATAGACTCAGTATAGACAAGTGGAGTGAGTAACTTAATAACACTAATATCAGCATCGTATCCCGACCGTCCCCAGTTTGGATGATTGCGTTCAAAATCTACATAATGGACACTACCACCAGTCTGACGATATGTGGAACCTGCTCTTATGCGAGTCCTGCTGGGATCGTAAAACCTAAAAAGAAAAAAAATAAGATTTACAAAATTGCATGTTAATTTAAGCTTTGACATAAAATATCAAAGTTTTTGCGTTGAGGAGTCAACGAAACGTGTTATTAATTCATTTTATAAAGGTAAAAAAAAATTTCATAAATAACAAAAAAATGTCCTGTTAAGCGATAAGGCCGCCTAATTGTACAATTACTTTTATTATAGCATAGTATTTCTTTGTATCCTTGTTCTATTATTTGTTGTAGAAATAAAGAGTTGAAATGAAATGAAATATGCAATAATTATACGGTAATTTTAAAATTAGATTCAGTGTTCGAATCTCACCAGCCTTCAAAGCAATGTGCAGCTGACAAAATCCAGTAAGTTGTCAGTACACTGGCACCACATTGTTGATCATACGTTGTACTCCAAGGGTACATATATTCCACTTGAACCAAAGACGGGTACTCCTCTATACGTGTGTCTTGACCACCAACTATGAATGGAGTTTTGGCATTGACGGTTACTGAAATCAGACTTTAGATAAATAATAAACACAAAAAACTTTTTGAAAAGTAACAATAAATGTTGATTGAATTTCATATGTTTAAATGCGCGTCGAAACCTTAAATATAATAACTTTCAATCAAATTTTGGATATTAAAAAATAATTATAACTTTAATCATTAAAAAGTTTGTTACATGTGAACGTTAATATTTGAAGATTATAAAGTAACTCTGTCTGTGTGTCTGTCTCTTCTTGACGCCTAAGCCACTGAACCGATTTTGATAAAATTTCGTAGTTTAAAACTCACAAATGAGTTAGTTATACAATTATTCCTCTTGTTAAAAATAGTTTAAAATGAATTATGTTACCTCAATAAATAAATAAATTATTATTAAATTATTATTATTATAATAATAACTAGCAATAGTAACTAACAATATTTACTACTAAACATATTGATAACTATAGCAACTCTCTTTAGAGTAATAAAAATTTACCTGTGATAAGTAATACACAAAGCAGCAAATATGACACCATTTTGGAGTAGTACTTTAATTCACAGTTGTTTGTAAAATATGCATATATATTTAAATATGTATTATCCTCTTATTATCTTGCATATGATAATTATTGCTGTATCAATGAGAGATTAAAGAAACTGCTGATGATAAAACAAGGTTATTTCACGCTTCATTTAATTATATCAGTACATAACGTAAAGCCTACGTCATTACATTTACCTGCATACCAAATTTCAGCTCGATCCGTCCAGTGGTTTGGGCTGTGCGTTGATCACTATGTCAGTCAGTCAGTCAGTCAGTCAGTTACCTTTGTGATAGATAATATCATTAAAATTTTAATTCTTATCTTGCGTTCATTATAAAAAGACAAAATATAATTTACGTTTAGACGTAACGTGATAGAGTTTATCTGGAGTGTCACAGGGAAATAGTTTGGGGCCAATAATATTCGTAAGTGGTAAAAGTGATAAAATGTTATGATATCTCAACAACTCCCCGGCCAGCATGCACTACTGGTGTATTGTCAGGTATAACAAAGTCTTGAAAAACGATTGCCTTTACGGATAAAATTCGAATAAACAATAGGAGTGCGTTATAACACTTATATCAACACTATTATCAAAAAAAGAGGAGGTTCTCAATTCGACCGCATATCTCCGGCATTTATGGACCGATTTGGAAAATTCTTTTTGAATTCGAAAGAGTATGGTCGCATAGAAATTTGGTTCAAGTCTGATCATCCATGTGCAAGATATTCCAGGGAACTTCTCGAAAAGCAACAGAATAAGCTGCGCGGTTAAGGTTTAACCATGTGTAGACCAACTTAAATCTGACTCGAAGACTGAAGAATCACTAGCTCTGAAGACCTCCGAGAGAAGTGCTGATGTGGAACCATAGCAGTCTGCCAAATCTATGTCAGATATTTTTATATCGCTAGAAAATGTTGGTTAATTTCATGTTAATATAAATATATAAATAAATAAATAAAATCTTCAGTACCTTTATCAAAAACAAATAAGTTCTGCGGCTAAGTTTAAGTGATATGATACCACTTACCTTTCTCAGTAACTACTAAAACCAGTACACTTAGCAGCGTATTATAAGCAAAATGAAATAACTAGTGGCTTGTTCTGAGATAGACTTCGTGTTGTTATGTATAAATTAAAATAAGACCTTTCATTTCATACTGCACTCTCTCTATACCCTACACATTTATTTATATTTATATTTTACTACGCGGCTTCGCTACTGTAGCATAATGTCATATATAAAGCCTATACAATACCAATACCTTTATTATAATAGTGTAAAGAAAATTTTATCAAGATCGGATAAAGAATCTCAGAGGGAAAGAGATGTGTAGCACCAATTTCGTAAAGTTATAAGTGACTGAAATCAGTATTATTGGTCAATCATTATTAGTTATAAATTTCACAGCCTCATCATTTCTGCTAATGCTCTTTCATCATGTGGTCTACTCAATAGTTTGTTTGTGTCTCAATCAGACAATGCAACATCATCTAGCGTTTTCACACGACTAAGAGCGACATAAGTCAAACCTTCTGCAATTTTTTTTCCAAGATCGATGACAGCTCGCTCGAGAGTTGTGCCATTTAGTTTATAGACAGTAACCGGGTCCAAAATTAAGGGGTGCATTAGGCGCTCTGCATCTCCATATCCCTGACATGCTTGAAAAGTGGTGCACACTGGGGTAATGGCAATATAACCTTCAGCATCTTTTAATCTAAGACCAATGGAATTCTCACCGAATTTGATGAGTACGACTTCTGGCAGTTTTCCATCTTCCAATTGATCTCGGTGAAGGGCAGGCCATTCAAAGTTTTTTATAATCCCGATTGCATCATTCACGAGTCCTTCAGAAACGGATACATTACGTCTCAACATCACTCTTGATTCAAGATTTAATCTCAAAGACTTCAAGAAACTACTACAATTATTAATATCTTTAGGAATCACATTATCTCGTGGCTTTTTACCCTAAGTTGCAACTTCACGAGATTCGTCTACGGCGTTAATCATGTTTGTTTAACATCACATTTGTATTTTTTTCATTGTACGCAAACTCACCAGTCAGAGTTACATTCCATCTTTCTCGGGTTTTTGTTAATTCATTCACAAGCAAACTGTTAAGCAAATCTATAAACTCAGTATCGTTACGCTGACGCATGTTAATAGTGAGTTCACAAAAGGAGAACTGCTGCCATAGATTGATTTCTGCTGAAAACCATAGTGGCTGCAAGAAACACCAATGCCCTTTAACAGGAGGAAGCTGCATAATGTCTCCAAAAAGCAAAATGTTAACCCCACCAAACAATTTATTATTATTTTTAAACTCCTGCAGACGAAGATGGATAATTCGCAGATTTTCGTACGACACCATCGATATTTCATCCACAATAAGCCAGTGAATATATTGCCATTTCCGTCTTTAATTTTCTAACCTTTGTCCGGTAATTTCTTTGTAGGTTCGTTTTCCCCTTTTCGACAGTAAGGGAGAAAATCGAGTGAAAGGTTATACCTAACACTTGGTGCATGGCACCTTTTTATATGCTCAATAAGCAATTTCAAAATGAACAATTTTCCACTACCAGCTCCTCCTGTAACGAAAAGCAATAACTGATCGTCTTTTCATTGGAGATCATTTTCTACAACCGACGAAACTTTTTTAAATAAATGTTTTTGTTGAATATTTAGTCTGTTAATATTTTAAAAGAATATCTCATAATTTGTAATTTGTTCATCACCACAAATAAAAGGCATATTATTATTGTCTGTCCGCGTATCACGAGCTACATTGAGAGCAACTGCTTGTACTAGAGCATAGTGGATAACTTGTTCGGTATGTGCGAAATCTTCTGCACTGACGTTACTTTGTGGTCTAAATAATCCTTGGCGTCTTATAAAGCATTGTTCCGCAGTTTCGTCTTCTAGTAAAAAGTCTTCTAGTAAATGTATTTCCTTTTCATACTCCACCTTTTCTTGTAAAAGTTTGTCACGGATGAGGCATTCTAAGGCAGCCTTCAGTTTATTTTCCATGCCCTTAGAGATGGCTTTGCAAATGAGCATGTTGTTATATTTAGAGGTATTATATTATATAAAGCTATACTATATAGTTGTTATAGTTGTTGAGTAAAATATAAGTTATGACTTAAAAAATTAATACTGCCAGATTACAAATCTTTAACTGATATTAATGTCAAAAAAAGCCAATAATAGAATTCAAGCAGTAATGTAGGTATCGGGTTACTTGTTGAGTGGTTTTGTAGTATCTCTGTCTAAACTAGGGCTATAAGTTTTTTTCCTCAACTTTGCTTTCAACTTGTTAAACACAGTGTAACGGTATCTAGTCGGGTTAGAATGGTACCTTTACTTGGGGAATGGACGGCGAAGGCTTGGTCTAATAAATCAAAAACGATTATAAAAATATAATTTTAACATTGGTTTTCGAATTGTCATAAATATTTTTTATTTTAATGTTAACAGGAAAATGGTCTCCTGGCATCTAATGGTGATAGACACACAAACATCCAAACATTTAAACATAAATTATTCAAACTTCCCTATGGACAAAAGGAATAAGCTTTTATTGAAACAGCATTGAATCATTGTAACATTTATTAATTAGTATTAGCTACAATCCAATCCGTATAAACTGAGACCTTCGTATTAACACCAGGGTAGAACGAGTCCGCACAGCCATTGCCAAAAGAAACGATCCCAACAATAATACCATCTGCGTATAACGGCCCGCCGGAGTCCCCCTGGCAGGCATCTTTACCGCCCACGTTGAGAATACCTGCGCAGATCATGTTTGAGGTGATTGTGGTGCCTCCATATCGCTGGGCACATAAGCTTCGGTTTATCACATTGATGGTTACGTCTTGGAGGATACGGGAGGGCTGTCCATTGTGCTGAAGGATTTGTTTGTTAAATATTAAACATGTGCTCTAAGGAACTTTTTTGCCATCAGGCTCAACAAAATTCGTACAATTTCTGAAGTTTTTATATGGGCGTCTTCATATTGTTTATTCAAATTATGTCAACAAATATTTAAAATGTTATATGTTATATTAACATTATTGCTATCGTATTTTCTCGTGTTTGTTTTAACGCAAGTACTTTCTATATTAAATAAAATACTTTTTAAGGATTTTAAACGCGGTTCATTATACATATCCTTTGAACGCGCTCGCTCTAAAGTGTTCGAAACTTTGGGTGTATAGTCACTGCGTTTAAAATCCTTTAAACATTATTTTGCTTATTATTGCCATCCTTTATTCTTATATTTCGCAATCAAGTTATTTTTCACGCTTCAAGGTAATTTTTTATGACCACTAAGTATCCTTTAATACAAAAATGATCAAACATTTCTTCATTGAAGTTTAAAATTTGTTATTTGTTCGTTTGATTACCTGTGTAGCTCCCCATCCTGCGTGCACGACTGGAAAGCCGTCGGGTATAACAAAGTCCCTACTAACAACAGTTGCTCTTTGGATGGTCGGCGAGTAAACCACTGCAGTGCGTAGCTTGACAACACTAATATCAGCATCGTATCCATTCATCCGCCAATTAGGATGGTTGCGTTCGAAGTCAACGTAATGAATGCTACCAGCCGTGTGACGGTATGTGGCGCCTGCTCTTATACGTGTGTAACTAGGGTTGTAGGCCCTAAGAAATAATATTATAGGAATTAAAGCATAATGAGAAAACGTACATTGCTAAGGCATATGTTAAAGAACCGTTTTACTGATCAATTGGTATTTAAGTAAGTGATAAGTTATACATTTTTCCTGAGAAGGCAGCAATTTACTGAAGTTATAACATCACAACATCAATTTGGATGCCGCATTATATTGCAGTAGGTAAGCTTAGCTAGCTTGTACTATGGTCACTACATAATTGATAGCGATATCTATTTAAACTTATTTTTTTTTTTGTAAATACATACTTATTACAGATAAATTAACACCCAGACAGTAAAATATTACAATATACATCACATCATAATTATCAGATCAGGTGCAGGACCGACGGTTTAAGATGCTCCTAGAGGCGTGATAGAGATTGTTCCAGTACCGCCAACTTCGGACTTAGAACTGCTATTGAGGCTTGTTTTAGAATCTCAATTATATTTCTTATTACTTACCAACCGTCGAAGCAATGAGCTGCAGATAGAATCCAGTCAACCTTTACTATACTGCCAGCGCATTGTTGATCCCAGAATGTGGTCCAAGAGTAAAGGTATTCCACTTGTACTAGAGAAGGATACTTCTCTATCCGAGTGTTTTGGCCACCAACGATGAGAGGAGTTTTACCGAAGGCGGTGGCTAAAAATGAAAAGTTTGATGTGTATGAATATTTGCCTCATCCGTGTAATTTCTGATCCCGTGGGAATTCCGGGACTAAAAGTGTTATTAAGTGTCGAAGGAAAGATGTGAAGGAAAACTAGAGCTGCAAAATTAGCGAGGATTTTATTAAAAGGAGGAATATACTTAATAGAGATACAATGTCTGATTACAGTATCTTAAAAATGATATATAAGTCATTCATCTTACTCGTTTCTATAGAAGGTCACATAATAACGTACAAAGATAACGATTAACAGGACGACAGACAGACATAAAAAAAGGTTGATTTGCCTTCTGTATACCCCTTTAAAATATTATCCTATAATGAAATTTCAGGGAAATACGTGAACAAACTCGGACTTCTTACTTGTGTATTATTTGTATATTTGAATGTATGTATACATAAATAACAAAAACTATTTACCCGCCAAAAGAAGAACACCAAAACGGAAATAGAACACCATTTTTGGGTACCTACTTAATACTTAAGTTAATTAAAAATATACGTCTTTAAATACTGCCCTACTGTTATCTTCAATATCTAATGATAAAATAATTCCTGTTGTATTAAAATTGGATTAACACGAATTTTGATAAAAATATACCCAAAGATAATATGAGATTTAATGTGATGTTTAGAATTTTAAGAATGTTTTTAATTAGTGTTTACTATAAATAGTGTTAACTATATTTGGGTCCGAATTTAGTTTTGATCGGCAAACATGACTTGATTCGATTTTTGTTATTGTTTGTAATCTTTAATGTAACATAGTTTCGCTAATTGAACATAACAGAACAAGCCTACTGAAATCTTGTAAACATTGCACGTGTTTAGACCATTCAATATAAATATAGATATGATGAATTTAATGTTTTATTATTGGCACACTTATTAACAATAATATAATATTTCGAATTCCGACATCATGACGTTGGTTTTGTTTATATCTAATTTGGTCAAGTTTGGTTATTATCGAGCATTAGCTATAATCCAATCAGTGTACTAGCAACATTGGCGCTGACAGGGTAATCGGGATGAGCACAGCCATTTCCAAAAGAAACAACTCCAATGACAACGTCTCCAGCGTATAGTGGTCCCCCAGAGTCACCCTGGCAGGCGTCCTTTCCACCCACGTCGAGAATACCGGCACATATCATGTATTCAGTGATGGTGTTCCTTCCATATCGTTGAGCACATATATCTCTATTGATGACGAAGATCGATACGTCTTGGAGAACTTCAGAAGCCTGACCGCCGAACTGAAAGGATTTGATGTTTTTATCTTTCTAGTTTGTATAATTGTTTCCTAATTCTTCTTAAACTACTATAAAGGTTTTGTCAATTATCTATATTTACAGACAATTGAAAAAATATTAATTATAGTCCATGGTTGTATTATGAAAGAAATTCGTTTATTTACTATTAAGGAAGATAAGACATCTCACAGACGTCAATACAGCCAGAATTGTATATTTTAGTTATTTTCATAGCATTATGTCATACGGTATCTTACTATGGGGTAAGGCAGCGGATATAGAAACGGTTTTTGTGTTACAAAAACGAGCTATACGTTCTATATATAATTTAAAGGCACGGGATTCATTGCGTGATCATTTTAAGAACACTGGTATCCTCACAGTACCATCACAGTATATTTATTATAACATTTTACATATACATAAACACGCTAAGCAATACTCACACATAGGTGACAGTCACAACTACGATACACGAAACAAACAAACTACAAATGTCTGTTTTTCGGCTTGCTAGAGTCAAAAATTCATTTATGGGTCAAGGTATACGATTGTATAACAGAATTCCCCGAAGCGTAACGGAATTAAATATCAGTAAATTTAAAACGTATGTCAAAAAGGTTCTAGTTCAAAAATCTTATTATAGTATTAATGAATACATGGATGATAAAAATCCATGGGTTGTAACATCTCCTTAGCAATTACAGGACAGTTGGATTTTCCGTTAAAATCATGATTGTAAACAATTACAAATTGTAACAAAGTATGTTTTGAAAAAAGCAACTACTCGAGTTTCTTGCCGGTTCTTCTCGGTAGAGACAGCCTTCCGAATCGGTGGTAAATAAAAAAAAAAATTAATATTATGTACATGTATATGACGTTCTAAAAGTGCCTCGAAAGAAGCCAATTTGGAAAATAAACGTTTTGACTTTGACTTTGACTTTGACTTTACTACTATATAGACACAGAAAGTCTAAAGAATACATACAGTCGTTTCACGAAACTGTCACATAGACAGCGTCCCAATTCTTTTTCGATGACATTTTACGTTAGTATTGTTTGTGTGTGTGTCGATATGTAATAAATATTATTTCGTGCTCAAAATATTGGGTGAGCAATAAACATATTAAGTTTTTAGGGTGTTCAAGACAATACACTGGAACCACCAACTCAAAAAATAGAATTAATTTCATTGTAATGAATACCTGTGTAGTTCCCCATCCAGTATGAACCACTCGCGAATTGTCAGGTACCACAAAGTCTTGAAGAACGATAGTAGCTTTCTGAATAGAATCCGTATAGATAAGTGGAGTAAGTAGTTTTACAATACTTATATCGGCATCGTAACCTGAACTGCCCCAGTTCGGGTGATTGCGTTGAAAATCCACGTAATGGACGCTACCACCAGTATTACGATATGTGGACCCTGCTCTGATCCGAGTTCTGCTGGGATCGTAAAACCTGAAAAGAATATCCAAATTATGATTTTCATATTATACAGAGTGAATTTTTGAAATGGGCTTTTAGGGTCGAATCGTAAACTATGAGGATGTATGTAATGTTTTAAAGGAAAATGAAAGCTGCATCATAGGGTTTTTAAAAATTCAATTAATTTACAGAAATCTAGCCTGTTGAATTTGCAAAAAATAAACCTGCTGTATTATTTCATGGATCGTTAGTAGGCTTAAAAATAAAAACTATTTTAAATTTGACAAAAAAAATTATTAACACAAGTACACTTTTTAGTTTTTGATTTAAAATTAAATGTTAGAATCTTACCAGCCGTCAAAACAGTGGGCAGCTGATAGAACCCAGTAAGTTGTCAGTATACTGGCACCACATTGTTGATCAAAAACTGTGCTCCAAGGGTACATATATTCCACTTGAACTATAGAAGGATACTTTTCAATGCTAGTATCCTGACCATCAACTATGAATGGTGTTTTAGCATTGACGCTAGCTGAAATTTTATAGATATAATTGTAATTTTTAAATTCAAATTGAAAAAGCTTCCGGGACATAAACGGCATCCTATGACCTTTTTGGGTTTCAAACATTGTCTGTACTAAATTTCATCCAAATAAATGTGAAGAAGAGACAGACACAGTTACTAATGCATTTATAATATCAGTAAGAATAGTAAGGAAGTACGTGTAAAAGAAAAATGAATATAACTATTATGTATTCAAAAAGTGACTTATGAACGAAAAGATATATGAATTGAAAACTCAATAAATTTCAAAACGGATAGAGACCAACAATCCGTAAACTCTTCTAAGAAGAAGATAATTTGAAAAGGGTTAAAGTTAGATGATAATTACATCCTACTAATCCTACTTCCTACTATGAATTGCGGAAGTTTGAATGCTTGTGTGTCAATCACGCCCTACTTGTAATACCACCGGGTATCCAATACAAATAAAATGAATCGTTTTACTTACGGACAGTTCAATATCCTACTAGGCGTAAAATAATCTAAAGCGTATCTGTAATGAACGTGGCGTTAATATAACCACCCAAATTTGGTTCCGATTGGATGATTAAAAACGCTTCTTGATGAAAACGATTCGTATCTACCATGACGTTCCGTCGTTTACAGGAACTAGGGCTAAGACGGATTTTGAGAAAATTTCATATCCAGCTAGACTATTATTACTGGATTAGGTGATATTTTTTATCGGAATTTAATGCGAAATAGTGCTGACATTACAAATTGATTTTACTTGTAATGAAGTGAACGAGTATTTGACGAGTATTACTACGATGAGTATTATTTTTTTTATTATTCATTATTATTAATATTGTATTCAATTATTATTGTTACTACCAAAAATATTATGTTTGAACAACGGAAGGATCTTGCTACCCACAACGAAGGGTATTCTAGTGTGGGGGCAAGCGATTGTATATATGTGTGAAATGTAATATTTGAATTGGAAATAAATATTATTATTATTATTATTTGTATATAGATTTACCTGTGAATAGCACAGCGAGCAGCAGATATGACAACATTTTGGAGTATCAGTATATTTCAATAAAAATCTGTATTTAAATACATACTCGTATTGCCTCTAATCTCTAATCAATTTGTAACATTATTGCACTAATTATTGCTGTATCAATCTTGGATTAAAGGAAATGATGCTGATAAACAAATATATGACTTCGCCTAATATTATTTTACACTAGCTTTAAATTCGGGGTCTATAGACTAATAAATAAAAATATAAATTCCATCAAAATCAATCCAGCAGTTGCGTCGTGATTAATATACAATCAGGCTGTAAGCCCATCCCATTCCTCTTCCATCCTGTCCTATTCCAATCCTTATTTTTCATCATTAATCCTCTCCCTATTCCCCTTCCTTCAAGCCAGCATGGCATCTGCGACACCTTGATGTTGTATATGTTCGTGGGGTGCGGTCAGTCATTTATATTATATGTATGTAATGTATACTGCACGGACATTAATATTTATAATACCAGCTTTCGTCCGCGTCTTAGCTCGCGTTAAATTTCGGTTCCGGTTTAAAGTTCATTTATCTCTCATTACGATTATTCATCACTTACATGAGAATATGATATTTTAGCGTAAATTTTTGTTAACATTATAATTACATGTGAAATTTGAGCTAGGGGTCGATATAGATCAATTTGGGAATCACTGGTCTTCATTACTATTAAACACTAAAGAGTGCCAAAACATAACAAATAATCGGGGCGGTAGATGTTCAAATAACAGTTTTTTCGGAGAAATCGGTGGTACGATTCATTAAAGATATCAACATCAGTTATAACTCATGAGCTGTGGCGTTCTATTATGGTCATTAAGGTAAAATTAAAAATATTTCTTGGTCTGATCATTTTTCTCTACAGTTCCTGTGTTATAAGTGCGCTACAACCTTATGCAAGTCCAAAAAATTTAATTTCTAATGCAATTAAGTTGGATGTAAGAGACAGTACTCAACAAAATATGTATACGAATTTATATTCATCTATTTTACGCACGATTGATTTTCCACGCGAAGTTAAGGAAGCTATTGATAAGTATCGTAATAATACAAAGAATATGTGTATAAAAGATAAGGTGTATAATGATATTATTTATGCGTTGTCATTTTTAGTGTGAATTTTATAAAATGTATCAAATAACAGAATGAAATATTATATAACTGGGTGAAATAAGCATATAAAAAAAGCTCACGGGAAGGCCCGGTACTGGTTTCAGGAATGGGTGACAAATGGAAAACCTCTAGTTAGGCTGTAGTATCAAAAATTTGCGTAATTCTCTTGTTCAATTTTAAAATAACAGTTGTTGCTGTTAAAACCCGAAATCAAAATGTATATTTTAGTGACACACCACTATACTAAAAAATTTTGTAGTTTTTGGATAAATTGAATCCAAAGCCGGACATTTCTCTGAGTTTAGAAGGAGAAACTGATCCCGTTAAAATTGCTAATAAATTTAAGGATCAGTTAAGGGTCCTGCGTCCTTAGAAATTAGTATTGTTAACATATGTAGTCAGCCAGTGGTACACTGGGCGACTTTACATATATTACTTGAAAGTCGCCACAAAACGAAATTGCCAGTCATGCCAGCCAGTCGAGCTGAGCACTTTTAAGCAATGAATGTAGTATGGCAATGAGTATAACAATATCAGATGGGTGGGTTCATTGTCTGACACATATAGGTGCGAGTGCGGCGCGCGTGAGGCAGGGTAGTCTGACCTCACCGAAGCAAAGTCCATTGACATTTTGTTTTTTTTTATGTTATAGCAGGCAAGCGGGGCATGCGGTTCACCTGATGTTAAGTGACTGACCGCAGCCCATGAACATCTTCAACATCAGAGTGCCTTGCCGGCTTGAAGGAAGGGGAGGAGATAAGAAGAGGATTAATCAT
>LQNK01001544.1:27191-86225 GCA_001586405.1 Phoebis sennae
CATCTTCAACATCAGAGTGTCGAGATGCCTTGCCGGCTTGAAGGAAGGGGAGGAGATAAGAAGAGGATTAATCATAGGAAGTTGGGGCAGGAACAGGACAGGACGGGAGAGGAATGGGATGGAAATACAGGCCTCCGGGCACCCGCTCACCGTACGGAACACAGTGCAATACTGTTTCACGCTGGTTTTCTGCTGGGGAGGTGGTAATTGCACCGGTGCAAGCTTGGCCCAATCGTGCAATGCTCGGCTCCCACTCTTTTATCGCTGAAGATTTTATACAGCAAAATTGTCCTCTGTCGCCTCTTACGACACCCACGGGTAGAAATGGGGTGGCGACACATGTATTCTAACCCGCCACACGGGAAAAACATATATTCAATTTCTGTGCAATTTTGAAATCCATGAAATTTTACTTAGCATTGCTCAAATATCCCTCAGAAGTAATAATGCATTAATAATATTTTTGGTTGATGAGGTTTGTAATTTAAAACAATGTACTCATTCAATTTTTTATTATTGAGCGTTAGCAACAATCCAGTCAGAGTAAGATGCAACATTAGCACTGACACCAGGGTAGTACGGACTAGCACATCCAATTCCAAATGAGACCACTCCTACAGTAACGTTTCCAACATACAGAGGCCCTCCGGAGTCACCCTGGCATGCGTCCTTCCCGCCTACGTCGAGGATACCGGCGCAGATCATGTTGTCGGTGATCTCATTCTTTCCTAAATATCGTTGTCTACACGTCTGTCTATTGATAACATTGATAGTGACATCCTGAAGGACGGCAGAAGCCGGACCGCCTTGCTGAAAGAAGAAAATGGTCGTTATTATTCTGATACGACCATTTACTTAGCTCGTCCCTAAAATATAGATTGCTTATTATTTTTGTAGTGTGTATTCCTCTATATATTTGTACGTGCCCTTTTAATAAATGCTTTTTCAACAAGTATTATATAGGCATATAAACACAAATAAACGCGAACATTGGATGCAACAATCGCAACAATACAATCTAAAAAAATACTAGACTATTTTACAGGGTGGTTCTTTGGTGCCATTAAAATTAGTATAGCGTTTTCGTCTCCGAACTTTAAATTTTAATAAATCAAATCTTAAATGAATAAAAAATGTCGATGATATCTCAGATACATTGAGTTTTTTTTTTTTAATTTAAAGTTCTGAAATCACCTTTAGAAGACCCTATATATGACAAACATGATAAATAAATTTATTTACCTGTAAGTATCCCCAACCAGCGTGCACTACAGGTGTGTTATCAGGTACAACAAAGCCCTGGCTAACGATAGTCGCTTTTTGGATAGTATTCGAATAAACAAGTGGAGTAAGTAGTTTTACCACACTTATATCGGCATCAAATCCTAAAGCCCCCCAATTCGGGTGGTTACGTTCAAAGTCTACATAATGGATACTACCACCGGTATTGCGATAGGAGGAACCTGCTCTTATGCGGGTATTCTGTGCGCTATACCACCTGAAAACAAGGATAACAACCTGTATAATGATTGAGAAAACATATTTAAATAAAAATTATATTAACGAATGTGTAAGTAATGTTCTATGTAATTTTATAAGTTCCAAAAAATCTTTATAGTACTACTTGCTGCCCGCGGCGGAATTTTTTCAATCTGTTTCAGCATCGTATCCCTGCATTGATAGAATTATAAGCATCTGAGTAATAATGCAGTATCTTACCAGCCATCAAAGCAGTGTGCAGCTGATAAAACCCAGTACGTTGTTAGTATACTGGCAGCGCATTGCTGATCCCAATATGGGAGCCAAGATTGCCAATATTCCACTTGGACTACAAAAGGGTATTCTTCAATACGAGTATCCTGACCTCCTACGATAAATGGAGTCTTACCGCTGACTGCAGCTGAAATCCAAAATTAAAAGGTTTTAATTGTTATTCAATTACTAAAGATAATTTGTTTTGTACTTTAATCGTAGAAGAACATCATAGAACACTATGTTCACTTATCTAATATGATAAGTGAACGGATTGTTTTGGCATTTTAATTGTAAAAAATAAGCAAATATTATTGATGAATAAAGACTATAATTAATTATGAGATGAATTATAAAAATTATAGTTTCACCAAACGTTCAGCCAATTTTTATAACGGGTGTTTGACTGATTTTCCTGATGTTGATCTTTTTAATACAAAGCAGGAATCTTTTGGGTAGGAATTAGTTCCGTCTCAGGCAGGATTGGGGCTAGATTAAGGTAAGATTAACAAATATAAACGTTGTTAAATTTTAGACTTATAATTGAATAAAGCATTTAATTGCCTCTTAGTATTTAGTTTTTTGTTAAATATTTCTCCTTATATTCATTGTAGCTGTTGGGCTCTCAAATAAAATAAAATGAAATAAAATATGGTCACGAAAGCTGATAAAGGAAATACAGTGGTGGTTACAGCGAGAGCAGAATACAATTGGAAGATTAATAGTTTTTTGGAACCGGAAAAATTTAAATTGTTAAAGAATGATCCAACCGAATCATATAAAAGAGAAGTTCGTAACATAATCCATCCATGTGATAGTGTCGAGATTAACAGATTCTTATCCAATTAAAATAATAGCGATGAATACCTCAGACTCGAGACTTCACGGTTATTATAAGCCTCATAAATCAAATAGCCCTATTAGACCTGTTGTTTCGTATAATAGTGCACCAGCGTACCAGCTTGCGAAGGGTTATAAAATCTTTAAAGAACTCACGAATTTAACAGCTTCTCGTACTATAAAGAAAAACTTCGTACTCATTAACAAACTAACACATACCACAATACCGAATAACGCTATATGAGTCTCATTTGATGTTAAGAATCGATTTTCTAATGTGCCAACTAAAGTATGCCTTACTATTATTGATGAATACTAATGCAAGTCTCGCGTTCTTACATCAAAATTAATTTGTTTTCAATAAAACAATTTACAAACAATTGGATGACCTGGCAATGGGCAGTCCAATCTCATCGATATTATTATGTAATATATTGGTATAGATATGTGGACGACATATCGTGTCTCTGGATGAGATGGAGATCTAAAGACATTAGATAATTTTCTCCCATGTATGAATGGACACAATAAAAACATCCAAATTGGTCGGAGATTGGTGGTAAAACTATTAACGTTTAAGACATAAGAATAAATATAGTGAATAATCAACGCAAATTCAACATACATAAATATAATAAAACCGACATACAGTGACAAACTGACAATGTTATTAACGCACACTCTTGTCACCCTGGTATACACAAACATGCGCCATTTCATGCTCTTCTCCATAGATTACTGAATATCCTTCTTACTGAACTGATTTCAATAAGGAAATTAAGATAAGACTGATAGCCAAAAATAATAATTATAACGATTTCCTTATTGATAATATGTGTATGTGTTTTTTTATTATAATATATGTATAGACATATAATAAAACAGTAACCGAACCGTTTCTGTTCATTGAATATTTTTCAAAAAGAGAAATTGGCATGCAATATAATATATGTTCTATAGATCCAAAACCGTGCCTAGAATTTTTTTCTGTTTGTCTGTTTGTATGTGCGTCTATCACGTAATAACCACTGGGCCGATTTTTATAGAATTTCACATGCTGATAAGCCAATGTTGCAACTTATAGGCTACATTTTATTTGAAAAAAATATCTTTAGGGGTTGCTTTCCATACATGTAAATGTAGGATAAAAAAATAAATTTGCGAAAACATCATTAAATGAGGTGAGGTGCATTAGATAGGTCTTTAAAAATGAAACGGGAGTTTTTAAATGCATTTTTTGCTAAAATAAATATTTTTTGAGATATGCGCTTCTAAACTCGTGAAAATGTCATACCACGTGACAATGTGAGATTTTGGTTGAGTTGCGGACATGTCTTTTTATACTCTTTACGATAGAATAAGTTGTTGATTGTAAAACACTCTCAATAAAAACCTCCAAAAAATAACTGACTCTCCGCCCGCAACTTAGCTCGCGTGGAGTACAATTTTCTGTATTTAGAAGAAGCGCGCGCAATGTCAGATTTTAAGTCAAACTTATTTCCATAGACAATTATAAAAAAAAACTATGACATGCGCATATATCAGCGGTCCTGCGACCGTAATTTTTTTAAACTTTGATGTGCGCCCCTAAAAAATACAGAAATTAGTAACCCACGCGTGCGAAGCCGCGGGCGGAAAGCTAGTAAGTATATATTATTACTCAATCACGCAACCTTTCTACCCTTAGCTTACTTTTGCCCAGTGGTTACCTGGAAGAGATCTGTTTAGTGATAACGTCGCCCATTATACTGTGTTCTTTTATGTATTTATTGTAGTTTATATTGAAATTCATAGTATAATAAAGAGTAAATAAATAAAAATAAATATGCTTAAAAAGAAGAGGTCGAAGTCGCTACTAAAAATGTAACTTTTACACATCACGGTACCGAAGACGGAAACTCGGAGGCTACGCCCCCACCTTGGGGCGGTGTTAACGAGACGAAGAGGCAATCTACAGCACAAGATTCTTGAAAAATATCCTATATTGTATACGAAGACCCAATTGAAATAGACGGTCTACATAGGACAGACAGGACAGTCCAAAACACATATTAAAGAACACTTAACAAGTTGAGAGAAAACAAAATATTAGGTGGATTTACATTTGGTGAGCATTTCATATATAACAAACATACTTTCGGCAAATTTTCAAATTTATCTCAGTCTAAAATATTTATAATCATTGAGAATTTTTTAAATTGACAATATTATTTTTTTTAAGAAAACATATACCAACAGCACACAAATTATACACAATTATGTACAATATACAAAAAGTAAAGTACAGATTTGTAAATCAATTATAGGTATACACAACATTTGCAATCGTGTTATACAATTTGTCAAACAATATTTATTTGTAAGTCAACATTCATTTGAAATAGATTGTTTTTATATTTTATGTTATAACAATTGCCCCATTTATAATTAAATAAAAATGTGTTTTTCTCTAAATAGACAGAATTAAGATTATTAAAACAATATTAATATAATAATTATTCACCTGCTAGTAGTACCACAACGAATGGATAGATCATCTTTTTGGAACTATGATATAATTAGGAGAAAAATCCTGTATTTATACGAGCATTTCATTATCTATTCTTATTTGAAATTGATAATTATTGATAATTTCCATATATCAGAACTGGATTTACCAAAGACATAGATATAACGGAAACAAAATGATGATAGAAATATTAATCCGTGCTTCAATAATAGCTTATTTATCTTTTCTAATGATAGTATTCTGATGTCATTAATTAAAGGAATCGTCAAAATTAATATCGTTCTTACAAAAACAACTTGATGCCAAAGAGAAAATTCATCGAAGTCACTCAAACGTCCACCTGGAGATAGATTAGAAGCAGGATGACGTGACAGTATCATGTGCACATCTCACAATAAAGTTAACTTCGGGACTTCAGATTTATTTACCATGTTTTTGAGTGAGTCACATGACAGTAGGTACGGTAGTATATTAAAAAAATATTTAATTATGAGTTAAATCTTTATTAGTACCTAATGAGTCACCTGATGTTAAGTGATCAACGTCGCCCATAAACGCCCACAAGTTAGGAAGACCCATGGGTGCGATGCCGGCCTTTAAGATAGGAGTTTACATGCCTTTTTAATGGTGTGATTTTAGGCTGGCCTCGCACATGCTGAATATCTGTCTGAATTTAGAATCTGATTTTGAATCTTAAATTCTGGCATCTCGCCTCACACATATATTAAAAATTAGTCGTAGTCGTAGTCTCGTGATTGCCGGCAGATACTGACGTCTTTATGGAAGTAGAATTAAAATTAATCGCATTGCTTTTGGCTCTAGATAAAAAAAAAAGAAATGAAAACGCAAATACTGGATTCATCCCTTAAATATAAATAGAATAAAGGAGAGTCATTATCATATTATGGCAAAAAAAATAAAATTACGTTATCTAAGAAAATATAAATCTTTCCCCCTAACATACTTCAATACACTCGATAAACAAAACCCTTCTTCTATCGAAGACGGATAATAATTCAGAATCTGTAGGTCTACCATGAAAAAGTTAAGCTATAAATTATAAATTGTTGGTCCATTTACAATTCATAACGCAATAAAAATTGGATTTATCAAACTCAATAATTTAAAACAACATTGGTAGACGAGTACAATAGTAATAATGCTCCTATAATTTATTTCTAAGGGATATATTTAACGAGCTATAGTCCGATCACTGTGACGCGACTCTCGCACTGACGCCAGGAGAGCATGGATCAGCACATCCATGTTTAAAAACGACTCCAATTATAAGCGGTCCTCCTGGGTCACCCTGCCATCCTTGCCGCCCACGTAAAAGATGCCAGCGCAGATCATGTTGTTGGTGATGGTATTACCACCATATCACGGGGCGCACATGTTCCTGTTGATCTTGTGTTCATCCCCCAAGAACCACGCTGAAGAACGTTGACCGATTGTCCAATGAACTAAAATAGACAATTCATTTCTATATTTACCCGTGTGGCGACGGGTTAGAATACATGTGTCGCCACCCCATTTCTACCCATGGGTGTCGTAAGAGACGACAGAGGGTAATCTGCTGCATAATATCTTCAGCTATAAAAGAGTGGAAACCGAGCATTCCACGATTGGGCCAAGCTCACACCGGAGTAAGTACCACCCCTCCAGCGGAAGACCGACGTGAAACAGTATTGCACTGTGTTTCGTACGGTGAGCGTAAGCCGGCAAGGCATCTGCGACATTTCATGTTGTGGATGTTCATGGGCTACGGACAGTCACTTAACATCAGGTGAACCGCATGCCCCGCTTGCCTGCTATAACATAAAAAAATATAAAAAACTTTTTGATTAAAATCGAAAGTGATAACAAGTACATATTATTGTTACAAACGGGTTTTCAAAGCTGGTTACACACAATAACTGCGGAAGCGAACGCCATCGGCTAAACCTGATGTGCAAGAAAACTAAGTTGTATGTTTGGTGCGGCACTGTGGCCCTCTGCCCTAACAACCTTCGTTATACATAGGACTATAAGCCAGTTTATGTTTTACTTAATAGAAATTTAATAATTTTTGGGGCGCCTTAAAAATTAATAAAGCAACTAATCGCGTTATGAAGATTGCGATAGGAGTAACTTAATATAGCAAAATTTTAGCGACGCGTTTGAAAAATAAAATTTATTGTTATATTTCATTGTTGTAGGAAATATTATTCATATGTTATATATAAAATATAATAAGCGCCTTGTTGGTTTAGTGGTACAGCTTTAGCGTAATTATTGTGGCGTAATTCAAAGTGATTCACTAGAACCGTTAAAATTTGTAACGGGTCGCTAACATTTTGCTATTTTAACCCTAAAAATAAATATTAATTAAAATTACCCGTGTGACACTCAATCCGGTGCGCATCAGGTTGTCAGGGAAAACGAAGTCCTAATGGACAATCATAGCTCTTTGGACGGACGCAGGCTAAACTGGAGTAAGCAGCTTCACCACTACCGCTAGTTAGCTTAGTGTTGCTAGCACTGTACCATCTGTCCATTTTCATAATTTAAATATAAGATCGTTAAGTGGCCATAAGCGACGAGGCCGCCAATATTTCTTACTTTGTCCTTCGTTCTAAAGTTCTGTATTGTGTAAAGCTTGTGGTAAAAGAAAACGCTGGAAAGCGCTGTTTTGAAATATCCAACAAGTAGAAGGGCTGGCTAACTCAGGGCTGCATACCTCACGTAATATAATATTATGGACTAGCCATACGGACGCACATTCTCCTTTCCAATTGCTAATTGCTATACTAAAATTTATTTATTATGAAATTTACTACTGATTTTTATGATATTCAATAGTCTATCTATCCCTTGTTTTGCTTACTAAAGTCAGGCAAATCTATCTATTTGCATTTACTTTGATTTCAATATCCTGACGACGGCTATAACTTTTGACTATGTATTGTCATATAATCTGACATAACAATCTATCCAAAATCATTGATACATTATAGAAAATGGCCGTAAGAGGTGAGTAGAATGATGCCATTTTAGGAACGCACTCAAGACTAGGTATGTTTTATATGTATTATCTTCGTTTTGATGATTAGCAATACATTTATCTTAATCGTTATTCTTAACTAACTAACTAATTATATTGGCTTAAGAAAAGAAGCTGATAAAAGATTGGATTAACATACGATTATTATTAATTCCGTGGTTCGTTATCAGAAGTTATTACTATGTACTGGCACTAGTAAGGTATTATTTTAGCCAATTCTTTAGAATATCGGAAAGAAGGGTCAGAAAATATGTCGCAATTATCTTTTTGTTCCATTCCAAAATGTCCCTAGTTTGATCGTATACTACACTTAAGAAAACTATTGAAATCCTACCTTCTATCCTATTCTTCCTACCCTAATAATCCTAAAAATAATATTAATGTGAATTTTTTTAAATCTATAGACTTTTGTATCTGTAAATAACGAAATATCATATCACTTATTGTTATTATTTTAGATTCTCTTCTCTGCATAGAGACCATGAAACGATAAATTGATAAATTTCTTTCCAACCACGACATCGCAATATCTTCCAGTACTGTAATTTGTTTTTGAACTAAATTATTTATTGAGGATATAGTAAACAAAAATAATGTCTCCCCGACCTACAGCGGTAAATCTCAACAGAGATCAGCCAGGTACGCCGGAGATATTATAGTGCACAAGTACGTGCGCAAACACAGGTTCACACTCCTTCACTCTCATAATCCAGTGGGTCGGCAGACCGACACGACCGGCGAAAGTTCAGGCGCAGGACCGACGGCTTTACGTGCTCTCCGAGGCACGGGGGTGTTCCAACACGTGCCTCGGGACTTAAAAAAAAACAATATATTACTTAAAAAACAATATATTTAATAAAGTTATTCCTTAACGAGCATTTTCCAAAACCCAGTTGGTGTAAGACGAGACTTGTGTGCTGACTCCAGGGAAGAATGGATCGGCGCATCCATTTCCGAAAGAAACGACTCCAACAACAACATTTCCTGTGTACATGGGACCACCGGAGTCTCCCTGGCAGGCGTCACGGCCGCCTACGTCAAGGATGCCAGCGCAGATCATGTTAGCGGTGATAGTGTTGCCACCGTAACGCTGAGCGCATACGTTCCTGTTGATCACGTGGATGGTGACGTCTTGGAGAACGTGGGATGGTGATCCACCGAACTGAAAGATAATTTAGTGTTAGTAGAAAAATTTTAAACAGTGTTCAATTCGATGTGATAGATATTTGAAATATCCTATCCAAATACTTATCTCTAGATAAGTAACGACGACATAGTTAAGATCTTAGGTAAAAAATGGATGCGCACAGCTCGAGACAGAGTGCTTTCTTCTTCCTGCTCCGTGGCTCACTGGTATCAGGGAATCAATGTACTGCAAAGCGAAAGCTAAAAGAAAATTAAAACTCAATAACTGCGACCGATTTCGAGAAGAATTTAAAAGAATAAGAAATCGCTGCAATACTATGTGTAGGGACGCTCAAAAACGCTATAAACATGAATCGATTAAGAACGGGGATTCTTTTAAAGTTTGGAGATTTCTCAAGTCACTGGGAGTTGGTAAATCCACACCTAAAGATATTCCTTGTGGTGTCAGTATTGATACTCTTAACACTCACTTTTCCTCTCCTGGTTTTGTTTTTGACCCAGTACGAAAACAAGCTACATTAAATTCCGTTTCCCCTTATCTAACTCCTGACTTCCAACCGTTTGTTTTCCAGCAATTTACTGCTTGCAAAGTTAGGAAGAACATTCTGTCTGTGACTTCGAAATGAAATTGAAATTGCAATTTATTTATTTGCTAGAATAGTGGTATACAAGTTGTTAATATATTATTATGTCCAACACAATTCGCCAGTGTTCTGGCATGCAAATATTAAATTAAAAGAATTCACAATTACTGAAATATTCATCTAAATTATAAAAACATTTTCCAATTAACCATTTCTTTAAATTAAATTTAAAAGAATTAAATGTTAATTCCCTAATACCTTTTGGGAGTTTATTAAAAATTTTTATGCACATTATATAAACATTTTTCCTAAATAATGCTGTCCGACACTTAGACATCAATAGTTTTGTAGGGTCCCTTTGTCCAACTTGGTACCCTTCTTTTGCCGTTTTAAATAAATTTGAGTTATTTTTTACAAAGATACATGCTTCAAGGATGTATAGACTAGTTAATGTCAAAAGATTACATTTCTTGAAGAGGGGTCTAAAGGAATCAAGCGGATAAGCGTTGCAAAGTGCCCTCACACACTTTTTCTGAGCAATAAAAACATGTTTTGCATTTGTAGAATTTCCCCAAAAAATAATGCTGTATCTAAGGACAGATGAAATATAGGCATGATATACAGTCAGTGCAGCTTCATATGAAATTATTCTTCTAATTTTTCTAATTGCAAACACGAATTTATTTATTTTAGTACATGTCATGTCACATTGAAGTTTCCAATTAATATTTTCGTCTAGTTGAAGTCCGAGAAATTTTATGTTGCTTACTTGCTTAATTATGTCACCTTGATATTGTAGACTAATGGGTATTTTAGCAGTCTGGTAGTTGGAGAATTGTACACAGTTAGTCTTTGTCATATTAGCCGTTAACCCATTATGTTTAAACCAGCATATGATGTCTTTTATAACATTATTTAGTGTTCTATTAAAATCAGTCTCTCTACGATTGTCAGGAATGGTTATACAAATGTCATCAGCAAATAATGTACAGTCATAATTTGTTATTTTGGGCAAGTCATTAATATAAATAAGAAATAAGAGAGGTCCTAGCATACTACCCTGAGGAACTCCATATCTGTTTTATTCAGGAGTAGATTTGTGTGTCATCATTTCATAGTTTCGTTAAAAAAGCATACAGTCTCTTGTGGATTGCTTTTTCGAACATTTTTGCAAAGATAGAAATTAGTGTTATGGGTCGATAGTTACTGATATCACATCTATTTCCCTTTTTGTGCAATGGTTTAACTACGGATAATTTAAGCGCTGTAGGAAATATACCATGGGTCAAACACAGATTTAATATATGTACTAATACATGTGCAACTTCATTTTTGTATTCTTTGAGGACCCGTGTGGATATAGAATCATAGCCAACAGCATTTGTGTTTTTAAGGGAGTTTATAATATTAAGCATTTCTGTTCTAGAGGTAGGATTAAGAAAGATACTGTTTTGTATTGTATCTATATTATATCTATAAGCCGAGTCATTTAGATTTTTATCTGGGTTCGTATTAGTCAGGTTTATAAAATAGTTGTTAAATGTCTCAGCAATTGTCAGGGGTTCTTTGATGTCAGTGTTGTCAATTGAAAATATGTCAATACATTTATTTGTCAAATTTTTTACAGAACAATTCTTTTTAATAACATCCCAGGTCGCCTTTATTTTATTTTTAGAGTTATAAATATATCGTTTATTTAATATTCACTTCGAGCAGTCAATACAGTTCTTTAAGATTTTTGAATATCTCTTATATTTCATCTTTAGGTCATGGCTTTTATTTTTATAATATTGGAATCTAAGTTTTCTTTTTTTAGAACTGGCATTTATTATACTTTTAGAGACCCATTTTATTACTGAGCTAGAACATTTTATTCTCCTCTTATATATTGGAAAACATAAATTGTATAAAAGGCAGAAAAAATTGTGAAACTCACCTAATGCCATATCAGGATCATTTTCACTCAATACACCATGCCATGAGAGGCAGCCGAGGTAGTTTTTAAATTTATTTATGTATTCAAGTGAATAATCACGTGAGTCTATATAATAGTATTTTTTTACTTTTACATTTTTAGTTATTGAGAAATGCATGATTTGACATGTATCATGATCAGATAAATATAATTTTTCTGTGTAACCTAGTGCATTGTCTAATGTACTGGCTATGATATCAATGCAAGAGTTTTGCCTTGTTGCCTCATTTATGTTAATTTTAATATTATAATTGTGTAATATATTTATTAATTCTTTATGTCTTAAATTATCTTTCAATATGTCAATATTCAGGTCACCAGTAACTATTATGTGTTTTTTTTCTTTATGTGTCAAACTGTGGAGGAGAAGTTCAAGTTTTTCAAAGAATCTTATAATATTAGAGTTTGGCGTTCTATAAATAAAAACAATATAACATCCAAATTGTGGTATTTCCACACCACAACATTCAAATATTTTTTCTTCTGAATATTGATAGCAATTGTTAAGGATCTTAAATTCCAGTGACTTTTCTATGAATATACATGATCCTCCACGTTTTTCATTTTGTTGACAAAAACTAACTGCTATATTATAATTTTGTAGTACCATATTTGATTCTTCACCATATTTAACAAATGTTTCCGTCAAACAAATTACATTTATATTACAGTTATGTTTTTCTTGTATTTCCAATGTAGCTATTTCTATAAGTTCTAATTTATTTAAAAGACCTGCTATATTCTGATGGATTAATGTTTGTTTTATATTTTTATTACAATCGAAAAAACTTATCTTCTTTTTGATTTTGTATAGATGCTGTATGTTTATTTTTTGGATTTCTTATTAGATAATAGAGAATTGAACCTTTGTTTGGTAAATTACCTTGTTTTTGGTGTCTTGTCTGTTTATCTTGAATTGTTGTGTCATATCTTACTATTTTATTACTATTTTTCAATTTTTTAATCCAATTTTTCTCTACTAAAAAGTCTTTTTTATAGTCATATGAGTCAATTAAATAATTTATATGTAAACATATTTGTTTCAGATATTGATTGTTTGTGGTTTTTGTTTTATATACAGGGAGACATAGATAATTAAAGTTTGGAGTCTGTAAACAGATTTGTTTTAAATAGTTATTAATTTGTAATTCACTCAAGTACCTATTTCTTTTTATTTCCATCATGGTAATAATTAAATGTTTGAAGTTCTTAAGCAGTGCCGATGGTATCGACTGCATTGGTCGTAATATGATCATTCCTATCCTAGATATTGTCACTCCTGTTATAACCGAAATCCTGAATTTCTCTATCTCATCTGGCTCTTTTCCTACTACGTGGAAAAGGCTAATGTTATTCCTCTTCCAAAAATAAATAATCCGTCTGCCGTTTCTGATTTTCGTCCTATATTTATCCTACCATTCCTTTCCAAAGCTTTGGAACGCTTAGTCCAAAATCAACTCTCCACATACCTGAATAAAAATAACCTCTTAATCCGTACCAGTCCCGGTTCCTTCCTGGTCATAGTACGGCCACAGCATTAGTCAAGATAACGGATGATATCAGGTTAGGTACGGACAAAAAGCTCAGAATACTCACGCTTCTTGATTTCAGTAATGCGTTCAACACCGTCGACCATGACGTCTTATTGAGCTTGCTTCGTTCTTCCTTTAACCTCCCTTCGACTGTGAGAGATTGGTTTCTTAGCTGCCTACAAGGACGTCAACAGCGCGTTTTAGTGGACGAAACTTATTCTTCCTGGTCCAATATCTCTACTACCCAGGGTGGCGTGCTCTCTCCTCTCCTTTTTTCACTTTTTATCCACTCGGTCTCATCTTAAGCTGTTCCTACCATATGTATGCTGACCATGTGCAGGTCTACTGCCAGCCTTCACTTAAAGACCTAACCGGGAAATTAGCACACATTAATAATGATTTATGCATAATCAGCAATTGGAGCCGCGACCATGGTCTATGTTTAAATCCATCGAAAACTTAGGTGATTATAATTGGCAGTCAGTCGTTAGTTTCCAAAATTGATTGACCTTCTTTGCCTAATATATATATCAACGGCACTGCTATTCCCTACAGCTCAACAGTCTTGGAGTTTTTATAGACCAGACTTTATCCTGAAGTCATCAGATGAAGGAAGTGAGAAAGAGGGTTTTTGCGTCTGCAAGTTCCTTACGGCGATTGCGGAACTTTCTTCCTATCCCCACTAAAATTGTGCTTGCTCAATCCCTTCTCCTATCCCTCCTAGACTATGCCGACGTCTGCTACCCTGATCTATACGAATTCCAACTAGATACACTTGAGCGTCTTCAGAACTTCTGTGTGAGGTTTATATTTGGGTTACGAAAGTATGACCATGTCTCCGAATATCGATCCAGGCTCAAGTGGCTTCCTATCAGACTCCGTCGGAATACTCACATCCTACATCTTTTGTATTCCATCTTTTTCTGTCCCAATACTCCCTCCTACCTCAAAAATAACTTCCAACTTTTGTCCTTCTACAACCATTCTCCTAGATCCCATAATAAACTTCAATTAATGATTCCCGTTCACAAATCCAAATTCTTTGAAATGTCCTTCACGGTTCGTGCTATAAAGCTGTGGAACGCCCTGCCTGATTCCGTCAGGCGTGCTGACACTCTGAACGAGTTTAAAAAGTTGCTTGCCCATCACTACTCATCTATCTGATAAATTTCCTTATTTATTTAAGTGTATCCTATATCCTTTATTTTTATTATATGGATATATATTTATTTATTTATATATTATTTATATGTTTATTATTATTAATATTATTATTTGTGTATTTATGTAAGTGTTGCGCATCTACCGCATCACCTTTGTTGTATCTTATTCCTTTACCACGGGTTGCCTGGAAGAGATCGCTCTTTAGCGATAAGGCCGCCTATTTTGTACTGTATCTTTTCTCCCATCATGTTGTTAGCTTTAAGCTTTGGTACGAAATAAAGCATTTATTCATTCATTCATTCACAGAGTGAACTGGCGTGCACATGAAGAGGCCTATATACAACTCTGGGTGCCACTGGGCTGATTTAGTAAGTAAGTAAGTATCCAAATACTCTTTCCTAAACTGTTAATAGACAATTTCCGAATATTTAATTCATACTTTTTGATAGATGCTCCACGGTCGCTTTGTTTCTTTGTAGGGAAAATTAAGCGCGTCATACGTTTGACTGACAAGCCTTGGGAACTATTGTATCTGGGACCTCAACTTTAGAGTGATACTTTTATCATGGCATTTTAAAATTTTATGTATTTGGGCGTTCGTCATTAATGAATCTGTGACAGTTCTTATGGATGTTCTTTGGACCAATGTATATTTTACGCCGATAAACTAATGCGTTCCACAGTTTGCTAAATTACAAATAAGTGATACGTGAGAAATCTTACCCATGTGTCTCCCCATCCAGCGTGGACGACAGCCTGATTATCAGGAAGAACAGTACCAGCGACGACTATAGTGCCCGGTTGGACGGAGTTAGAGTAAACAATGGAAGAGGTTAGCTTGATCACGCTAATATCAGCATCGTATCTTGAAGCCCTTTGATAGTCAGGGTGGTTCCTCTCGAAGTCGACGTAGTAAACACTTCCACCAGTGTTGCGGTACGAAGATCCTGCCCTTATGCGTGTGTTACGAGGGTTGTAAAACCTGGAAGGAGATATTTGAATGAATATTTTAGATATTTTGCCTCAAAATGGTACGTGCAGCTGACGAGCTTTGTCTTGTAAATTGATATGAAAATTTATTAAAAAAAACTGGATAGAATGACAAGTATAATACAAATAAATACTACAGGTTTATTTGATATTAAAATTACTTCGAACTAGCAACATTCGCTTGACCATCATTTCCTCAGTGCAATTCTTTCATTCATCATGTGTTCGATAATTATATCGAACATTGTCAAATTATTATGACATATTAATATAATATATCATAATAAATCCTTGTAAACTTTTATTATTATTTTTACGTGTTCTAAATTAAATGGAAGCAAGACTAAGACCTCATGCTCAGTTTAGGTGTAACTCTAAATGTGGCGGGAACATAACAACAAAGCTTGATTACCGATTGGTTGATTATTTTACTGCTATAGCCATAGCAAAGCTTGTACTAACAAGCTTTGCTCAGTTTGGGACTCGATAGCGATGTGTCAAATGTCCGAAAATATTTTTTATCTTTACTTGTATTATAAGAGGAAAACTTTGCTTGTTTGTTTGTAATGTATAGGCTCAAAAACTATTAAACCGATTATAAAAATTATTTCACTATTCGAAAGCTACATTATCCACGAATAACATAGGCTACATTATGGGTGTTATAACATTATGCTACGTGGGCTAAGCCGCGCGGAATGACTAGTTATTAATAAAGAAAAAAAACGAGGATGTCTTACCAGCCTTCAAAACAATGGGCAGCTGAGAGAATCCAAGTGCTAGTCAATATCGTGGCAGCGCATTCCTGATCCCAGTTGACAGACCAAGACCTGAGGTATTCCACTTGCACCAGGGAGGGGTACTTCTCGATGGAGGCGTCTTGTCCACCAACGATGAATGGAGTTTTAGCGGAGACAGCAGCTGAAAATAAAGTGCAAAAATATATAGTTTATTATATTATATTTATATAATAGTTCGTTCCATAACGAAGTGCTGGAAACACATCAAAAAAATTCTTCACTATCTATCACTATCAGTGTTAAGACTATCACGATAATTCATTTTACTGAAACTTATTGAAGCAACATGAACTTAAAGGTTATCGCAACGTATTGAAGATTTTTGTTAATGTGGCCAATAAATTCGTCATGGAACCAATCCCTTTTGACTGCCTTTGGGTCTCGCGTTCGGTTCGAAATTCCGTTGGGTTTGGTTCGAATCCCGGGTAGGGCCGGAAAAAATGTTATTGGGGTTTTTCTGACAAAGAAATCTCAGTCTGGAACCCTGGCCTGGCCTGGAATTTGGAGGTGTTGGCACACCCCCGTGCCTCGGAAAGCAAGTAAAGCGATCGGGCGCTTAGCGTGCTCTCCAAGGCACGCGGGTCTCGCCAGTCGTTGTATGTCTACCCTTGCCTGGTTATGAGAATAAAGGAAAAGAAAGTGCAACTGTGTTCGCGCGTCCACTTATTCACTATAATATCTCCTGCGCAGCTGGCTTGTCGACTTGAAAGTCGCTCAGCGTGCTATGGAGAGGGCTATGCTCGGTATTTCTCTGAGGGATTAAATCTGGCACGAAATTATTCGCCAGAAAACAAAGATTATCGACATAGCTCTTCGAATTAGCAAGCTGAAGTGGCAGTGGGTCATGGTCACATCGCCCGTAGAGCAGATAACCGCTGGGGTACACGGGTGCTAGAGTGGAGACCGCGGATCGGCAATCGTAGCGTAGGACGCCCTGCGACACGGTGGAGTAACGACATACATGGCTGGACGTAACTGGCGGCAAAGAGCTGAAGACCGAGTTCAGTGGCGTGCCTTAGGAGAGGCCTATGTCTAGCAGTGGACAAACGTAGGCTGAAGAGAAGCTGGCTAGTCTCTATTCTAAATTATGAATAATAGCTCCCCTGACCGATTTGGATCATGTTGCCCCATCTCAATAGAGACTAAATTATAAAATGAATATGGACTTTTTGTTGTCCGAAATAAATGGATTTTATTTTAATTTTTATTAGAGGTTGGTCACCATGGCTGAATTCGGTTAAGAGGAGCTATATATTTATATTGTATTCTTATTAATAGTGACCAATAATAACATTTAATATTATTTAATAAATTATATAAACATTTCATACAAAATATTATTTTGGACGTACAATTCAAACTACAATATTTTTATATAAGGAAGAGCCACAAGTTTTATACCATATCGAAATCGTTATTAAATACAAAAGTTTTTAAGCTGTCCAACTATATACATTAATGCTCCAGAAAAAAATTAGGGAAAAATTACCTGCCAAAACCAGCACCCCGAGAGACTGGTAGATGTTCATTTTGATACTATCGACTACGAACTGATATCCAATTAATTATGAATCGCATTTAAATACTCATTCTATAAGGAAAATTAAAACGCAATATTAATTATATCTAGTAATTTGTAAGAAAATTGAGTTTACTAGGCTGCCTTAATACCCTTCATTGATAATATTGAATTTTTGATTCCTTATTTCGAACAGAATAGAACAAGCTTTGAGTAGTTTTAATTTGATATCAAACTACATATATTTATTTTTAAGGAATTTGTACTGATTGATAAAAATAATTTGGATGAAATGTCGTATACAGAGTTTAAGATTAGAGATACCTGATATTACTCTTTACCAAACAAACAAACACAAACCCCGAAGTTATTGCGAGCAAAGCCGCAAGAAAACAATAAGTTTTACGTCTATACAATAACTTTGTTTCGCAGAAAATAACAATAATTTAGCCTTTATGACGTTCCTTTTCTTGTTATCTTACATATTTTATGTTGTAAAATGTGACATTGTTTTGGACAATTTTTGTACACATTCATTGTCAAGTTTTGATAAGATCAGCAACACAACCAGTACGTCATCCAGGAATTGGGCTGTATTAAAAATGATTAAATAATAACAAAGGCTAACTTTCATCGATCAAATTTTACTACGATTTACCATAAATTTTCTAAGATTGATTGGTCTAAAATTTTAATAGTAAAAAAAACATAAACGAAATAGTACATAATATATTATAGTAGAGACTTGATAATTAAATTAAGCATTTAACACCCAGGATTAAATTAATCAACATTTAAGCTTTCTTCCTCGTACAGTAAAGCCCGTAATCACGTTATACACAATAAACTAAATTTCACAAAAAATAGAAAGAATACAAGAACCTATAAGATTTTGATGAATTTTGTTTACTTCGCTCAAGACAAAAGATACTAAATAAACCGCATCCAATGGTAACTCATAAACATTCTGAAGAAGAAAGTATCTATAATTCTTAAGTCAGAATAATGGAAGATGCCCCAATAATGGAAGATAGACAGTACTTCAAAGCTCTGTTGAATCATACGACAACTACCGCCTTTTATCTACTTGCTTAAATATTGAAATAATAACAAAAATTAAAGTCGATGCAAAAACGTATTCTAAAATCACTCAAGACTGCTGGAAGTGATGACCTTTGTCCGTTCCAGTATCTATTATATTCACTTTGTTGGTCTATCAGTATGAAGGTTTTCGGTTTCCTGAATAATGGAAAGAGGCCTTCATTGTTCCAATATATAAAAGTGGATCTAGGAACCAAACTGACAACTACAGGCCCAGATAAATTGTTAGTTCATGAGGTAAAATATTTGAGAACATAATTCATACCCACATTTCTCCACCTATCTATAAAGTATTTTGTATATATTTAATAAATTATCTGCATTAATAAACTAAGAACATTTGAAGAAATGTACAATGTGCAGCATGTGGATGTGATCTACACGGATTTTGAGAAAGCATTCGACCGTTTCGTAGATCCGATTATTCTTCAAAATAATCTCTAAGCACTTGGTGTGAGAGGTGACTTACATGTATTGGTTTGTTCTTATATAGTAAACAGAATGCAAGCGGTAGTTGAGTTGTGCTAAAAGTGATTTCGCAATAATATTGCCTTGAGTCCTGCAAGGATCTATCTTAGGGCTTTTGCTGTATAACGCCTTCTTATTCTATATATTCACTTGCATAGGAAAAAACATTTATTAGGTAATTAATTCGATTTGACGACTTAAAGAATATTGTATAATAGTTTGACTGACTCGTTGGTCTAGTAGTCGTATCTTTGACTACAGATCGAGGGGTCTTGGGTTCAAATCCCGGAAGGGGCAAAATATATTGGGATTTTGCTGACAAAAAATTTCTAGAAGTTGGCGGTGTTGTAATCCTGTAATGTCCTGCGGTTGATCTCTCGCCGGTCGTGTCCGTTTGACGTCCAATTGGGTGATGATAGGAAGGGAATAGAGAGTGCACCTGTGTTCGCGCGTACACTTGTGCACTATAATATCTCCTTCGGAGCTGGCTAGTCTCTGTTGAGATTAGCAGCCATGGTCGAAATCGGTCAAGGGGAGTTATAAAGAAAAAGTAACATTAACACTCATACTCTATCACACGCACGCCCACACACACTACTAACATACATGCAGGAATATAAAGTAACCTTAGAATTTCTTTTTATGTTAAACTATTATTAGTGTAAAATTTTTTGAACAATATGTTATAATCCTTTATTAGCTCATGGATAAGTCAAAACTATTTTTTTAATATTGTTAATACATAAATCTGTTGGATTACCAACAAAGTGAATAAATCAATAAATAAATTTATCTAAATCGTTATTCTTTTCTCTATCAACATTGGCTCAACAAAAAATGTTGATAAAAGATAGTATTAAAAAACGATTGTTGTAAGTCTAAATGTTAAAGAATAATTTTGTTCTTGTCAAAAACATTATATTAGGAATTGTTCCAATGATACACATGACTTGCATGTACATGTTTATTATCCAATGTTTCGTAACAGTCTGAGAGGCATACAACACTTACAACTTATTTTATAATAGTCAATGACACACCATTTAAGAGAGGGTAAATGACAATATCATAAACAACAGATACACGACTTTAGTTTTACTTTATGTCAATTTACAATAATAATTAATAACAATATTTCATATTACACAAAGTTAACTAATGCATTTAATACTTAAACATTCAAGACTAAATACAAAATAATACTCAATAATCAATTATATAGATGGCACCACTGTTTTATACTATCATGACATTGACATTTCAGTTACTGTAAACTAATGTTACTAACACTAGATACGTAGATGCCTTGAACATGTCTCTACATTAATTTTTTTATGTTTAATGTTTATAATTTATCTATTTATTTGTTTAGTGAATATAATAATTTTAATTACATATTTATTCAATTTATATTACTGTTATCTATATATACATATAATCTTAATTAAACAGTAACCAGATATTTTTTTAAAAGAGTACTGCTACGAATTATGGATGTTTTATAGACCCCAAAACAATGATTAGGTACTTTCTGTTTGTGGGTGCAGTTCTCGTTTTTTGTATCTGTTAGATTACTAACGTTCTGACTTTAGTATTCGTGTTTTCAAGTATATATTTTATATGAAGTCTTTGATAAGGGAATTGTTGGTTCTAAATGTTTCAATAAAAGTATTTAAAAGTATAAAAGCAATTTACTGTAAAAATATTCTCTTCTGTGCATATAGAGCATAAAATTAATGTTATTATAATTTTTTATTGGACCACAATTCGCAATATTTTCTTGTACTGTAGAGTACTATTTGTATTTTAAGTAATTTATACACTAGGTAATAAAAATGTGATATTTAAAAACAAATATATTCAATACATAATTTATTCATTAGCGAGCATTTTCCAAAACCCAGTTAGTGTAAGACGAGACTTGCGTGCTGACTCCAGGATAGTGAGAATGAGCGCATCCATTTCCGAACGAAACGACTCCAACAACAACATTTCCTGTGTACATGGGACCACCGGAGTCTCCCTGGCAGGCGTCACGCCCGCCCACGTCGAGGATGCCAGCGCAGATCATGTTGGCGGTGATGGTGTTGCCACCGTAACGCTGGGCGCACAGATTCCTGTTGATTACATTGATTGTGACGTCTTGGAGGACGCGGGATGCTGAACCACCGAACTGAAATAATTATAATAAAAAATTGTTAATTTGCATACCATACATATTTACACATGCTTAGATCCTGACCTCCGACATTGTTTAAATTATTTTGCAATTAGAAAATCGTTTCTAGAAATGCTTCAATACATATAGGGATGCAAGAATTCATGTGAAGATATATTGATTTAACGGTAAGTGAGACATTGTTTTATTAATTATATTGTTCACGTGTGGTGTATGTTTTACTGGGACCTCAGAAACGGTCCGAAGCCGCCGGTCTTAATCCGGTGTTAATGATAAAAAAGTGAGTAAAACCGTGAACAATATAATTAATAATTCATGTGATGACTTCACAAAATATTCTATTAAATCAACTAAGCCTTGTTTGAAGGAATTGGGCTAAGCATGGGAGAAGATCGATATTATAAATAATGTTTAGTCTCATGTGAGGGACGTCAAAATATTGCTTCTCCAACTGTATCTAAGAATCTGTTATACTTCTTAAATTACGGATGTCCATAGAAAATATTTGCTCGTATCGAGGAACATCCTATGTTTATTCTATTAAAAACTAGCTGAGCTCCACGGGTTCACCCGGCTATATATCCCGTTCCCGTAGAATTTCCAGAATAAAAACCATCGTATGTCAGTGCTGGGGTTTCAAAGAATCTGTTCAAAATTTCATCCAAATCGGTCCTGTAGTTTCGGAGCCTATTCAATACAAACAAACAAATCTGTCCTCTTTGTAATATTAGAACAGATAAATGTCAAATATATTAGAAATATTACCGATGTTGTTCCCCATCCAGCGTGGACGACCGCTTGGTTGTCAGGTAGAACAGTACCAGCGACGACAATAGTGCCCGCTTTGATGGAGTTAGTGTAAACAATGGAAGAGGTTAGCTTGATCACGCTAATATCAGCATCGTATCTTGAAACTCTTCGGTAGTCAGGGTGGTTCCTCTCGAAGTCGACGTAGTAAACACTTCCACCGGTGTTACGGTAGGTTGATCCTGCCCTGATACGTGTGTTACGAGGGCTGTAAGACCTGTAAGGAATAGAACGTAATGATAAGTTTGGAGATTAAAATAACATTTACATTACCTGTATTTTCATTTATTTAAAAAGAAATCTTGTAAATAGTTGACAGTGACGTGCTAAGCGCTTATCTATCTTATTTGTCTTGTAATTACTTCGCACAATCTGTAATCGCTATGCTTTTCCTCTATGCAATTTTTATCATTGTGTACAAGACCATTACGACCTGTTCTACTGATATTTTAACAAGAGTACAATACATGTACCTTAAGTTACCGCTACCGTAAAAAATAATAATGAGGGTCTATAAGACATCGATTTTTAACTTCTCCATAGCCCGGGAATGAGGTGTTCAATGATTTGGTCTATTTTATAAAATATTTACGTAAAAAAAATAATTGGCGTTTGTTTTTGCTTTGACATAAAGAGTTCTTATACTATAAATATTAAAATAACGTGGTGAGTCCTAGAAGACGCTCGCTATTTGTAACATTGTGATCCGCGCGGCTTCGCTCCCGTAGCATAATGTTAATTATATAGCCAATAAAGTATAGCTATAGTATTACTCGAGGATAATGTAGCTTTCGAATGGTGAAAGAATTTTTAAAATCGGTCCTGATTTTTGGGCCTATTCATTACAACCAAACAAACAAAGTTTTCCTCTTTATAATATTAGTGTAGATAAAATAAATAGATCGGGGTGGGAAAGACTTACCAGCCTTCAAAACAGTGGGCAGCTGACAGGATCCAGGTGCTTGTCAAAATGGTAGCAGCGCACTCTTGGATCCAGTTGACACTCCAGGGCCTGATGTACTCCACTTGCACCAGGGAGGGGTACTTTTCAATAGTAGTGTCTTATATATATATATATATATATATATATATTATCATACGCAGATACTTGAAAAGTTACCTTTATATAATGTGCATTTGCATAAATATAAATTGCACTGTGAATATGCAAAAACAAACCATAGTATTGTATCGGTTCCCTCTTTTTTCTCTTCCGTATTGCTTGCACATTTATGAAGAATAAAATTGTTTTAATATAAGAAACGTTTAATTTAAATTTGCTAGCTGGGCCCATACCGGGTCTTACAGAAACCAACATTAGGCACAAGTCCTCACAAAATATATTTTCACGATTTTAAATCACTTTAAATTCAATCAAACACAATGAGATACAATATTTGTTTAAAAAATAAATTATTCACTGTTTTAACGTCTTTATCTATCCGTTAAGAATATAAAAAGGCATGTCCACAAGTCAACCGAAAGCACAAATTATATTATATTGTAGAGCAACTTCAAAGATTTATTTTAAATAAAATGCACCTAATATTGGTCTATCAGCATGTAAAATTTTATCAAAGTCTATTAGTTTTTACGCGATTGACGCACATACAAACAGATAATCAGAAAAACAGAAAGCAAAAAACAGAATTCTAACCATGGTTTTGGAGATGCTGATGCTAATGCTGAAATTGATATCAATGCTGATGCTGATACTCGCAATAATCCTGATACAGACAGCGGAAAATAAAAGGCCTTCTACAGGACCGGAACAAACCGCCGACCAAGGTGACCTTGGTCGGGTCCGACAATTTTTGTATTCGTTTTACACGGTCGGGTGTTTGGCTCAAGTTATCATTTTCAGTTATTAATTATAATAACTTTTGCCAAATGAATACTCGCACTATAAACTAGAAGATTACTTTAATTTCATTTTTTAAATATATTTAAAGTCGGTGCATGTTTACATATTTTCAATTTATCAATTGCGTCGGCTGCGCACCCGACCACCGACCGTCGGGACGAACCAAATATTGGTCGGCCAACCAACGTCTACACGGTTGATTTTTACATCAACCTGACAAAGGTCACCTTGGTCGGCGGTTGGTCCCGACCGTGTAGAAGGCCTTTAACTTTGCTTTACAATGCAGGGCTACTTAAATATAATTAAATACTGCCACTTTCTGGGATTAATATCGCGACTTCAAATATTAATCCCATAAAGAAATAGGGCTTTTACTTTATTGTTATACAATTTTTATACTAAATTATTAATAATGAAGCTAAGTCAGTAAAATAATTATAAAATAAAATTTACCTGCCAACAGCACCAAACCCAGAGGCAAGTAGGTCATCATTTTGAAGCTGTCCACTTTAATCTACTGTCCATTCAATATAACTCCTCTTTAAATACTATTGATTAAGGTAAATATCATCATAATATGATTACTATCTAGTCATATCAAGTTGGACAAAATTGGATTAACAAAATCATCGCTGGCTTAATGTAAATTGTACCTTCCCTGTAAATTGATGATTGTTCATATTGTCTTCTTTTTTTCTTTACTTTGGAACAATTAATAATAATAGCTCCCCTGGCCGATCTCGGCCATGGTGGCCAATCTCGACAGAGTCTAGCCAGCTGCGCAGGAGATATTAAAGTGCACAAGTGTACGCGCGAACACAGGTGCACTCTTTGTTCTTTTACTCTTATAACCCGATGGGACGGAAGACCGACACGACCGGCGAGAATTCAGGCGCAGGACCGACGGCTTTACGTGCTCTCCGAGGCACGAGAGTGTTGCAACACCGCCAATTTCCAAACTCACGGCTGTTACTGAGATTTCTTCGCCAGAAAAATCTCAATAACATTTTTTGCATCATTGACTATAGACCCCTCGGTCTATAGTCAAAGATGCAACCACAAGATCAACAAGGCTGTTAGGAACAATTACTAGACTTCTAGCTGGAGAAAGGTTTCCTTGCATGAAAAAAAAAATGTTTCTTTTAAAGATTTATTTAATCGCCAATGCATGCCAAAAATTAGCAAAAAGTTATTTTTTTTTATATTACAGGCATTTTGGTTGTAAGTGGAGCACCTGATATTGACTGACCGCAGCCCATGAACATCTACACACCCAGAAGAAGATCAGCGCGAAGCAGCATTGCAGCATCTAGTTAGATGGAAAAGGAATAGGATAGGAATACAGGCCTCGGGGCCCCCGCTCACCGTACGAAACACAGTGCAATGCTGCTTCACGCTGATCTTCTGCTGGGTGTGTGTTAATTATACTGGTGCGAGCTTGATATACCTTTTTAACCGCCTTCAAAAGAAAGAAATCAGACCGTAATTTTTTCCATAAACAAAAATGAAGACGTTTTTCTAATCATTTGTACGATTACTGTCATATTTACTCGCAAATATTTATTGTTAAGGAAATGACCACGCTAAATGAGGGATTATTTCGAAATTATTTATTATTTATGAAATTCTAACCTTATAAATATCTATACATTAATACGTGAGGCAAAATCTTTGGACCCCATTTTACAAATATTGCGCGGACGCAGGAGCATAAAATTTGGCACACTTATAGTTTACTAGCTGATCCGCGCGGCTTCGCTCCCGTACCATAATGTTATAATTTTCCCCGTTTTTTTCACATTTTCCATTATTTCTTCGCTCCTGATAGTTGCAGCGTGATGTTATATAGCCTAAAGGCTTCCTCGATAAATGGTCTAATCAACACAAAAAGAATTTTTCAATTCGAACCAGTAGTTTCTGAGATTAGCGCGTTCAAACAAACAAACAAACAAACAAACTCTTCAGCTTTATAATATTAGTATAGATGTATAGGAGAAGTGCAGAACGCTAATATTTTTCAATAATAATGCTTACAAAGTACATTAAATCAATAAATAAAACATTACACACACTACCATGCATTTCACACACACATACATATTTGTACACGCATACATACTCTGTGGTCAAATTGTTTATTTTGCATTTCATTTTGTCCATAGACATAGAGTACTGACAAAGACATAAATTAAATTTAAATTTAAAATTTATTATGGTTGAATTTCGACTACAGGACGAAGGAGAAGTGTATAAATATATTATATGATATGCATATACTTTCTCCTTTTAGATTTTACCCTCTATTGCAAAAAAATCAAGTCGAATTTAAATGTCGGAGATTTAAGAACCTCCTCCTTATTTTTAAGTCGGTTAAAGAGATAAATTAAGATAGACATGCTAGTGTTTCCTTTCTTTTTTAATATTAGTACCAAATGATAAATTGTTTATGCCTCAAAAGTCATTTTAAATTATACATATTTATGAGTAAGAGGGTAAAAAAATTATCATCAAGTAATAATAATAATAAATCTCTTTAAACGCAACGTAAGTCATAATCTGTAGATAAGAGCAAATCGCATGGGATTAAAGTATTTAATTATCTATTGAATATTAAGCCGAAATATCAATGACAGGTCAGATATACGTTTTGGTATGTTAACATTATTGTTTAACGTATATAAATTGATCTCTCATCAAATTATATATGAGCAGTACCCGCGATTTCTTCTGGGTACGCCCAGTATGTAATCCCACAAATTTAAAAAAAATAAAATAAAACATATGTATAAGTATATTAAAATTAATAAATAAACATGCACCACATAAACACACACACGCATACAAACATTCACACTCTTAGCCCGTATTCAGGGTTCAAACACAGATTAGTACATATGACAATACCTTATTCAAAAATAAAACTTAAGCTTCCTTCCGCAAAAACTGGTTTTGAGTTAAGGTATGATCAATGATCTTTCAAAGGAAAATCAAAAGTATTTTTGTTGTGACTGTTTCACGTAACTCCTTTTCACGGCGCATCGTCAAGTATTTTAGTAAAATTACTAATTTAAATAGGTATTCATATATTTTCTTGTGTTTGTTTTAGCGCGAGTACTTTCCATATTAAAATAATACTGTTTTAAACACGCTCGCTATAAAATGCTCAAAACGTCGGGTTAATAATAATGTATAATGAACCGCGTTTAAACTCGATTAAGAAGTATTTTATTTAATAGGTATAGTATCTTTATTTTAAGCTATAACAATTAAGGGATAAATAGTCAAATGGTTAATTAAGGCACCTATTCACTACATTTACGCAATCATTAATTAAATCTAAACTCAATGACATAACTGACCTAGTGAGAAAACTGAAAAGGACCAAACCTTCTGAGTTAATGTAGTGCAGTGTAAAATAAAAATAGTGACAGTGAACTATTTCCTCGAAGCATATGAACGAAGTGACTTCCCCTTAACAGACTAAGTGAGTGACAGTGGACACTATCTTAGAATAATTTTATTGTAGCAATTTAGATTAGAAAATAATTAGTTATTAGTCTTGTAGGCTAGATTGTAATTAGATTAAGGTACTAAGTTATTTTTAGCACCCTAATTAATAAAAAAAAAAATAATTAAATCTAAACTCAAAGATAGATCTCGACAAATGACATCGTTAATAGACACTTTTAAAGTAGTGAAATATGTCTCCCCTCTCTTTTTAACCCACTCTTCTCTTCACTTTTAAATTATATGGTTTGATTGAGATACAGCTACTTGCGCTTTGCACTTTTTAAGGTGCCGCACCCCTATAGAAAAAACATCGTTATCCATTTGTTCGTCCGCCTATCAAGTCGGTCCTTTTCTGATCAAAGTGTTATTTATTATTTTTTTTTTCTTATATTCCTCCTGGACATTTAACACAACGCCATCTAGTCTCAAACTAAGCAAAGCTTGTAGTATGGATACTAGATAACTGATAAACTTACTTAAATATACTTTTTTATGTAAATACATACATACTAAAGATAAATTAACACCGAGACAGTAGACAATTATCACAATCCATTTCTTCACCCTTAAGCTTCACTATTAATACATGTATAGAAAAAGGCGTGTTTCCAGAAGATCTCAAAGTTGCTATCGTCAAACCGTTATATAAAAAAGGCAAAAAAGATGAACTTAATTCATATAGACCGATTGCCTTATTACCTGTTTTTTCTAAAATAATTGAAAAGGTTATTTTTGAAAGACTATATGATTTCTTTGAAAGTAACGAACTACTATGTAAGGAACAAATGGGTTTTCGTAGAAACAGGTCAATTAATGAAGCAGTTTTTAACTTATATTGATTTAACGATAAGTGAGCCATCGTATAATTAGTTATATTAAGACGGTTTATACTCACTGTATTTTAACTCACCGGTGTACCGGCGCCTGATGCGTCCCCCCCGCCCGCACCCTCAGCGCGAGCGCTGCGTGCTGCTGCTCGCAGTGCGAGGAGAGACGTGACCGCTTAAACGTCTTACTCCCCCTGATGAAGGACCTCCGAATCGGTCCGAAACTGTCGGTCTAAACCGAGTTAAAATACAGTGAGTATAAACCGTCTTAATATAACTAGTTTTTAACTTTATCAAAATTGTAACACAACAAGTAGATAACCGGAATCCCGTTGCAGCATTATTTATGGATATGACCAAGGCGTTTGACCATGTTGACCATTCGATTTTAATTGATAAATTGAGTAGAAGTGGTATAAGAGGTAATGCTCTCATGCTAATCGGTTCCTATTTGTCTAATCGTCAGCAATTTACAGAAATCACTACAAGATGTCCAATTACACAAAAGGAAACCATTGTAAGGTCAGAAACCAGACTCATACGTCATGGAGTACCACAGGGTAGTATTTTGGGACCGTTACTGTTCCTCGTATACATAAATGATCTTCCAAAAATCACTGAACATCCATCCATTCTATTTGCTGATGACAGCACATTTATATTTCAAAATAAAGGGACTTACATATTTATTGATGAAATTAGCCTAAATTTGCACAAAATAATGAAGTGGCTTGAAATGAATAATCTCAAGGTTAACATTGACAAAACAAAGTTAATGCTTTTTCATCAACGGATGGAAAAGTATACTTTGGATATTAAATATTTAGGTCAGACCATATCCGAAGTAGAAGGCAATAAATTTCTAGGAATTAACATGGACAGTATTTTAAAATGAGACAAACACTGCAGTATGTTGTGCAAGAAGCTTAATAAATACGCTTATGCTCTTCACATGTTGTGCAAAGTTACACATAGGTCCACAACTATATCGGCATTTCAGGCTTATGTAACCTCGATCTTGAGATTTGGCATAATTTTCTGGGACAACTCTACCAGCAAGGATTATGTTTTCAGGGCCCAAAAAAAGTGTCTTAGATCTGCTCTTGGTTTGGGCCCCAACGATAGTTGCCAATCTCATTTTAGATCATTAAATGTACTCACTCTTCCAAGCTTATATATATATGAAGTTGCTGTTTTTGTTAAAAACAACATTAACCTGTTCCCAAAGCTCAAAAGCAGACGATTAAACGATGTGAATAGAGTGGGTACATTTAACGGCAAAACTACTCTGTTAAGGAAAAGTGTCATTGGTATGGCGCCAATAATATTTAATCACCTTCCTGACTATATAAAGAGTCAGGCAAATATAAATATATTTAAACGAGACATTAAGAAATATCTGACAAATAAATGTTATTATTGTATTAGCGATTATTTAAACGATGACATTTGATTTTATTGTATTTTTGTGACATTGTATTGATTTTTATTTTTTTTTTATTTTTATTATATTATTATTTTTGCTTTTTATATTTAAAATTGTAAATAATATAGCTGTAAAAGGTTCCTTTTGATAAATTTGACTTTATTAATATTTTAATTATAATTTGCATGCCTAAAAGGTGTAATGCGTTGAGACCAATTCTAATCTTATATTATCTTTGTACACGCAATTATGCAAATAAACGATAGATTTGATTTGATTTGATTTGATTTGATTTGATTTGATTTGATTTGATTTGATTTGATTTGATTTGATTTGATTTGATTTGATTTGATTTGATTTGATTTGATTTGATTTGATTTGATTTAGAAAATTATAATGTTCATCACATCATAATTTTCTACTCGTGGGGATCGAACCCACACCCTCCGGCGTAATAGACCTTTGCTGTATCCACTGTGCCAATCGGGTCTCCAAATTTGCGCAAAAAAAGACGGAGGCGGTGATGAGTATCTAATAATTTTAAAGTAATTCCTAATCGTATCATAAACATACATTTTTGGTATTGTCAAACAACAAAAAATAAATTGTATCACAAAACAAAATACATTATACGATATATCCTATTTGAAGTCGGTTCAATTAATATACTTACTAGCTTTATTGAATGATATTCACGCGATAAAAGTATGGAAGATTAAATAATAAACAATTAATTTTAAGCGTTCTATCTAATTCCCGATTTGGTATCTACCCGCGGTTTCGCTCGTACGGAGAAGACAATTTACGAAGTTTTAAAAATTAATATAACATTTAAGTGTACGTTTTTATTAACTCTAATGGGTCTAAAAATAGTGGAGGTTTGGAGAACCCCTAAAGCGAAATACGAATCATAACAATAACTATGAATAAAACGATCCAAGTTTTTATTAAAACCTATCTGATACCGGTTATTTTAAAGTGGGGTTCCTTCAGTACGAACTGGGCCATGTTCTCATGCTCGCATCGGCAAAGTGTCCGGTTTTCCACGGAAAACCGTAATGTTTTTACCCGTGTGACGACGGGTTAGAATAAATGTGTCGCCTCTTGGCGACAGGGATAATTCTGCTGTATAAAATCTTCAGCAAGAAAAGGGTGGGAACCGAGCATTGCACGATTGGGCCAAACTCGCACCGGTGTAATTACCAACTCCCCAGAAGTAGACCAGCGTGAAGAAGCATTGCGCTGTGTTTCGTACAGCCTTTATTCTCATCCTATTCCTCTCCCGTCCTGTCCTGCTCCTTTCCCACCTTCCTATCATTAATCCTTTCCTTATCCCCTCCCCTTCCTTCAAGCCGGCAAGCATCTCGACACTTTGCTGTTGAAGATGTTCATGGGCGGTCAGTCACTTAACATCCGGTGAACCGCAGGCCCCACTTGCCTGCTATAAATTAAAAAAAAACATTATTAATACTGTGTTTGTGCAGTCAGTATCTTCATTTCTGTTCCTTCTGTCCAATTCTTATCGTTTAAACGTACCAATTATAATATAAAATGGCAAATTAAATTATACAAAACAATAGAAACAACAGACAAACCAACAGGTAGGAATAATATATTTATCTACAAACACTCAATCAAACGGCTTAACGGATTAAGATGGAATTTTGTATTCTCGAATTCACGGAAATATTAGTCAACTATAATATTCATAAGGCTTCCCCTCATTTGACTGTTTATTAATTAAACGATATATTACAGACATTATAAGCCATAGAAAGAAATCAAAAGAGACTGCACTGATTAAAATTGCCGATGAAGTTTGCATGACTGCAAGCCAATAACAATACTATCATTGCTTGATTTTAGTCGATTGTAACACTGTTGATCATGATTTTATATTATTATTATATATATTTTATTAATTTGTTTGTAACCATACGGCATTATAAAAAAATAGTAATCCATATACAACATTAACAAGCCCATTAAGGTTACTAAACACAGTCTTACAAAATAATATGACGAGTAGGTACAAAAGAAAATAAGTTGAAGATGATTTTTCAAAAAAAAGAAAAAAATATGTACTTTATTTTTATTAATATCTAATGGTCAATAAATAGTGTCTAACAGCGTGTGTGTGTGTGTGTGAGGGGTTTTGTATATGAATGTGTGGTAGGCTGAGCTTGGTGTCATGATGATGACTTGTTTGCTCTCTTACGGCCGTTTTCAATATTCTATCTATCCCTTGTTTTGCTTACTAAAGTCAGACAAATCTATCTATTTGCACTTACTTTGATTTCAATATACTGTCGGCGGATAGCCTTTGCTATGACATTTGTCAATCTAACGTTATATAATCTGTGATATAAAACTATCCTTAATCTTTGATTCTTCTTCTTCTCAATCGATTCGCTCTTGGCAGAACGGTCGTGGCCATCATGTGTTATCAGGAGCAGATGTAACTTGTTTCACGATGCTGCGCCATCTCTCCCTGTTTCCAGACAATCTGCTACACTCGTGCAGCGTACCGCCAACAGCAGCTTTGACTTGGTCGGTCCACCGCATGGGTGACCGACCGCGCGCTCTTGTACCCTCTACCGCTCCCTGTACGACAAGTCTCTCTATGGAGCTATCATTTCGCCGCGACACATGGCCGAAGAACTTAAGTATCCGGGACTGTATTAGGTTGGACAATCGCTGCTTGATACCCAGTTCCTTGAGAATGGACGTATTGCTTCCGAACTCGGTCCAGGATATCCTCAGCATTCTAATCTTTGATACATTATTGAAAACGGCCGTTAATATATTATCTTTCGCGGTTGTTGACTAGTTTCAGATGAACTTCAGGGACGTCAACAGCGTTATGCTTGAGGACCAAACTTCATGTTGGCATTGGTGAACTCATGAAGTTATTTCGCATTATTTAATACTAGCTGTACCCGCGGCTTCGCTCACGTGGAATTTAGTGTATGTAACAGACGGCTTATGCTACAGGCCCGTATAGTGCATAAAAAATATCGGACAATTTTCGGTAACCAAATAAAGTTGCTCACACCTTAAATTGTATTATTTTCACTCTTTTAAAAATAATGTCGGACTTTACAGTACCACTTTTGTTTTTTACATCCTTGCCTGTACTTATCCAAACATGTCATTGGCACGGACAAAAAGCACCCAAATCGGTGTCCCAGTCAAATAAATCTAAGCAAAAAAAAGCTGCCAAGTGTGAACCGGACTCGCGCGTGAAGGGCTCCTAGACAACAATATTTTTTTGGCCAACATGGGCTGCGGTCAGTTACGTAACATCAGGTGAACCGCATGCCCCGTTTGCCTGTTATAACAAAAAAATGAAATATAAATATTTCAAAAATGTATGTATAATATGTATGTATAATAAATTTTGGTTAAATGATTTTACTATGATCATATTTTTTTACATTTTTCACCCTTGTAGTTTAAAGTTTATAGGGAGGTCCCCCTCACAGACATTTTAGCACATTGCAAGTATCTATCTTTGGAACGATTGATTTTTAAATAAAAGTGTTTACAGGAACCACAATGCCATTTTTCAGATCTATCTATAGACACGCTTCGCTATAGGTTTGGTGATTTTTTTTTAAGTACCAATTGGTACCTTGTATAGAGAGACCCCTCATTTATCATTATACTAACAAACATTATTTTTTATTTTTGTATGAAAATCATGAAGCGAATAACAAAATACATTTTACAAAGTTTCAATTGTGTATACGTAATAGTTTCAGAATAATGTGGCTGTGACATACGGACGAACAGACGGACAGATGGTCATTTGGATCCGCGAAATCATAAAGGATATAGATATCCATGCTTCCTAACAAATTTTTGATTTTGGGTCTAATTAGATTAACAGTAAACAAAATTGGAGGTATGGAGACTTAAATATTAAAAGCGTGAGCGTGATTATGTACATTTTATTTAGCGCTATGTTACACTTGTATCTATAATATTAATATACTTTCACGCTCTTGTGAACTGTGAGCCATCACATCTAAACGTGCTTCTTTGTATCTTTATAGAACTGACTGCTTAGCATACAGTCAATGCCCATTCTGTGGTTGGTTGGTGGTGGTAGTCGCGAGAGAGACTGTGGTGTTGACGGTCTGTAGCTAACCGCCACTCGTGTTCTTAATTAAGTTCCTGGAATTAATAAAATAAAGTATATTAGTTGCCTATCTATTTACCAACGCGTAGCTAATATGGCACATGACAGTGACAAACGTAGATTCGTCATAATTCTTGTACTGGTAGGTAATTAACATTGTCATACGGTTTGTGAAAACAAAATAAACTTATATGAGCAGTAATAAACGTGCCAGTGTAATAACGCTGTGACGCTAACTAAGCGTTCATTGCATTGCATGAAAGTCTTCGAATTAGGTGCCAGAGCGTGGCGCTCCCGGTCAGTAGACAACCGGAGATCCCCACATAGTTCGCGACACGTACAGTATAGATGTAATGAAAATTAATCCTGTCCACGTTTTTTTTTATTATTACATACCTTAGCCCGCGCCAACGACGTGCCTATTAAATATGACGCCAATCGTTCATTGTGTTGCTTAAAAATGTCTGAACTAAGAGACACAGTGTTGACGTTCCTCCTCGTTTTTCTAAAATAAACAGCAGTAAATGTAGGTAACGCAGTATTTATAAGAAGCATTTGCATTTGTTTTTTTGAGAAAGAAAGCTGATACTTTAGAAGTAGTACATTGCCAAAAGAAAGTACTTACCGTCGCGTCGAGTGGGCGTCCATCGTATGTACAATCCGCTGTGCGGTCACCCTGCGTTAATGTCATCGACAGGCGAACACGGAATGTCAATTTCTTTGAGATCCCAACTGGCGTTGGCTTGCCGTTTCTCCCGAAAGCGAAGCGGCTTGCCTGGCTAGCGCTTGATAGAGTCCCTCACCGCGGCCTTCTTTTGACTTCTGAGATCGTGAAAATTGTAAACTCAACATGCCGCGAAACTTTCTCGAATGAAAAGATTTTCTCAGCGAATCATGGTGATTGGTAAACCGTATTCGTAATCCGTTATAATATCAATCACAATTCACAAATCGTTTGACATTCACACCGCAAATGACATATTAATATTTTTTAAAAAATACAAATCTGGCCATTATTATTGCGATTTTTATTAAGTAAAAGTAGGTTAATATGAATTTGCAAACTTATTTCGAGTTAGTTTATTTCCATCCCCCCTATTTCAGGATTCAATTTTTATAGCCTATAACCTGGCTGGGAATTTTCTCGACGGATTGGTAAAGTTTCCATCTAAATCCATCCAGCCGTTTTTGTGTGATGCGCCCGCAAATAAACAGACAAACAGATAAACAAACAAAAATTCTAAAAATTGTTGGAACGTGTTCTGTAATCAATTTTAAGTATCCCCAGACGATTTTTTTCGAATGTCTCCAATGTACAGACTTTCGACCCTCTTTAGCTTTATTATATGTATAGATGGAATATCATCATATGACATCATTTATGATTTTATGTTTTTGATTTGTTCATAAATAAATAAATAAATAAGACTAAAAACTAATATATACTATTACAAATTATGTCTGGAGCATTCATGGCACGGTGGTTACACGCTAGTCGACACATAACAAACTTTAAATTGGCAAAGTTTAGTGCAATGATTAATCAAGATTTAGTATTGCGCAGTTGTGGTTATACAAGCTCACGGTATTTTTAAACAATGAAAGCAAATTCATTTAATCGATAATTGTTATCAATTCATTTTACTGTATTTTTTAGCCTTATATGTATATCTTATTTTGTTAGACTTATATGTTATACTTCTTATCTTTTAGTTTATCTCTGTAAATAATTTATTATTATTTTTTTTTTAGAATTAACCGTTACCCTTTGCATGTGGTGTTAACCTGTAATTTAATTACTACACTTATGAATGTAACATTTATGTATATTTTTATCATCTAAGCATAGTGTAAGCAATTGTTGGTTGACCTTAAATAAAAAAAAATATTGTCAAGAGTGAGTTGGACTTGCGAAGAGTTTTAACGGTTAAAAGATTTATCTACACTAATATTATAAAGAGGAAAACTTTGTTTGTTTGCAGGCTTAAAAACTACAGAACCAATCTTAAAAATTCGTTCACCGTAGTATTTTCTTGTATTTGTTTTACCGCCATCGGTTGTACTTTCCTTATTAAATAAAATACTTTTAAAATAATTTTATTCTTTCACCCATCGAAAGCTACATTACCCACGAGTAACGTAAGTTATATAACATTATGCCCATTCCATGCTATTTTTTTAATAATATTATAAAAGTAACATTTTTTAATTAAAATATTTCCTTATCGTCCAAGAAAAGTATTTTGAGTATCTAAAATACAACTCTCATTTAATTAATCGCCTTTTGATCAGCAAAGAGCTTTTAGTTTAATCCTCTCCGTTTTTTCGTATTTATGAATAAATCGTAAAAGCATTGTGGCAATATAATCAACATTTTTGGATTCAAATATCCAACATAATATTAGAAATTGTATATAATTCTTTACGGCAAGTGCATCACCCGTCCAAAAATAACTATTATATAATAAGCTTTATGAATCAAGGACAATTTCAAAATCCTTTATGTAACTAACATGCTACATAAATTAAGAAAAAATCATTTAAATTATAGACATTTTTTTTATTTCTCACTTCAGAAAAAATACTTTTGCTTTTGCAGATTCAACCTGAAACCAAACGTATAATTCCGATCGATCATTTTGTACGTCATGTCAAAAAAAGAAACAACATTCGTTATATCAAAACAAATCTGAAATACAGCTCTCGAAGCCGACCTAGATCCGCTAAAAAACAAACCATCAATATCGTTATTATTTCAAGCGAATGTATTGTATCCCTAGGCCAGCTAGATTCCCGGGAGAAATCAATACATCCCGAAAATGAGGCACGCAACGCGCATGCGCGGCCGCCATCTTGACAGCTAGTAGCGGAACGTCCAAAAACAAAACATTACATTCAATATTATTACTATAAAAATGTCCCCGGGAAAAGAAACAAAAGGTAATTCGTGCGTGTTGTGGTTGTTTTTGTGTCAAACAATAATGGTATTTAGTTAGAAATGGTATTAAATGATACAGTGGTGTTTTGTTTTTGTTGTCTTTTTTTGAATGTGTAAATCGTTGTAAGTAAATTATTGTTAATATTTCATCAAGGAGTTCATAATACCTACATTAGTCTTGACGAGATTCGTTGAAAAATCCAATTGAAATTTCATTAGATAACAAATACATTTTCGTTTCTTTTATGTTATTTCAAATGTTTACGTTTTCACGTTCTTATTCTAGTTCATGAATTTAATTTAATATTTCTGTTTATTTAAATACTAACAAAGTTAACCCATAAATAAATTGGGATACATAATGTTGTCTTTTTCAAAATATATTTGTTACTGAAAAATATGTCGATCAAACCGTATATACAAACATAATAAAAAAGTAGTTTGTATCATTGTTATATTATTACCTTTTTAATTTCAGAACCCGAAGATGTGATGGAATCAATAGACGAATTAAAAGAGCGACTGTCTTCCATGAAGCGAATGATGGAAGAACGTAAGGCCGCTGGATCTGGTACCAAGGACCTGTTTCAAGGTCACGCGACCAGCCTCGAAGGCACCAACATGATTGATGGAAGCTTCCTGAGCTTCGTCTTCGGCGGATCCCTGGTGGTCATACTTAGTGTCTCCTTCTATGCCTTTTATAATCTGTACCACGCGGTTCTCAAGAAATTCCCCTCCCCTCACACTGAGCTGTAAATAGATAGATTAATAAATATTTATTTAATGTGTATGTGTTTCATTTTGGCCCTAAAAGTATCTAAAAAATGAAGAGGATTAATTATAAAAATATTTAACAAGGAAAATTCATATTGTATCGAAAAGTGTCTTATTAGTTATGTTTATATGTTTAATTTGAAATTATTTATGAGTATTTAGTTCTTTAAGCGTTTTTTATTCTAACATTAGTATAATATTTAATTATTTATAATACTTTAAAATTCGGCAAATTGTACATTATTTCAAATATCTATATAACGTAGATAAATTAAATTATCTTCATACACGTAGATAAATCTTGTTCATTATTAAAATTCACACAATATTTTTTGGTGGTATTACATAAATTCTAGCAAAATTATTAGACATTAAACAAAAATGAATACGATTTAAAAAAAGAACGATAAAAAAATTACGATAGAATTGAGGTGTGGTACGATAAAATGTGCTTCTTTTTTGCTTAAAAATATAGTTGCATGCATGTTTCTAATACTTTCCATATTTTTACCAATCAAATTTGTGAACATCTATACATATAATAAAATCGTAGACTAGCCGTGTCTGTACATTTAATATTTTCAAGAAAAAAATTGTGTTTCGTATTTCATTTATGATTCTAAGCTCAAAACAATGATTTTTAGAATTTTTGTCTGTTTGTCGGGCGTTTGTACGCAGTGAACTTCAAAACGGCTTTACCAATTTAAATACGGTTTTCGATTATGTATTACGGCTTGCCCCCCGGAGGTTTTAGTGTTTATTTCATTTAAATAGGTTAACAAATAAAAAAGATATGAGGGTTCAAAGTAATCCATCAAAACATATCATCAATGCGCGTAGGTATATTAAATTTAATATTTTAAGTGTTATTTAAAGCACTTTTTTGATAAATGTTTTGATAAATGTAGCCTTCTCTTAATCTCGAAAGTAGATTACGACCATGGCGGCTAATCACAATAAAGACTAACCAACATGCAGAAGATATAATTTGCGTCCATAAGCAAATATGTGTTGAATCCATGGAAAAATCAACTCTTTTATTCTGAGAGTACACGAAAGATTTCCAAAATGTCAATATTTTGCAAAAAAATTAAAATAGAATTATTAGAATTATATAAAACTGAACAGTGACGCTTTTGTTATATTGAATGTAGGATATACTTCGAGCTTAAACCTTTTACGAGATATATTTTTACAAACGTATGTTTCTAAATCGTAAAAATTGTCATACCACCTCTACTTCGAAAATCCACAAAGTAGGTACAGAAATTTGTAGTCCACGCGGGCGAAGCCGCGGGCGGAAAGCTAGTTACTAATAAAATTTGGAATTCGAAGTTGACTCTGCAATCATTTTACAGTAAATTGTTTGCGGGAAATAATCCACTCGAATACAACAAACTTGTTTTTAGTAAATGTAATATGACAATTCATACTGTCAACACACAACAATGGTAATTGAAATCTTGGAAATTTACAGGTGTAACGGTTGAAATAGCAAAATATGCATGCAGAAATAAGCCAATAGTGCAAAAAGTCGGTGGTTACGAAACTGTTTTATCGTAAACATTAATTTTATTTGCAGCTTATATATAATTATAATAATAAATTCTGGCATAAATTACATTGTTTACTAATACTTATGTAAAAACATTAGTACATAATATTACATTTTAAAATTGAATGACTGTATTTATGAGTATTATAAGCGCTATCTTCATTTTACAAAATATACCCCTTCGAAGAGTCTGGTCAGATGACCAGACTCTTCGAAGGGGTATATTTTGTACAGATTGGTATTATACAGATGTATATCTTATACCTGCAGCAAGTAAATTAATCCCCCGGGGCATCTTCCTGAAAGCAATATTAATAAAACTATGACAGCGTTTGGTGTTGCCAGATAGAGCGTATCAAATTTCCCAAGTAAAAGAAATTTGTATATTCTGAAACTTCAATAATAATATACAAAAGGAGTCAATTCTCGTCTGTATTCGTCTTTCACTTTTTATTATGTTTTCATAAAATATCTCTTGGACCAATTTCAAAAATTCCATTTACCTAGTGGCTTTAATAAAGACCTTTCATTTGATACCAGAATCAGCTATAATCTAATGAAAATTGCCTATTTCATTTTCCTTATCTTCGTAACTTCCTATCAATTTTGCTTATCTTCACACTCGACATTTTCTTATGTCTAAACTATTTGTCTATGAAATTTAATCAAGTTCGGATAAATCAAGTTATCGTCGGAGAAAGTTTTTCATGCTTACATACAAATGTACAAACATACAATCTCCCACCTCGACTCTAAGACCTCGCTTTACTCTGTCAATAAAGCTGTATCTTTACTGAGTGACATAGGCTATATTGTGTATGTTAAAACATAACATTAACTACTTATAAAAGGCTAGTAAGCACTATAACAACTTTATAATTTTTTGAACAAAGTTTTACCAGAGAATTTAATCTACGGACATGATTAAAAAGAGCTGTGTAAAATTCAAATTTTGGCTTGATTACCATATTTATATCCACTTCTTCATTATAAAATAAAGCTTATGTTACTTAGAGACAAAAAATCATTTTTTCTTTCTTCTTTAATTTTTTCTTCTTCTGACTTAAATAAATAAAATATAACTACATTTTAGTTCTAAAACCGAGACGGTACTGAACTCCAAACAAATACTTCTTTGAAAATAATCGAATCAATTTGAAAAATCAAATTGAAATAGAAAATCAGGACAAGCTTAAAATAGTGCTAATTTATATATCTGGCAACATTGTGTGTTACCCAAAGAGCAGAACTCAAAATGGTGTATATTAATTACGACGCGAATATATGCTTGGCGTTACGAGGCATACCAAATGGGGTTTGCATGTTGCAATCACTGGAAGTTTGTTTGTACTAATGTATTGCATTAGGATACACGAGAACATATACAAGTCTCATGGTACACTACCAGCCTATGACTCGCCTGCCTCGTTGGTCTAGTGGTTGCATCTTTGACTACAGATCGACGGGTCCCGGGTTCGAATCCCGGGTGGGGCCAAAAAAATGTTAATCTTCTTTGTCTTAATCACACTCCCATTTTGGTTACACAAGCTATTAGGACTATTCCAAGCAAAAGATGTAAGAAGGTTTTATTTCAAAAATTCAACAGAGAGAGATAATTTTGTCTATGGTGGTCCATAAGACAAATTTTCTCCACCATATATTTGCACGCTTGGCTTTCTTAATTATTCTTTGGATAAGTTCTTTGTTAAAGCCGCGAGATAAAGCTGTATACATAACCACAAAATGGATAGGTATAGAAACTAGTGGAAATGTGTGTACTTACACCCACACCACAAATTGCATCTGTCAAACGCATAAAATTCTTATTTTTAGTTGTCAGAAACATGGTTTAAAAGCTGTTGTTAATATAACATACATCTGTGTCACATGTCCCGCCATACAATTTTAATTATTTAGGTTAAACGTATAAATTAATTAGGAATAGTCACAAGATATCAGTCAGAACAGACACTAGTTACTTTACTCTAAAACTATTAATATTTTAAAATCATAATGTTCCTTAATAGAATAGAAACAGAGCGCTTTGAGTGGTTCGAAGCAGGCCGAAATATCGTGTAAGTAAACTGTGTCAATGTGTGTTTTACTCGTGCGCGCTTACATGAAGTGTAACTGCTGTACTTATCTTTTTATATTACAAGTAGGCAAGCAACACGCATTGATATACCTATAAAAAGGATTAAAGATGGAAAATTGGAAGTAGAATCGAATGGGAAGGGATGGGATATCTTTCTTGTTCCCAAACGGAAAATGCTTAATTATTTATTTTAAATTTTTGTTTTTCTCTAATTTTAAAAATAAAATAAATTTCTAATTTCGCTTTAATAGAATTTATTCTAGGGTGTAAAGTGGATATAGAACCCCTAAAAGTAACAAAACTTATCCGTAAAAACTACTATTTTTAAGTACTTTGTAACACATGAAGAAAAATATTTTCTATTCTATTCTTAGTAGCCAACAAGGCCAGATTGCAAAAAATGAGGATTTTTTATTAGAAGAAAATTGCTTAAACATTGACAATGCATATAATATTACGGGGCATTAAGGTTACGAGATACAAATTTTCCTCGACATTTGTTGGCACGTTTGGTTTTCTTATTTTCCCGTTCTTTTTGGATATGTGGCTTTGAACTCCTGTTTATATTGCAAATAAAATCCTTGGCTGTATTTGGCGAAAATTAAACATTTATGATATATTCTTAAGAAGATAAGGATATGTTTCTTGATATTATTGCTCACATTTGAATGTGGAAGTGTCAGTTACACCGCTACTAAACAGATTTTGATGAAATTTCGTATACAGATAGGCTTTTAAGGTTGAATACTGTTACATTTATTGATCTATAGACCTGAATATAATGCAAGCAAAGCTAAGGGCAGAAGCTAGTGTAATATAAAATATTTAAAATATAAAAACCTTAATTTCTTACTTTTAATAAAATAAATTGGTTACTTTTTAAATGATTTTTAAACGCCTTAAAGTTGAACCAAACATGTCATGCTTTCAACGTCTATTACACAAGATAATCTCTGTTTGTCTATTTTATTAGTGCATTTTTTATGTTAAAGCAGGCAAGTGAGCATGGGTTCACCATGTGTCACATCATGTCATGGTGTTAGCCCATTGTCATCTACAACATGGAAATGTCGCAGATGCTTTGTCGGTTTGAAGAAACAGGAAGGGGAAAGGAGAGGATAAATTATAGGACCTTGGGGGAAGAGTAGAACAGCATGGGAGAAGAATGGGATGGTTATGCAGGCCTCCGGCCCCCGCTCACTGTATGAAACACAGTGTAATACTGTTGCACGCATGCAATGTTCGACTCCCACTCTTGCATTTTTTATAATTTGTTAATGTTTCAACTTTAAAAAGTCAAAAACAATGCATTTCATATTGTAACTTACATCAGCACGTATCTTAGTATTCCTGAAAGTACCAAATTTCATCCTAATCGGTTCACTTGTTTTACGGCTTTACATTAAGAATATGTACTGATGACACAAATTTTCATATTTTAATATTAAGTTGTTTTATAAAATACAAATTTTGAAATAGGAATAATAATATCAAAATTCTTCAAATGGGACAATTTGATTGCGTCAGACATCTCCATTAAATAAATCAAATAATATGAAACAACACAATGAAATAAATTCAAAATCGTGGTACAACTAAAGTTTAAATGTGAAACCTCTGATGATGTTCAACGAAAAAGTTCTAAAGTTAAATAAACAATTAAAACTTTCATGATACACTATAGCACAGTACATAAATTTATAGAATTATAATACAATAGCTTATTGTAATAAAGATTACACTCACCTGCACGTATTTTGTAATTCGTACCCAACTTGCGTTGCTCTCCGTACGCCATTTCAGAAAATCAACATGTCTTTGAAACAAAACATGTCATACGTTCCATTCATTAGTCCTCACTGGAACTATATCCATCTCTGTCACACGCTTGTTTGTGAAATGAGGGGGAGCAAGATGGAAGTAGGAGACAGATGGGCGGGAAAATGTTAATGGAGAAATATGGTTGCAGGCAAAGATGAGATATTATTATAGAGGTGCATATCAGTTTTTTAATCTACTATTTTCTAAATATTTTTTATCCGAAAATATATTTACTGGTCATATAATAGTTCTAAGATTAAAAGAAACTTTTAAAGGAAAAATCAGTTCGCCACAATATTCGGCTGAACTTTTAATTAGAGATTATGTTTACTTTGGAAAGGTTCCCACGGGTGTTTTTAAATATTTAAAGACTAAATTTGGTTTTGCAAGTCACTTTCGTACGATACTTACTCACCATAATTATTTACTAAATTTTTGACATTCATTAAAATTCTGTCTTCTTCTTCTTCTTTTAGTTTAATGGCTTCCCATCAAAGATGGATTCTGCCAATGTCAGGTGTCAGGTGGAATGTCAGAATGCTTGTCCTTGTCAAGACTTATGAACGCACTTAATGCTGAGGAAAAACCACGCTTGAGTTGACTATGGAAAATTTTGTACACTGACCATGATAGACCTGCGTAACCAAACAATACAAACATTAAAGGACATAACAAAACAACACAGGCCTAAATACAGGCATAACAATAAATATACATCAGTTAGAGAATAGACAGTTAGAATCTTAATTGATTATAATGAATAAATTTGGCCAGAATATTAACAAAGGAAGTAGGGACAAGGCATAACAGGGACTTAAAATTAGTAGGGCGAGGAATATCGGGGGGGAGGATATCCAAGGGCGAGACACGGAGATTCCGGCATTCAAAAAATAAGTGGTCAATGTTACCTTCATCAATACCACACTCACAGAGTGAACTATCACGGACGCGAATTTTCGCTAGATGGACAGGAGTGCAAGCGTGGCCTAGCCGCAAACGACAGATATTGGAAACAGTGGGCCTGTCTAATTGGGGGAAAAGGAAGAACCAGGACTTCCGGGGAACAGATGGTTGAATATCCCTCTAGAACTTACCCTTGCTAGCATGTTTCCACATATGGTCCCATGTGTTAACAAGAGAGGATTTGGCTAAGGAAATAAGGTCATGGGAGTAATTTGAAAAGTGATCCAGGGTGCCATTTAGTATGGCCGATTTAGCAAGTAAATCAGCCTTCTCATTACCAATTATATTGGAATGGCTGGGAATATGAGCAATAATCACGTTAAGGCCTCTCTCAGAACAGTTTTGTAGGGAAGCCCGAATTTGGAGGGTGACTGGAAATCTACTCTTACTGCGGAAAGGGTTAGAGAGGACAGACTGGAGGCAACTTAGAGAATCCGAGAAAATAATAGAATTTTGAAGATTGTGACTGAAAATAAAGTTGATTGCTTCTAGAATAGCAGTTGCTTCCCCAGTAAAAACCGAAGATAGAGGAGGGAGTTTATACTGAAGAATTGTATTAGAATTAGAGTGCCATACGGCCGCACCTACAGACAGGAACTCGTTTATTTTGGAAGCATCAGTGAAAAAAATGTTGTGACTCGGCCATTTAACAGACAACATTTGATTAAATATGGCACGAGCATCTGGGGAGAATTTATTTATACCACAGCTAAGGAGGACAGAGGGTTTAAGGATCAAGGCACCAAAGTTTGCTAAGAAGAGAGGATGATTGTTTATTTGATAAGAAGGATCTGGGAGACGTTTATATTTACTTAGACATCTGAGAAGTGGAGGGAGACTAGAAGGAGTACAGATATAATTGTGAGAAAGCATTTGGAGGAGGGATTCAAGCTTAGGAATGAGAGGATGAGAAGATAACTGAATAAGACGGAAAAAGTATTTATTAGCAAGATACAGCCTACGCAAGGAGAGAGGAGGATCCGTACATTCTACCTGAAGCGCATTTACAGGAGTAGATCTCATAGCTCCTGCAAGTTATGTAATGTAATGTAGTTCATGTGCGCTGTGCCACTAAGTTTAGAGTCCAGTATCACACCAAGAAATTTAACATTATCCACGATAGGAATAGGGGAATTTTGTAGTAAGATAACTGGTTCAGGAATCAAGCGTTTTTTTGTGAAAATAACTATGTTGCTTTTCGCGGAGGAAATTGATAGACCATGGTCGCTCATCCAGATTCCTAGATAATATAAGGCAGAGTTTAAGCGGCCAGAGATGTCATCCATGCTATTAGACTGAGCATATATCGCAATATCATCCGCATATTGCAGGATGTTACAGAAAGGAATGACTGAGAGTTCAAGGTCCGAGGTATATATGGAGTAAAGCAGAGGACTGAGAACTGAACCTTGAGGGAGGATACCTTTATAACAGAGTCTAGAGGGTGTGTTATGAGAACCACGAACTGAAACATTTCTAATCATTAAAAGATTACAGATATAACGTACCATCCTCACATGGAGACTCATGTGTAACATCTTATGTTTGAGCACCGGAAGAAGGACGTTGTCATAAGCGGAAGTAATATCAAGGAACACACCCACCAGGAACCCCTTATTGTGGAAAGCGGAACGAATATCTGTCGTGAGAATACTTAGGCTATCCAGTACACTCAGCCCCTTCCTAAAGCCGAATTGGGATCGAGCAAGGAGTTGCCTACTCTCAACTATCCACTCCAGACGATTCTTCAACAGATGTTCCATAATTTTTGAAAGGGTGGAAGTCAGAGATATGGGATGAGATATGGCTTTTTGCCATGTTTGGGGATAGGAATAATAAGTTGGGATTTCCAGGACTCGGGCACGATGCCATGTTGGAAGAATAGATTGATTAAATTTAGAAAAAAGAACTTAGACTTTGAGCTTGACTTGGTGAGGAAGGAATAGGGTATACCATCTATACCGGGAGATGAATCATGCAGGCCATTAAGTGCGGAGTCGAGCTCATCCATGGTAAACGGGGAATCCATCGTATCATTTGAAACAAGGGAGCATGGGGAAGAAGGAAAAACGTCTGGGGAAGGTACAAAGGGAGGGCATAATTTACTCAAGAAAGGGTCTAGCCAGGAAACAGGATCGTTGGAAGATAAGTTGTTGCAGATGAAAGATCCACGGAATCTACGGATATTCTGCCATATGATAGAAGGAGGAGTACGAGGGGACAAACTTTCACAGAAGCGAAACCATCCCAGTTTCTTTTTCTGTGAGAGCATCCTCTTTGCTCGAGCTGCGGCATTCTTATATATAATGTTATTACTACAGCTCATGTTCGAGTTATATTGAGCCTCAGCTTCTTTTCTTGCTTCAACTACAGCAGAACATTCATGATCCCACCAAGGAGGGGACATTTTTTTAAAGGGATTGTTGGATGAATTTTTAAGTGGGAAAGTTTCGGAGGCAGCGGAATCTAAACAGGAAACAAAGTTTGTATAGGAAGATAGGCAATTTTGAATAGAAATAGGAGAAAGGCAATCGAGTTTATCATCAAGGGAGGAACTATAAGTCTCCCAATCTGGTTTGCTCAACCTGTACTTAAGGAGGGGAGGAGAAGAGTTAGAAAGCATCCGAACTGTACGAGAGGACAAGATAAGGATAGGGAAGTGATCACTACCATAGGAATGTGTAAGGGTCTTACAGGAAAACGAAGAAGCAAGGACAGGGGAACAGATGCAAAGGTGAACAACTGAGTTGTGGTTCTGGGTAGGGCGAACTCTCCTCGTGGGAGCACCATCATTAATAACACACGTATTAAGGTCATCCATAAGGTTTAACAGGAGGTTCCCAAAGGAGTCGCACGTATATGATCCCCAAGAGGTATGATGACCATTGAAATCCCCCATGATTAAAACAGGAGGGGGGGAGTGAGGAAATGAGCAAGGATATCTCTGGAATTATTCTAGGATAAGGATGCGGAATGTAGACTGACAAAACAGAAATATCAGATACTCTAACTGCAATGGCATTGAAATCACAGCCGAATTGAGGAAGAGTAATCTGAGAGAATGGGGTAAAACGATTTACTAAGAGAGCACAACCAGCATAACCGTCGGTTCTGTCATTCCGCAAACAAGCAAATCCTGGGATCCTAAATTGGGAACCAGGAATCAACCATGTTTCCGAGATGGCAAGAACAACAGGTTTATAAGAAGCAATCAATTGTAGAATTTCATGCTTTTTAGGCCGGATACTCTGGGCGTTCCATTGTAGGAATGCTAGATCCATTAGAAAATAATGAAGAAAAGCGGAAAAGTCTATGGGCAACGTTGGACGGTAGCTTTTGAGGATAGGATGAGATGACATTTTCGATAAAAGATAAGCACATGTCAAATAATACTTCGTCATGGGAAGAGGACGAGGAGGGGTCATTCACAAAAGCACAACCATTTGGTAGAGATGTGGGAATATCACAGACAATAGCTTGATGGGCAGCTTTGTCATAAGGTTGACTAAGGGGAATATGAGGACGAGCAGGTCTCATAACAGTTTTTCTGTAAGAGGTAGAAGTAGAGGTAGGAGGTCGAACTGGAAGTTTGGATTGAGATGGAGGAGGGACTCGTGAAACAAGGACGGGCATGTCTTTGGTATTATCGGCAAAGGATTTCCGAATAGGTGGAATCAATTTAGAAGCCTCTTCAAAGGATATGCCTTCTGATGCCATTAGATGTTTAATGTCCTTTTGTCGAGCTTGTTCGGGGCAAGCTTTATCAGTAGCAAAGTGGTTGCCAGAACAGTATAGACATGATGCATGTGCTTCTGTAGTAGCGCAACTATCACCAATATGATTCTGAGTGCATTTGTAGCACCGTTCTTTCGATCGGCACTGGTCACGGACATGGCCAAACCGGCAGCACTTAAAACATTGGATGGTGGGGAAGTGGTATACCTCGACTGGCATTGCCGTATACAGGCAGTATACTCTTTCTGGTAAATTTTGCCCTTGAGAGGTGAGCACGACTGATTGAGAAGGAATCCAGGAGGTTATCCCGTCAACTTTTGTCTTTCTGTTCAATCTCCTAGCTTTTAGAATTTTACCAATGCCACCGGGGAAATCTACAAAACCAACAAATTCTTCCATGGACCATTCAGTCGGAACACCCTTGACGTTGCCCATGCGAGTTATATGAAAAGTAGGTATTATGGCCTGGTATTTGGCTTCCTTCAAAGTTGGATGATTAATGAAATTATTGGCATCTTTGGCTGTAGTAAACTGAACCGATATTTTATTCCGCCCAATAGGCTTAACTCCATATTTACTATATTAGGAATTTGATTTTTAAATAAAAAGGCACCAAATTTTATGGGCCTTATTGTTAACCCAGCAGAAGGATCAGGTTCTGTCCGAGAAACATATACAATGAAAGGCCCACTTTCATTGCCCGTATAAGTCAGGGGAGAGGATAAAATTGGATCGACATAGGAAGATTGGGTAGCAGGAATAGAATAGTTGTCATCGGTAACGAGGCGCTTTGATGGAAGGATATCTGTTTCAATAGGCGAATTGCTTGGTCGCTGCCTTTTGTGGCCGAGTGAATCGGTATCCATTATCTCCTTTTGGATATCAGGAGGTTTTCCGGGATCAGGAGGATCTGGGCCCATATTTGACAGGGAAAGTTAGTCTTAAGACTTACCCAACAATACGCACACAAAATACAAAGCTGGTTGACACTAAAAAAGGTCTTAAAATATAAAATAACAACGAAAAACAACACGAAACTCAAGAGCACGTGTTTTCTCCGACACAAACAAGCGCGAAAAAAAACTAAAATTCTGTGTAAAGTACTAAAAATATGACAAATGAAAAATATAACCTATAAAACATACACAATTCTAGTAAAAAATGTTAACAATGGAAATAGGCACCGGTTTTGCTTGACATTTCTGTTGAATTTAATCTATGACAGTTGTGACATCTGTCGTTTCTAGAAATACCGCGGCAATATAATGAAACAAAACATTTGTCATGTATTTTACTGTAGTTTTATAGTATTTATGCTATTGCGCACGACTACATTTATTTTTCCTAGAAGTCTTTAAGAAAAAGTCCAATAAGACTATTTTCTTTGTGGTTGAATAAGTAAAGAGTAAGAAATGCGTCATTTACCTATTTACATAAATTTAACGTTATTTTATTTTAATGTTATACTTTAAAAAATAATTAATAATGGTGTATATTGTAAATTGAGAGCTGTAATTATTAAAAAGATAATAAAATTATACAATTAATTGGAACACTGTACACCAACCACTTTCCTTATAGTATTGTAATTTATATTTTACTTGTGTTCCTTGAAATAAATATTTTTTCATTTTTTCTTAATTAGCCAAATTTGCTTATTTACTGGAACCATATGGCTGAACTTTATATTTAAACCATTTTATCTGTACCACCTATATTCGCAATTAAATGATTTGATTTGAATTTCTATACACAGCTTTTTATAGTGCTGGTCATAGATCGCTCCTAAGGCATGCTACTGAGCCCGATCGTCAGCTCTTTCGTATCATTCCACCGCGTCGCAGGGTGTCTCACACTTAATTTGCGGTTCCGCGGTCTACTAGTCTATTTTAGGATACACATCTATTATATTATATCGTGACCACAGATAAGAGAATAAAAGGTAGATGGAGTGTGCCGAAGGCTCGAGTGACGCTAACTACTCGTAGGTACGTAGAACATACGATTTTAAGAAAAATTACGAAACCCTCGTGACATATTACGTTAAACTAGACAAACGTTTTTTGTATTTGCTTTTTGACGTTACTCGAGTATTGTACCACACCTTTTATTCTCTAATCTATGATCGTGACTATATATGAATATAATATATTATACTATATATAAACCGTGGCTTAGAGACCTACTTCCTTATTATCCAAATAGGATATTCTGACTGAATTATTATCCTTGTCCCTGAAGCCGAATGATTCATGAATTTTGAATGTGTTTATGGCGTAGGCACCCCCTGAGGTAACGTTATTTAATATTCCACCTCTATGGGACCTCCTTAATCCCCCAAAATTAATTCGGGCACTATAAAATTGTATGCTAACTTAGATCAATAATAAATATACGTCTTTCAACATATTTGTAAAATAAACCCCCAAGAGAATAGTAAAATCTATAGAACGTAATTTACTACGAAAATACTAAAGGAAAATTATGAAAACCGTCAACAACACGGAGTTTATACCAAAGTCATTGTAACAGAAACTTAATTTCCAACAACTTAATTTACATGAAATGTTTTTCGCATGTAAATGATATCGAAAATGGCGTCGCGTCACCATGACGTTCGCGACATTCCCATTCCATTCTCCAACCCCAATTACCCGCGTAACAGGTAAACCCTGAAGGTAAAGTCCTCAGTATCACTCCAGTGCCCGCCGCGAGCACACGTACCACGCGGCTTGAATGTTTTTAAAAAAAGAACTGTGAACCAGCCGGCGAATTAACGGTAAGTTCTTTTTTTGAAATTTCGAATTCGGCTTTTCAATTCGCACGAAGTCTTGCACACAAAGGAACTGTTGCGCGGTAATCAACAAGTAAAAAGCTTTTTACTTCGCGCAATGTAACAAAGGATTCTGGCATTAGCTATTAAATATTTATTACCTTTTTTCATTTACGGGAAGTAATATCAATTTTCTTGTTTGATGTTAATTGGAAATTATCTTTGTGGGAGCTTGATGAGTTTAATTATTAATGAATTACGGTCGGTTGTTATATTTCTATTAATCGTTTGTACATTCTTTGTAGTATGATTCAATGGTTTTTACAATAAATTTTGTCAATTATTAAATTGGAAAAAATTAATAAATATTTCTACATTATGATTTTTATTCGTGAGAAGGTACTTCCCCATTTTTGTTATATTAATCAGATATTTATATGTTATTATATTTTATAATAGGTAGGATAAGATATAATAGGCTCTGTTGATGATGTTCACGCCATAATTTTAAATTTAATTTGCCTATAGGTATTGTGATTCTATATTTTTTTCGGAAAATATGTCACCAAAACGTTATAATTATAGTAAAAATTGTGTTACTTATTAGAAAAATACGTTTAAACTATTATTGTATAAACTGTACTTCGTATATTATTTCGAAGATCATATCTAAATATAACAGGAATCGTAAAAAGGAATCAATTAACATTATACGAAAAATAATTTCATAAATATTCTCTCATTGAATCCTTAAAAAAATATAATAAAATATAAAAAGGTATTAAAACTCACGTTATAATAAAAATCGAATAATCGATTATCAAGTAAAAACTCCTTTCATGCTTTCGTATCGATGACGTAGCTACGTAGAGACCGACATGACGTAGCCTTTGCTACGGCCTGCCAAAGGTTACAGCTTTGAGTCTTGTCAAGAAATTAATACATATATATATATATAACTAGGTATTTTTATAATTTTGCGATGTTTTAATATAATCAAGGAAACGAATGATGGTCAGCTATCACCTCTTCTTACCATTCGCTAGACATAGATATTGGAAGTGTTTCACTAGGATAAATGAGGGAATTCTTGCTTACAGAAAAGATTGAAGAAGGAAGAAAGGACCATAGATTTAAACTTTGCCTTGTTTTTACTATCAAAATAACGACTTGATAAGAGCTGTAGGTACTATTTTATCCCTGAAATTGTTAATTATAAATCAAGAAAATAATTTTCATTCTTGCTGATATTTAAATCGAAAAAAATTAAGACGTAACTTTAACCTTTAACCTACATTTTGACATTATTTTTTTACCGTCTCGTAGCCGCTTTCTATTACTGTTTCTCTATATTTTTATCAATAAAATTATATAGCTGTATAAATAAATTAAAACTTCCTCTAACATTTGCAGACTGATCATTACTATCTCTAATGAAAAATCGATCTGTGAATTAGATATAAATGACATCCGCTCCATACCCCAATAGGTAAATTTATTTTTACCAACGTTCCGATCATTTCATATATTTGCAATAAGATAACTATATTAAGTCAAAAGTTTATACTTTGTATTATTATTATTTTAAGCAACTGCTTTTTTAACAGAATAGAATAAAATAGAAAATATTTTTATTCATGTAAACTTTTTACGAAGTACTTATGAATAGTCATTTTTTTTTTAATTTACCACCGGTTCCGAAAGTCGATTCTATCGAGAAGGTATCGGCAGAAAAATAGACTTCAAAAAGTTCTTTTTTAATAATTTTATTATTGATTTTTCACAATATACTAGTTTTGGGCATCATCTTTAGTAATTGTTTTTATCGAAATTAAAATACCTATTGACTAGCTGCTCCGCGCGGCTTTGCTCCCGTAGCATAATTTTATTTAGCCTTTGAAATAACCTGTGTTTCTCAGTGAATATTCAACTTTCTAATGGTAAAAGAACTTTGAAAATTGGTTTAGTAGTTTTTACGAATATGCAAGTTTCTAATGGTAAAAGATTTTGGAAATAGATTCAGTAATTTTTATGGAATACGAACATACAAAAAATACAAATGTTTCTTCATATTATTAGCGAAGCATAGATTTAATTCTCGTCAGAATTTACCAGCTTTATAAATTTAAAGACAAAACAAAACTCCTTATTCATCCCACATTAATGTTTAATATTTGTTTCGTAAGATTTCTCGCGGTTAACTGCCTTCCTCTCAGAGGCCGTAAACTCGGAATTACTTAAGTCTTGCAGTAAATTAATAAACTCTGGGTCTATGCCACACAGTTTTTAAGTTTTTGCAGTCTCCAGAGTGCCTTTGAAACAGTTTTGAATGAATATTTTGCATTATTTTGATATGAATGCTTAGTTTTTGGGGATTTTATATAACTGTTAATAGTTATCGATTCATTATAATCTTGTTTTTGTTTTGACGTGAGTACTTTCCATTTTAAAAAATACTTTTTAAAGGATTTTTAACGCGGTTTATTAACGTCGGGTTAAATAATAATGTATAATAAATAATAAACCGCGTATAAAATCCTTTAAAAAGTATTTTTTATTTGAAAATTTATGGATTCATTTAACTGTCAGACAAATTTCAGAAGAAATTTGACTACGATGCGTTGCTCAGAAAAGCAATTGTCACAGTTATCGGACCTTTTGCGCTATCGAATAGATAAAGTAGCATTAAATGACTAAGAAACTGGGCATTAGATAGTAATAAAAAAAAAAGAATAATAATAATAAAAGAATTTATTTGTCTCTTAACTTAAGGCTATTACAAAGAAGCAACAGAAAGCATACTATTTTTAAGAGGCAAAAAGGTCTATGGCTCAGAGATTAGATAGATATAAGTTCTCATGAATACACAATGACAATAAAAACGCTTAATTCAAATTTATATGCGAAGAAATTATCGTTTAATAGGTGCACAATGCACATCAATAATCGTTTGTAATAAATCTTTTCAACTCTATACTTATAAAATAAAGAGGAATTAATTGGATTTTTTAAATATGTTTGTAATTATTTTGCACTAAACTACTGGACCGATTTCAAACATTCTTTGATAATTGGAAGCTGTTTTAAATAAAATACTTTTTAAAGGATTTTAAACGCGGGAATTTATTAAGGATTATAAAATACTTTTTTAAGCACTTTACAGCGAGCGTGGTCACGCTCGCTGTAAAGTGCTCGAAACGTCGGGTTAAATAATAATGTAAAATAATGTATAATTAACCGCGTTTAAAATCCTTTAAAAAGTATTTTATTTAAAATGGAAAGTACTCGCGTTAAAACAAATACAAGATTATACTAATTGGAAGCTGCATTGGCTGAGTGACTTGGGCTATACAACATTTTACCTACTAGAGCGAAGCCGCGTGGAACAGCTAGTCATCCTATAAAAATAAATTATGAGGTTTATAACCTGCTATTTAAATGTCCTATCACAAAGAAATATGAGGATATAAAAGTGCAGTTTTAATGAAAAAAATTTATTGCGATGGAAAATACCAATTTCTTTTTATAGATGACATTAATGATGGTATCAGACGATACCCGCCTTAGATATCATTAAAATTTTATATTTAATAGACTTTTAAATTGTAAATTAATTGTATTTTCATGCTTTTAATTTAACGTGATTATTTTCCATATTGATTAAAAATGCTACTTAACGGTAATCTATACATATAATAAAATCGTAGACTAGCCGTGTCTGTACATTTAATATTTTCAAGAAAAAATTAGTGTTTCGTGTTTCATTTATGATTCTAAACTCAAAACAATGATTTTTAGAATTTTTGTCTGTTTGTCTGTTTGTCGGTTTGTCTGTTTGTCTGTTTGTTTGTCGGGCGTTTGTACGCAGTGAACTTCGAAACGGCTTAACCGATTTAAATACGGTTTTCGATTATGTATTACGGCTAGCCCCCCGGAAGTTTTAGTGTTTATTTCATTCAAATCGGTTAAGAAATAAAAAAGATATCAGGGTTCAAAGTGATCCATCAAAACATATCACCAATGCGCGTAGGTATATTAAATTTAATATTTTAAGTGTTATTTAAAGCACTGTTTATTGATAAATGTAGCCTTCTCTTGATCTCGAAAGATGATTACGATCATGGCGGCTAATCACAACAAAGACTAACCAACATGCAGAAGATATTATTTGCGTCCATAAGCAAAAATGTGTTAAATCCATGGAAACATCAATTCTTTTATTCTGAGAGTACACTACAGATTTCCAAAATGTCAATATTTTGCAAAAAAAAAATAAAATAGAATTATTAGAATTATATAAAACTGAACAGTGACACTTTTGTTATATTTAATGTCGGATATACCTCGAACTTAAACCTTTTACGAGATATATTTTTACAAACGTACGTTTCTTAATCTTAAAAATTGTCATACCACCTCTACTTCGAAAATTCACAAAGTACAGAAATTTGTAGTTCACGCGGGCGAAGCCGTGGGCGGAAAGCTAGTGTAAAATAATATACATAACTACTAAACTAATATTATATGAAGAGAAAAGATTTAATTTTTTGTTTGTGGGTTTGAATTCAATACGTTCCGAAACTACTATACCGATTTGAAGATTTATGTTGACATACGTTAAAAAGCATTTTTATCAAATAATAGATTAATTTTAGTTATGTTAATTACTTTTTGTTGAACCTTAAAAATTAAGACTGTATAGATGGAGTTTTAATATGATTAATTATTCTTAGCTGATAGATACATAGTAAGGAAAAACCAGATGATCAATGGCCTAGGAAATGATGTCATATCAAAGCTATTTCACTCTTCCGTGCTTTGCGCTGTCTGAGGTGTGAAAGGCATTGAATTATATAATAATGAGTGATCACAGTATCTAGAATTATATAGCGAAGGCCGCCTTGTAGGTCTAGTGGTTGCATCTTTGAATACAGGTGGTCAGATTCGATTCCCGGGTGGAGTAAAAAAATATGTTTGTCTGTGTCTACCACGCCGCAACTGCTGAACGGATTTTCGTGAAAATTCCTATACAGATAAACTATTAGCTGCATTAGGTGGACTAATACCTTTTTTGATCAATCGACCCATAATTTAATGTGAGCGAAAACGCGGGTGGAAGCTAGTGAATTACAGGTTTTAAATTAATACAGGTTTAATATTAGTACAGATTTGGAGTCACCGACGTTTTACAAATGTTCCTACCATTTGTCGGGGTTTAAGCAAAAAACTGTTATATTACGCAAAAAGCTTACAAAAATATTTCATTTGTTTCACGAATGTAAAAGAATTTCTTCAACAACAATATTCTTAGTTTTTGTAACTTCAAACAAACTTTCAGTATCCTTTAAAGTAAAACTCCTCAAAAGTAGGAAAGAATAAGAATAACAATTTGGTCGTAATGCAACTCTGCCCTACTCATTACCCCATAGAAAATTTTCTTTCCAGGTCAAGGTGCGATTTGTAAAGAACCTCTTTAGAGTTTCAAGCTATAGTTTCACCTCGTATTTGGATTCAAGGGGCCTGGAGTACTCTGCTCTTTTTTCTTAAATCACATTGCTCCCTATTTCTCAAGGCAATTTTCAATTTCAACATAATCATAATGTGAACAGCTTATGTCCGGTTTCTGAACATTTTCAATTAAGCTGTTTTGACTTTTACTGAACATAAAATTTATTTTTCTGCACTGACATAACTTCTTCTATCTCAGGGTTAGCCAACCGGTCGATCGACTATCAGTCCAGTCGATCGTCGGCAAAAAATATAAATATATAAAAAACACTGTATAACAATTATTAACTGCTGTACGCATCTTGTATAATTTTTCAGTCGCCGTTCTGTCACGTTATTATCCTTTCTTCTAAAGTTCACAGTAGGCAAATCTCTTTTAAATTTTGATGCTGTTATTGGTAGATCACAGTGGGTGTCATCAGTGCAAAATCGATCTTAGGTCTAAGCAAATTGGATACCCCTGCTCTGTATATTAATAAAGCTGTTTTACTGAACCTAAAATTTATTTTTTGAACCATCATCACTTGTGGTGACACAACTCTTTGCGCTAAACCTGTATACACAAACTTGTATGCATCATAATAAATGTGGAAATAATGTAAAAAAGAGTTTAATTCTATAAAATGTATTTCCATCAAGAAGTGACAATTGAATCTTTCAAGTATATATTGTATTCAACAATTTGCAAGACACATGTGTTTATAAAAAACAGAAGAATATTTTCCTTCCATAAATATGCCTTTATTTCACCCGGCATTGATAAACGGAAGAAATAATTTAGACCCATGCCACCTTGTCCAAAGTATACAAGATTAAGTGCGGTGTTTTAATTAAGGAAACATTTTTAATCCATGTCGTATTTAATGCCGAAATAAAAATGTTATGGTATAAAAAATATTTATAAAATGAGGATATTAAAAATGCATTAACAGATTGAGATATTTTTTGTAATTTCGCGGCTTTTACCTACTTTTAGTCTGACATTAACAAAAAATAATCGATCCACAACAAAAAAAGAGGTAGTAATAAAAATATGTACACACATTTTTACTCCTAAAATTTCCCTTTAAACATCTGTGTTAATAAACACAAGAAATTAAGTAATTATAATTAATTCACGTTCGACAAAGTTTATTACTTTCACCTTTTAACCCACTTATTTTAAAAATAATTCGGAAGACCCCTTTGGTGTGCAGCAGACCTTATATAATTCAGGTCATGGAAGAAGTACTAATATCTATATTTTGTTAGACACGCTTGGGTTGGTTTATATAAAGGTCGGAGGTCAGTTGCTGTTATTTAAATGGACAAATGGGTTATTTTGACAAAAAAGGTTCTCAAACATTATAAAAATCTTCTCAAATTTTATTTAAAAGTTTTATGTTTAATATTTTGATACTTATCTATACTAATATTATAAATCTGAAGAGATTGTTTGTTTGAACGCGCTAATCTCAGGAACTACTGGTCCGATTCGAATTTTTTTTGTGAAGGCTATAGGCTATATATCATCCCGATATTCCCACGGGAGCGAAGCCTTGGGGCGCAGCTAGTAGTATGATAATTTTCGTAGAGAAGTCTTCGGAGTACAGTCAAGGACAAGTCTATTAGGATACTTATAGTTTTGCCATATTCAGCTACTATTATTTTAAATTATTCTCCGTATCAAATCTTCTAAATTCACATACTTACGTAATTTAAATATTTGGATTCTACATACCAGAATTAGAAGAAGACGTATTTATTATTTGAATGAATCCAATAAAAATAATGGTCTTACATTATTTAGGTTGAAGACTAATATCTATATTTTGTTAGACATTACGCTTTAGTCTGTTTATATAGGTTTGAGGTCAGTTGCTATTATGTTAATAGGTTTCCTTATGTTAATTGGTTATGTTTATACCATATTTCTGGAATCTATGTAATCTATCATTCAATGTTCTGGCGTGAGCTTTAAGTACAAGAATGTTGAATTATAATAAATAAATATAACATATAAGCCTTCCTCTTGAATCACTTTATCTATTTAAAAAACCGCATCTAAATCCGTTGCGTAGTTTTAAAGACATACAAAGGGACATAGGGACAGAGAAAGCGACTTTGTTTTATACTATGTAGTGACGAAGAATCGAGTCCCTAAAATAAACTCTGGTATATTATTCAGGCTGGAGAAAAATAACGAAATGCTTTGGAAAACAACATTAAACATTCAAAAACTTAATTTCAGTTCTGCAGAATGTAGAATCTACTTGTGGTTTCTACGGTACTTTAATGTTTAAAATGTATCCCTAAGGATCTATTGCAGAGAAAGATGAATCTTTATAAATTTTGTGCTACAAAATAATGCATACTTTATATGCAGTATATGACGACCCGATTGACGCAGTGACTACAGCAATGGTCTATTACGCCGGAGGGTGTGGGTTCGATCCCCACGAGTAGAAAATTTTGATGTGATGAACAATATAATTTGTAATATAATAAATAATAAAACATACTGACACATCTATTTTGAAAATATATAATGCCTTATATTGTTATTGTGTCCGTAATAATTATTGGCTAATAATTGACTGCCTCGTTGGTCTAGTGGTTGCATCTTTGACTACAGATCGAGAGGTCTCGGGTTCGATTCCCGGGTGGGGCCATAAAAAAAAAATGTTATTGAGATTTTCTAAAAAAGTCTCAA